>CAMZMU010000020.1:101961176-102206434 GCA_947311845.1 Poa pratensis
CGCGCGCGCAGACGGTTCGCGGCTCAGAGCTCATTTCTAGCTGCTTCTTGGTCACCAAGTCGTAGGCGATTTTGAGAAGGTTGTCAGCGACTTCCCGAAAGCCTGATGGCAAGACCGCGTCCCTTAGCGGGGTGAAAGCGTAGGCGAGCCAGTTGGCCGTGAAGCTTGTCTCCACCTTCGAGAAGAGGATTGCTAAGATGGCCGAGTTGGCTGCTGCTAGGAAGAGCCGGTCCCAGTCGGAGTCTGTAGTGTAGACTTTTTCCTTTTAGGACTATGCTTTGCTTTTGGGTTTGAGTCTGTAATGCACTTTATATTGTGCGAGTGAACATGCTGATGATGAAATGTGAATTCGTTCCTTCGGGGGTGCAGCCGCCGAGTCTTTTTTGATATCTAGCTTGGGTGAATTATGTTGATTCTTTTCCTGGCTTGACGCTGTCAATTCTTGACAGTCTGATATGGGCGAAGCTCCTGAGGTTGCTGGAACGACTGGCGCGGACGATGAGGAGGACACCTCTTCGGCTGCGCCTACTCGTCGCCGCCGTCAAGCTCCTCCAGCTCCTGCGCGAAGCGTAAATGACCAGCGAGTGATCACCTTCATGAGGAACAAGGTGGTTGAGCTCGAGTCGAAGCTGAAGAGTGCTGAGTTGGAGCTGGAGCGATTGAGGTCGCGGCCGTTGCGTGTTCTCCCAGTGTGAAGAGTTTCTGCTTGGCGAGATGGACTTGATCAGTCGACAGCTGCAAGGTTGGCCTTCTAGCGTTTTTGCTTTGGCTTCTGTGTCTTCTTGCTATGCTTAATGCTTGGCCTTGATGCAGATGTGAACTCTGACTGGAAGGCTGAGCAGCTTCGAGTAGACGAGCGGGTAGAGAAAGAGGCCGCCGGTGACTCACCCGAAGCGCGCCAGTTTTGGTCGAACAAATCCAGAGGTAATGTACTGGCGATGCTGGATCGCACCTGGCGGGCTGCTGTGCTCTTGGAAGGTTGCAGAAAAACCCTCTGGCAGATCAACAAGGTGTACTTTCCTCACAACGAGCAGCCGAATGGACTGACTGCGCTTCTGGAGAGGTTCCGTGAAGGCAGTGCGTTGAAGAGTCGTGCACACTCAACTTGTTGCCGGGGCGAACGTGGCATTGGCATACGTTCGACTGCACCGGCCTAATCTTCCATTGTACAAGGTGCTTGACGGCTTGCCTGGAGAGGGTGACTATGCCGATACTCTTGCGGCTGCGCGCCAGATGATTCAGCAGGTCCAGAACTTTAGCGAGCACCTTGTAGGGCCACTTGATGCGCCAAAGGGCGAGCCTGTAGAATAAGAGTAGCAACTGTTTGTTGTATACCGTTATCTTGTAAAATCAATTTTTCCAAGTGGAAATATGAGTGTATGTATGCCGAGGTGGGGGTAGCCACCGAGTGAGTAAATTGTATCTTGTAGACTTCTGTGAACCTGTATGGCGCAACCCGAGCGGATCGGGTGTGGCCTAGGACTTTGAGAGTCGAACCCGTAGGGCGCAGCCCCCGAGTGCTTCGGGCGCGCCAAGATGTTTTGAGTTAGACCTGAGCGGCGCAGCCCCCGAGTGCGTCGAGTGACGGCATAGGTTTTGACTTAGACCTGTGCGGTGCAGCCCCCGAGTGTTTCGGGTGGCGACTAGGATTTCGAGTTGGACCTGTGCGGCGCAGCCCCCGAGTGCGTCGAGTGGCGGCCTAGGTTTGTACTTAGACCTGTGCGGTGCAGCCCCCGAGTGCTTCGGGTGGCGACCTAGGATGTTCGAGTTGGACCTGTGCGGCGCAGCCCCGAGTGCGTTGAGTGGCGGCCTAGGTTTGGACTTGGACCTGTGCGGCGCAGCCCCGAGTGGATCAAGTGGCGGCCGAGGTTTTTTCGAGTTGGACCTGTGCGGCGCAGCCCCTGAGTGCGTCGAGTGGCGGCCTAGGTTTGGACTTGGACCTGTGCGGCGCAACCCCCGAGTGGATCGAGTGGCGGCCAAGGCTATTTTGAGTTGGACCTGTGCGGCGCAGCCCCCGAGTGCGTCGAGTGGCGGCCTAGGTTTGGACTTAGACCTGTGCGGTTCAGTCCCCGAGTGCTTCGGGTGGCGACCTAGGATGTTCGAGTTGGACCTGTGCGGCGCAGCCCCGAGTGCGTCGGGTGACGGCCTAGGTTTTGACTTAGACCTGTACGGCGCAGCCCCGAGTGCTTCGGGTGGCGGCCAAGGATTTTTCGAGTTAGACCTGTATGGCGCAGCCCCCGAGTGCGTGGGTGACGGCCTAGGTTTTGACTTAGACCTGTACGGCACAGCCCCCGAGTGCTTCGGGTGGCGGCCAAGGATTTTCGAGTTAGACCTGTATGGCGCAGCCCCGAGTACGTCGGGTGACGGCCTAGGTTTATGTTGCTTTTTGACTGAAAAAGTAAAGGGGAGAGCTTGTTCCACAAATCACTTCATTGATTTTTGCGAGCAGGCCGCCTCATTAAAACCCTTCCAGTCCCTCAGGTACCCTGGTAAGGGAAAGAGTGCGTCTGAAACCTGCCGCCTTGACATGTATGCTTTGTTACAACAGGGGAGTCGACTAGGCGTAGAAGCGTCGTAGCTGCGCAATTCCATGGGTTGTGGCAGACTGTCCTGTCTTCGAGTCCTTCAGGCGGTAGGCTCCTCCGCCGATTGCTTCTGTCACAATGTATGGGACCCTCCCAGGGGAGGCGAGCTTGTGCACCTTCTTCTGCTTGAGGCGAAGGACAGGTCGCCTGGAACGAATGCTCGGCCGCAGTCGCCGTGTGGTAGTTGCGCAGGTCCTGCTGGTACACGGCTGAGCGGGTGAGGGCGATGTCGCGCGCTTCGTCTAAGGTGTCCATGTCGTCCTCGAGTGCTTCTTCTGCGTCAGACTCGTCGTAGGCCACCACTCGAGGTGCGTCAAACTTGATGTCGCAAGGCATGACCGCTCTGCACCATAGACCATGAAGAATGGCGTGTGCTGGGTGGATCTGTTCGGTGTGGTGCGTAGACTCCAAAGCACAGATGGCAGCTCTTCGACCCAGGCGCCTGCAGCGCGCCTCAACGGTACTCGCAGGCGCTTCTTGATTCCTTTGCAGACTAGGCCGTTGGCCTTTTCGACTTGCCCATTGGATTGCGGGTGCGAGACAGATGCGTAGTTGAGCTTGATACCTTGTTCGGAGCAGAAGTCCTTGAATTCTTCGGCTGTGAAGTTCGTGCCGTTGTCGGTGATGATGCTGTTCGGCACCCCGAACCTGAAGATGATGGACCTGATGAAGTTAACTGCTGAGGATGCAGTCGAACTTGTGATAGGCACGGCTTCAATCCATTTGGTGAACTTGTCGACTGCTACCAGGAGGTGAGTGTGCCCCCTGGCGAGGATTTCTTGAGTGGACCCACCATGTCGAGCCCCCACTGAGCGAAGGGCCAGGCGAGTGGTATGGTCTTCAGTGCTGATGCCTGCTGGCGCGTGCGGCTTGTTGGCGAACTCCTGGCAGCCGAGACACTCTTCACTAGTTCTTCGGCATCTTGCATTGCGGTGGGCCAGTAGAACCCGGCTCGCAGGGCTTTGGCCACCAAGGCACGACTGCTGGCGTGATGCCCGCAGGTGCCTGTATGAATTTCGAGCAAGATGGCTTGGCCGTCGACTGGATCAACGCCCTTTGCAGGACTCCTGAGATGCTTCGCTTGTATAGCTCCCCTTGATGATGGTGAAGCCTTGGAGCGGCGAATAATGCGTTTGGCTTCGATTGAGTTGACTGGCAGTCTCTGGTGCAGCATGTATGCCAGGTATGGGCTCGTCCAGGTGGGTTCGATTAGCAGAACCTCCATTGGCTCCTTCTCTTTGCTTGGCGGGTCGGCGGTGCTTGTTGATGGGCGGAGGAGCCGGGCGCGGGTCGAAGTTTGACAGACCGCTGCGTGATGCCTCAAGGAAGACGCCGGGTGGCACCTGTGCCTTGTCGAGCCCAGGTTGGCGAGGACGTCGGCTTCCTCGTTGCTTTCGCGGCCGATGTGCCGCAACTCGCAGCCGTCGAAGGTGCCCTCCAGCTGGTTGTACAGGTCTCTGTAGGCGATCATGTTGTCAGCGATGGCGTCGCAGGCCTTCATGGTTTGCTGCACGACGAGGTAGGAGTCGCCATAGATCATGAGGTGAGTGGCGCCGCAGTTTTTGGCCATCCGCATGCCATGGATTAGGGCCTCGTACTCGGCCTCGTTGTTGGAGGGTGTTGGAAAGTCCATCTGTAGCACGTACTTCAGCTTGTCGCCTTTGGGGGAGATGAGGATGACTCCTACCCGGCTGATCTGAACATTTTGGAGCCGTCGAAGTACATTGTCCATGCGTTGGATAGGTCGGGGACATCTGGCAGCTGGGCCTCTATCCACTCGGTGGTGAACTCTGGGAACTTGGGCCTTGATTGACTTCGGGTGAGCGTATTTCAGCCCCCAGGGTCCTAGCTCGACGACCCACTTAGCGACTCGTCCTGTCGCGCATTGGTTGGTGAGGATGTAGAGAGCCCGGAGGAGCTTACCACCGTGATCGGGTGCTCGGAGAAGTAATGGATGACCTTTCTTGAAGTCATGAAGACTCCGTAGGCCAGCTTCTGGTAGTGCGGGTAGCGCTGCTTGGACAGAGTTAGAACTCGCTGATGTAGTAGACGGTCGCTGGACAGGGTGGCTGTGCCCTTCTTCTCGTTCGACTACGAGTACCGTACTGACCACCCTGTTTGTGGCTGACACGTAGAGGTAGAGCGGCTCGTTCTCCAGTGGTGCCACCAGTACTGGGGGAGTCGTCAGGGTCTTCTTGAGTTGGTCGAACGCGTCTGCGCTTCCTCTGTCCACTCGAATTTGTCTGTTTCTTCATCAGTTGGTAGAAGGGCAGAGCCTTCTCACCCAACTTACTAATGAACCGGCTGAGAGCTGCGACTCGGCCGGCTAGGCGTTGCACCTCGTGGAGCTTGGTCGGTGCTGGCATCGCGAGTATGTTTTGCACCTTCTCGGGGTGCGCTTCGATTCCTCTTGCAGAGACGAGGTACCCTAGCAGTTCTCCGGCTGGCACGCCGAAGACGCACTTGTCTGGGTTCAGCTTGATCTGGTACTCGTCGAGGGCGGCGAAGACCTTGCGGAGGTCGGCGATGAGGGTGTCTCCTTGCGGGTGGTAACGACGATGTCGTCGACGTAGACTTGGACGATTTGCCCGATGAGCCCTTTGAGGCATGCTTGCATTGTGCGCTGGTACGTGGCGGCGTTCTTCAACCCGAAGGGCATCGTCTGGTAGCAGAAAACGCCGTCGGGTGTGATGAATGCTGTCTTCTCCTCATCGTCGACGTTCAGCCTGATCTGCTGGTAACCTGAGTAGGCGTCCAGGAAGGACATGCGCTCGCAGCCTGCGTCGAGTCGATGATCTGGTCTATCCGCGGGAGCGGGAAATGGTCCTTGGGGCAGCATTTGTTGAGGGCGGTGAAGTCGACGCACATGCGGAGCTTCTTCTCTTCTTCTTCTCCACCAGGACTGGGTTGGCGACCCAGTCCGAGTCCTTGATCTCTCGGATGAACTTGGCATTCAGCAGTCGATCGATTTCTTGCTGATCTCGTTCGCTTGGGCCCGGAAAAGCGTCGCATGGCCTGTTTGACGGGTCTGGCGTCCTTGTGGACCTTTAAGGAGTGCTCGGCGAGGTTCCTGGGTATTCCTGGCATGTCAGAGGGTTGCCATGCAAAGATTCTCCAGTTCTCACGTAGAAACTCGACGAGCGCGCCTTCCTATGCGGGAGTCAGACTCGACGATACTTTGACCGTCTTGCTGGCGTCGGTCGGGTGGACCTGATGGGTCGTTGTGTCGTCAGCCGCGTTGAAGGCAGCGTCCTTGGCTGGTTTCTTGTGGGCTGGGAAGATGGTCTTGTCGTTGTCGACTGCCATTGCCTCGAAGTGCTCTTCGACTCCGAAGAATTCGGAGATCTTGCTGAACTCGCGGTCGCAGCTGTTGGAGCGGTCGAAGTCGCCAAGTACCGTGATGACGCCCTTGGATCCAGGCATCTTGAGCATGAGGTAGGCGTAGTGAGGTACTGCCATGAACCTGGCAAAGGTTGGGCGCCCGAGTATCGCGTGGTACTGCGACTTCCAGTCGACTACCTCGAAGTCGATCGACTCCCTCTTGAAGTGTTCGGGTGTGCCGAAGATGACGTCGAGTGTAATTGTTCCCATGGGCGTGATTGCTTGCCCTGGTACTATGCCGTGGAAGGTGTCTCGGACTCCGCCAAGTTCTCCGTCGACCTGTTTATCCTTCTGAGGGTGTCGGCGAAGATGATGTTGATGCCGCTGCCTCCGTCCATGAACACCTTTTTCAGAGTGTAGTCTCCGATCAGAGCTTCGACTACCAGGGCGGCGTGCCCGGGTCGAGGTACTGCAGGCGGGTGATCTGCTCTGGAGAACGTGATTGGTGTCTCTGACCCTCTCAGGTAGTCTGGTACTGCGGGTGGACAGGTGATGGCTTGGAAGACTTGGCGAGTGATGACTTCTGGGCCCTGTTTGAGGGGCGCCCCTTCTGGATCATGTTGAGCTGTCCGCGTGCCGCTGGTACGCGTCGTGTGCCGCTGGCTGGACTTCTTGCTGCGGCTGCTGCTGCTGCTGGGGAAAGGCTCCCGCCGCCTGTGCTGGATTAGCAATTGCGGGTGCGGGTGCTGCCTGGATGGCCAGCTGCGCGACTGGCTGCGCTGCGGGTGCTGGAGTGATGATCTGCTGCATGGCCTCGTAGATCTTGCGCGCCTTGCGGCAGTCCTTCAGTAGGTGGTTGGAGCCCCACTTGCCCGTTTCCGGGTTCCGAAACATGTGGTGCTTGCAAGGTTGCTCCAGCTCCTCGGCTGGGGTCAGTGCGCGCTTCCACTCGCGCTTTTGGCCTCCATCGCTGTGGTAGTTGCTGCCGCCGCTTCGATTGTACTGTCCTTGGCTGAACTGGCGACCTTGGTCGCCGCTGCTTCGGCTGTACTGGCGACCTTGATCGTACTGGCGACTGCTGTCGTGTGCTTCTTCGCGGGGGGTTTGGTATCCGCCGCTACTAACTCGATCGAGTCGAGGCTGTTATAACGTGGCTTCTTCTTGTGGCGTCCTTCTCGCCAGTTACTTGGTCCGGCTTCGTCCTTCGGGGAGTAGTGAGGGTTGTCACGGACGTAGTCCTCTCCTTCTGCCCACTGGTTGGCTATCTTCATAAGCTCGATCATGCTTTTCGGCCGGAGCCTACCAAACTCTTCGCGGAGGTCGCGGCGGGAGACGCCGTGCATGAAGGCGTCCATCACCGGTCCTCCGAGACAGTCTCCATGGTGTTGCGGAGCAGGGTCCATCGTTGGATGTACGATCGGAGCGGCTCGTCTCGCCCTTGTTTGCAGGCCTGCAACTCGATGTAGGTCGTCGGCCTCGAGTATGTCCCGAGGAAGCTCTTGACGAAGGCCTCCTCGAACTCTTCCCAAGTCCTGAAGGAGTTCTTGGGTTGGGTGTTGAGCCACCCGCGTGCGGAGCCCGTTAGCATGAGCTGGATGTATTGCATCGCCGTAGTCGAAGTTCCGCCCTGGCAGGTGCAGGCGATGAGGTAGTCTTCGAGCCAGAGCCGCGGGTCTTGTTTCCGTCGTATTTGGCTGTCTCTGCCGTGAGCTTGAAGCCCTTGGGCATTCGAGTGTCGCGGATGTTGAAGCTGAAGCACGCGGCGCCGCACGGCTCGAAGTCGCCGTCGGCCCGGTCGTCCGGGTTCGGCGTGCTGACCGTCCGCTGGGTGCGGTGACGGTCCACCGTCCTCTGCGCGATGACGTTGCGGAGGTCTTCGCCTGGCTGCGGTTGTCGCAGCTGTCTTGCCGCCGGGCTTGCGAGTGCTGCGGGCTCTCGGTCGTGGCGATCCCGATCTTCTCGCGCTCTTTCGGTCGGCGCCTTGTTCATCAGAGCGTCTTCGAGTGCCTTGATGGACATGATCTGTTGCTTGTGGAGGAGGGCGCGCGAGTCGCCCTCGGGCGGCTGTGTCAGCCGCAGGTATGTCTCGACTCCATGAGCGCGGCTCCAGGTGTCTTGGGGACGGGTATCCCGTCGGCGTCTTCAATGTATGATGACTCGAGGTTGCGGGTGACCCTGGTGCGGTCGACCTCCGTCATCAGGGGCACGCGTGCTCTGTGGCGCCTTGCTCCTTGTGAGACCTCTGTTGAGGCAGTGAACGAGTAAGCGGCCCTCCTGGCGCTCGATGCGTCGGCCTCCCTCTTGCGTCGGAGTAGCTCGGCCTTTTCCGCGCGAAGTCGTTCGCCCTCCTTGCGTAGCAAGTACTGGACTGCCAGCTGGTCCTCTCGGGGCGCGTCCGGTGGGGGGTACGTGCCGTCGTCGACGTGCTTCATGGCTCTGATTGCCATGTCGGGTGATGGTGAGTCGCGTCACCTGGTCAGGCATGACCACCTCCAGTGGGTACGCGGGTTCGTCGTCGTTACCCTGCGGCGCGGGCCGATCATGAAGACTTGCGCGGGGTAGATCTGGGCAGCGAGATGGACGCTGCGCTGCTGCTTCCTTCGTCCGAGCCGTGCTCGGAGTCGAAAATGGCTGCAACGTGGTGGGTACCACAGTCGCTGCCGAGGCTCCTTCCCTGGAGTTCCGCGATCTTCACCGCGGACATGAGGAGTGATGTCGCTGTCGTCGACGCGGGCGTGATCGGCTTGTTGACGATCTTGCGGGTCGATGGAGACGTAGTGGCGCGGGCGAGGACGGCGCGATTTTTGTCACTCGTGAAGGCGTGGTCGACGTAGTCGAAGCTGATGCAGATCTTGGCCTTGCCAGCGACGCGATCGAGGTGGTCGAAGTAGACTCGATCTGCGAGTGGTTGCCGAAGTGGTTGATGTAGCCGTAGCCGAAGCGATCTCCTTGACAGTCGGAGACGCGGGTGGCGTGGTCGCGGTGGGCGCGATCCCTGCTGTAGCGGAGGTGGTTGGTGTAGTCGACGCAGACGCGATCTTCTCCGTAGTCGAGGATGCTATCTCCACAGTCGCAGCGGATGCGATCTCCGCGGCAGATGGGAGCGCGGTTGGGGCAGTCGCGGTAGACGCGGGTGCAGCCGCCACGCGCGGCGTGATCGCCGTGGACCTGAGTACTCCACAGCTATCCACGAAGTAGTGCATGGTACCGAAGGTGAGGCACATACCTACATGCAGATCGGCGTACACCGAGCGGTGGGCCGGCGGGTGGAAGGTGTACTCAAAGGAGCCGAAGCAGGCTGGCTCCTTGGTGATGCAGACGTCGGTCTTCAAAGTCGATGGGGCCGGTGCGACCATGGTTCCAGCGCTCGTCCTTTCCCACAGACGGCGCCAATTGGCGAGGTGTTAACTCGGCAAATCCCTGGGTTATGCACCCCGGGTTGATTGAGGGGGAGAGAGTTGAGCGCTGGTGATCACGACGGCTGACAAGCGAGGCGTTTTACCCAGGTTCAGGCTCCCGGAGGATAACACCTACTTCCTGCTTGTCTGGTTATTGATGGCGAGTTGTGGCTACAATGGTGAGATGGCAATCTCGCTAGGGTTTGTGGTGGCGGCTATGAGCGTACCCTAAAACGAGGGACCCTCCTAGCCTTTATATGGTAGGCTAGGTCTCGGGTGAACGGTGCTGATGGCACTTACAAGATAGGTATGAGCCGCATGACCTAGTCGACTAACTAGGGCCGCACGTTGTCCTTGCTGGGCTTTCCTTGGGCCTTCGTAGTCTGGCGTGACCCAGGTACCTTCACCGTGGGATAGTCGAAGGGTAGCCCACGACACCGCGCGGTCGCGCCTCCAGTCGCGCGCGCCGCCGCTAACCCTTAGATGCATCAGCCACGGCCACCATTCCGCGCTTGGGGGCACCTAGGGAGGGCTCTGCACACCACCAGGATGCAACAAGTCGAAGGGAGAGCCCAACAGATCATGCAGTCAGGAGAAGATGGCGCCGGTGGCCGCGAGATCCACGAGCCCGCTCCAACGCTTAGGCTCCGTCCCGGCCCTATCCTCCGGCCGCACCCGCGAAGCCGGTGAGAACTCCCGTCTTCAGAGTCCTGTGTTGCAGGACGAACCCACCTTGCAGGATTTTTACTACCCGATTGTAGGAAGACATTTAATCTTTCACTGTTTTAGGATTAGATCCCGAACGCCGCAGGTTGTAGCTAGGTGCACAAGGTGTTCTAGATTTTTTTTTGCTGCAAGTAACACTTTGTTCAGATTCGAAGCTTATACACTAATTAGAAATTCCAGGTTTGTTTTCTTGTCTGTTCTTCTAGCTAGTAACAATGATGTAAATGCTTGTTATATATATATATATATGCTTTTCCATGTTGTCTAATAAGCATTGGAATAAATGTTAGATGTTCCTATATATTCGGCAATATCAGATTGGATATAACGAAGCTGTTCTTGCTTATGTTGGTGAATAATGTTGGGTCATAACTCTAAGCATTACTTGTTCATATATTATTCTGATGTAAGTTAGGATATAAGTTGGAGAGACCTTGTAAGATAGGATTTAATCATGCTTGAAAATTTCGATCACATATGTAGGCACCTTCTGTAATTTGATAATGCTTTTGTCTCTTCGTTGCTTTATTTTTCTGTAGCTGCAGAATCACACATTGCTACTAGTAAGATCTTGGAACATTTGCAAGAGCATCCTAACAATACATAGATGTGGTAGCTAATTATTAGCTAGGCCCTGTCGTAACTGTGTTTTGCACAGTGTTGGTCATCAGATAAATTTGCTTGTAGTTTGCTCGTGAGGCAGCGGGTACTGGATGTAGCTTACTATTTATCTGTCTGTTTGGTTCCCTCTAGAAAAGCTATCAGTTTAATTCTTCTGAATTTGCTATGCAATCGCAGAACTGGTATTTTGGATGTAATTTACTTTGTTATTTTGCCTTGAGCTAATTATTGTACTAGGTGTGATTTTTGCTGATATCTGGTTGGCTGCAGGAAATCGAACAAGTAAAATTAAGCTGGCCATGGAGCTTGTTCTAGTACCATTGGCGTCCACCTGTTCACGCCGCAGCTCGCCGTGGCCGCACCTGTGGCAGGTTCTGGCCGTCGGTGGTCTTCCCCTGGGTCGCCGGTTCCGGCTATCGCTGCTCACCAGCCTGCTTGATAGGTGCTGCTGGTGGTTGCTGCCTGTTCTGGCTGTCGCTACAACTAATTCTGGCTGATCCTGAGTAGCTAGGTCGACAAGAGTAATTTGCAGTAGACAGGGCAGCAACGACAATTGTATATATGTAAAGATTCATGAGATTGCAATCGTACTCATGCAGAATTATATGTACTACTTATTCTTTGTATGTGCTGTCACGTATGCATGAAACTTGGAGAAATATACTTTTGATTTTAACTGCTAAGTTATGTCCTATAACATGCTGTGATGTTTAGTTTGTTTTTGTGGATTAGTACATTGCAATGTTATGATTTGTGGTATTGAGCTTTAGGGGCACTTTGAGAAACTGCCCCAAAAGCTATTACAATTAGGGGCATTTTCTCAAACTGCCCCAAAAGTTATGACAATTAGGGGCACTTTGGCGCCAAAGTGCCCCAATAGGTAGTACCCTATTGGGGCACTTTGAAAATCTGCCCCTATAAGTACTACCCTATTGGGGCACTTTGAAAATCTGCTCCAATAGGTACTACCTATTGTGGCACTTTGAAAATCTGCCCTTATAGGTAGTACCTATTGGGACACTTTGCTAAGTGCCTCAAACAAATTGCACCTAAATGCCTACCGTAGTGCAGTGTGCCGTCGAGTTTTTTTCCAATGACCACGGCGAAGGTCGGGCGAGACGCGCACGTACACATGAATCGCCCGACGATGATTGCCAAAAGAACTTCCGTGCCTTGGGTTTCTTTATTGCTCAACTTAGGTTGTGCTTTTAGGCTTTTATTTACTGTGTAGCGAGTACACTTATGCAGTACACGGTAGCTCCAATCCGACTCGGCGTCGAGCACAGTTGCACACAGACAATTCAACGCTACTCCACCTGGTACAAATCCGGTTGATAAGTTTCGTGGGCAATGGTGTGATTCATTCTATACAAAATTTTGATCACACAACGCATTAGGGGCAGAAGCGTCTTTTCATTTCCATATTTATCACCGCTAGTGTTCAAAATGAACTAGAGTGTCATATAAGGCAAAATAGTTAGACATAGTGTCAAACATGGAACAAGGACTATGAATCCTATTTTAATTGGTGTCAAATAAGAAATTCACTTGAAAAATTATGGTCGCAAGTTAAAAAAATGTTCGTCAACTTTTTAAAAATTGTGGCTTTACAAATACGTTCACTGGACAAAAAAGGTTCACATATTTAGAAAAGATCTTCATGGTTTCATAATAAAGGTTCATTTGGTTAAAAATATTATGTAATTCGAAAAAATGTTCACGGATAAAAAAAGGATGGTCACAAGTTCAAAAAGTTGTTCGTGAATTTTACGAAAAAAGTTTGCGGATTTAGAAAAAATCTCAGCGATTTTTAGAAAAATTTCAAGGGTTACAAAAGTTCTGTGGTTTGAAAAATTGTTCACGAGATCAGAATAGTTTGTAGCAGAGTTAAATAGAATATATGTGATTTTCAAGAAAATTATCATGGGTTTAAAAATATGTCCTTGGGTTCGAAAAAGGTTTTTTGGATTAAAAAATCAAACCAAAAGGAAAATACAAGAAAACACAAAACGAAAAGAAAACTAAAATTAGTAAAAAGAACTACTCACTCCGTTCCAAATTAGTTGACACACATTTGCCTAGAAACAACTTGTTTAGAAACTAGTGAACAAATATATCTAGACACTAAATAAGTATAGATACATCCGGGATACATGTAAGTCAACTAATTTGGAACGGATAAACGAAAAATGACAAAAGGTTTCCACGTATTCTCTTAAAAATGCACGCGAAGGTAGAAATGAAGAAAAGGACCACGCATGAAAATAGCGGCACCACTGTCCGTCACGTTGTAAAGAGAAATGCTACGGACAACGGAGAACTTGCCTGTGGCAATATGGTTAGGAGGGTGGTTGTACCCCCAGCCCACCAGAGTTCAAACCCCGGGTTTGACGCTGGTGTTTCTCATTTAGGCGGAATATTCTTCAGTGGGAGGCGACGTTCCCATCGACAGCGAAGCGCCCGTGGTGACTTCGTCAATCTCAAGACCTAACCGCCGACGTAGTCTTTCGGAGGTGCTCATAGGGGAAGGGTGTGCGGGTGTGCGTTCATAGGGGTGAGTGTATGCGCATGTATGTGAGCGTCTGCGTTGTACTGTGTTTCGCAAAAAAAATGCTACGTACGGCGCGTTGACACGAAGTTTATCTGATAATAGAACAGAAAATGAATTATTATAACAGAATAAGCGTGCAGGACGGCAGCACTAGGAGGCTGCGAGGGAAGTACCTTCTCAAATTTGGCAACAGATGGGAAGTACCTTCTCTGCTAAACACATCGGAAGGGCTTCTGCTCCTTGTTCATCCTCGCCACCTGGGGCATTTGGACAGATAGAAACCGGAGGATTTTCGACCAGCGTTCGACGACATGCCCAAAGCTTGTTAGTTGGATCAAAGACGAAGCTCGTGGCTGGGCGTTTGCCGGGGCGAAAGCCTTAAAAAGACTGCTTTTTGAACCACCTTGAATTTCATAATGTTCCATTTGTATTTTCTTTAAAAAAAATTCCTTCGGGTACATTAGCATGTCTTGACATGGCTACTGTGACCTTGTAATTGTATTCCCCCTGCTTATATCAATATATACCAACTAAGGTTGCCGTTTCAAAAAAACAGGAGGCTGCGTGCGCGATCAGCCCAAATCGGCACAGGCCCCACCGGCCCGTTTCGGTTGCGTTTCCTCGGACGCTTGGCTGGCGGCTATACAACTGGGTCCCGCTTGCCGCCCGTTTCTTCATTTACCTTGTCTTTTCACAAACCGGGTTAAAACATTTTATGTTGAGTGAGCGACATGCAAAAATTCCACTTCACCGTGGTCGCCAACAGACGCATAACGAAATGGAGCAAAGGCGTCGATGTGTTTCATTTTTTGTTTTTAGTGTGCGTGAGCCATGCATGTGATGTTGGACGCATATGCAGTTCTACAAGTCGGTTTCCTTTGATGGGTGCAGTCCTAGTGAATAATCTCTACGATTTCCTAAAAAAGGGGTTCACTCGTTCAGTAAAAGTTGTCGGGTTAAAAACAAATCTCAACGATTTCGTTAAAAAGGTTCCGTGGTAAAGAAATGTTCACGAGATCAAATTAGTTTGGTTATGAGTTCAAACTAACTTATTGCGAATTTGAAATAGATAGTCACGGATTTAAAAGTATGTTCACCGGTCTACCATGGGTTCAAAAAAAAAAATCATGCTACTAAAAAATAGATAAAGTAGACAAAAGAGAAACAAAAAGTACAAGAAAAAACATAAAAGAAATAGAAGATAAATGAAAAATGAATTGTTTGCATGCATTGCAGTAAATAAGCACAGAAAGCTGAAAAAATAAGAAGAAAGAAGGAAAGGAATAGGAATCGAAGAAATGAAAAATATCGTTACCGGTAGGCCTGGGCATTCGGTTTTAACCGAAAGTTCGGTTCGGTTAATTCGGTTTTTTGACATTTCGGGTAATAAGAAATGAGCACCGAATTAATATCGGTTTTTAAATTAATTGGTAGTTCGGTTAACCTAGAAATTCGGTTCGGTGTTTGGTTTTAACCGAATTGAGATAGTATGATAGAATGACAAGAAATAACAGTAGTGTAACATGACGTAGCTAGACCAGAACAAGTCCACATCGATCAAGACAGTACGTCCATACAGCCACACACATTACTGCTCCCAAAACATCCATGCACATGCACTAGTGATGTATGTTAACAAATCTGCTAAACTGGATGATTATGTCAAACAGTAACACGGCTGAAGCCTGAAGGGTCTTGCATTAAGGTTCATCGACATACTTGAGTACTTGAGTAATTCGACAGTTCACACAAAAAATGTAAATCCAAAGCCCCGCAATAGAGTCACCGGTGCAAGTCGATCGGCTAGCTAGGGTTTTCACGCTGTGTGGCGGCTGCGGAGGCAGATGAGAATTGGCAATACGAAACGTCGGGACTAATTGAAAAGGGTTCCATACCGCAGGATATATACGTGCATGCCTGCATGGGGCTGAAAACGTAGGTGCAAGTGCATGTGGGCATGTTGGGTGTTTTCGAATGCTTTTGGCCCATCTAGAACGAACGTATGGTACGGGATGTACGGCGGTGAAGGCTTCCTTCGGTTTCTTCGGTTGTTCGGTTAATCGAGGGTGAACACCGAATTAACATTTCTAAATTCGGTTTATCACATTTGCCAACCGAAATTAGTTCCGGTTAATTCGGTTTCGGTTAGTTCGGTTTCGGTGTTCGGTTTCGGTTTTTTATGCCCACCCCTAGTTACCGGGTCGTGTCCTATCAGCTCAATAGGCGCGCCTATAAGCGATTTACTCCGTACAATCAAAGGGCGGACGTAGTAAGGGCATAGTGTCACTTCTTACATTACATTTTTTTCCAACATCGTTTCTCCCCAAAGCAGCTCAATTCAAGTAAGAGTAATCCATACTGCTTTGAAGTCAGTATATTTCTAAAAATGATTTTGGAGATATTATTTTTTAAATCTGCCACGAAATAATACTAATATTTTGACCCACACGCGCTGATCTATGTTCTAATTCGCTGCCGGTTAATGGTAGCAAGTGTGCTGGGTCCATGTGCCTTCATATATAGAGAGAGACCTGGAAAGGAGTACCGTACATGCCTGAAAATCGCGGTACGGCTGCCAAGTCCAGTTTGTATTTTCTGGCACGAGCACCCCGTCACGTACTAAGAGAAATGCCACGGGACGACGTGTACAATGCACCGTAGACCATGTCGCGCTTACAACTCCGCAGCTGATACGAGTTTATATACCCGTAAACAATAGTAAAAGACAAAGTGAGTTGGTAAGGGAATTTGCCATGGGGACTTAAGCGCGAATCATCACCGGGCCCCACCGGCGTGATTCTGTTGCGCGAACTGCATGCATCCACCCCCGCATGCTTAGCTGGACGAGTGGGTCCCGCCCCCAATCATTTCTTTTTACCTTTCCCTCCGTAATTATTATTATCTCACCGTGTAAAAATCCCTTTTGCTAAGTGAACGTCACACGCAAATTCCAGTAACCGGCTGAAGTGGATACAAGTCCTTTATTCGACCTCAGGCAACCTCTAAACAAGAACGAGCTCGCTCTAGCTGCATGGCATGCAGCGTCAAAGTTGACCGCCGTCGTCGTCTGTTTAGATTCATGGCTTTGCACCACCTTTTTCAAGGACACCGTTTGATCGCCATTCGTCAATACATGTCGTCGCGTGACGCGCAATGTCACATCCTTTCGACTGTGGACTATTTACAGAACTCGATCGCTCTGAGCACCAGTGGTAAGAATCACCACCGTCGGACCTCAGACAAAAACGAGCGCGCGCGAGCTAATTCTTCGACTCACTGGATGGAGAAGCTCGTCTTAACCCTGGATTCTACCCCATCTCACCAAAAAATATAGAGGAGGCTAAAAAGACCGGTTCCAGCAAGCGAACGCCATTGTCATATGGGCAAGATACATAGCAGCTCACAGAAGCCGTCCATGTCAGCGCCATTACCCTCCCCGGTCACGGTGGGCCTCCCGATGTCGCCTCGTTTATCATCCAACCTCGATGTACCACCTTCCGCCACCAGCGAGTCGTTCACGCAACATCTTGTGCGCTGGAGCGAGGTAGAAGACGAGGGGAATACCAGTTTGGTATTGATTATTAAATCCGTGACCAGTGGGTCTATATATATTGTCAATAAGAGTAGCATGTTATCCGGTTTGTTTTATTGCTTTACCGACGTGCAGAACAGATTTAACGTTGAAAATAGGTCCGGATTCGACAATTTAGAGTGTCAATTTTTGGGATTCAAAGTTGAGGGTTCGATTTAACTTTTGTGTATGAGTTGAAGATTTGGTTTGGACTTTCTTCTTACAACAAAGCCGATAACTAAGGGAGAACTAGTAAATATTTGCACGTAATTGTTGTGCACAAATGTGGAGTTTGGTCAACATGTAAAAACAATGAACACGATGATACCCACGGAGCAGAGGCGTGCATGCACGCGACGATGGATGCATGATGCAGTTCTATCCACGAATCCGTTCCCTTTGATTGGTGCCGTCCTAGTGGATAATCACGATGTACTCCTACACACACCTCACATGAATGGACGAATCCGATGACTCCCTCCTAATTAATTTCACCTGGCCAGCAGTTTGCGTGCGCGAATCAGCCTGCAGAGGAGCGGGGCCCGCTTGATTCTGTGGGGTCTCGCCCGCTCATGCCCTGCTGTCCGGCCACATACCTCGTCCATCCCGTTCATCTGGGCCGTGCACGTACGTAGGTGGATGAGTGGCCTGTCGTCTTTTGCTTCATATATTTTCCAAGTCATACGGAGTACTGTACTACTGAACTTCTATTTTGGCGACTGCTAGTAGTATAATTTATGTAGTTCTACTGTACTAAATATGGAAACTTCCCAAAATTGGTTAGGCGAATGCGAATATATTTCGAATTCTCTCAACTTTTGTCAAATGCCGGTTTTTGATGATGATCATGCATGTATGGCTAGGTGCCTAGGTGCACCACTGCCCACGTGCGTCATATTGGATACATACACCCGCCAAACACATGTCTGAATTGACATCACCCACGCCATTGTGCACTTTCCTCCACCTTTTAATTCTATATGCATGTACATGATCCATATGCATGGTGCATGCAACGATGGACATGACATGTTGTATGCTTTCATGTGTCGTGTTATTGTTTAATTATGGTGTTATGATGTCATAATTTGTCAAGCAACAAAAATCTCATCTGTTTGTACATGCATTTTTTTTCTGTAGGTCTTACAAAGAATGAATTATCAAGCGATTTTGTGCCGGAACATGTTCTCCAACAAATGGTTGGTGGTTCGCATCATCCGTATGTTTTCGTATAATGGAGTCAATTCTGCTTCACTCGATTCATCTTTTAGCTATCTCGGCGGAAAAAGACGCCACAGTGGAGACGTAGGAGACGTCAATGACAGAGGCCCGGATGCTTGATTCCATCAAGGTAAGAGTCAAGCTGATGAGGCGGAGCTAGTTGGCAAGGTGGACAAGTTCGGTGGGGTTTTCATGACCGAGCGAAGAGTGCCCCACCGTGGTGTGAACCAAATGCGGATCAATAATGCTTTAGGCAAAATTGTTAGTCTGAGCAGTGTCTTTTCGTGAAAGTTTTGTGAACTCTTGGTTGTTAGAAGGAAACACTTGTGTGTTGATTTTTGCAATTTTTAAGTTTGTTACAATATAGGTTTGACGTGTCACTCACTTAAAAAATGTGGCAAGATTTAAGTATGGAAAAGTGCGACCTCGTTTTTTATGCCTAGCCTTACACATGGGACACAAAATATGAGGCAAATAGTGGCAAACCTAGCCAGCATACGAACCAAACAAGCCATACATCTGATTGCAAACCAGATGAATTTTTTTCTTTCGGGATGGGTCCCACAGGGACAACCGATTGGGATAATTTCCTAACCCTGTGTAAGGATTTACTCTGAAGGACAAGAAATAGAGCAGACTGGGCTCCTATAGGTAGTAGACACTAGACAGTCAGACACGGACCTTCGAGAGCTCCGTTTTATAAAAGGATCGATCTGATTAAATCCGTACCCGCAAGGTAGGGTCGTAGGATGACACGGTGTCCTCCAAGAAGTCATCTATAAATTTCCAAAAAACGATGGCAATCTATAAATTTCCAAAAAACGACCGGAACACGATTAACAACATGATGTTACGGTGTTCTCGCCGCCTCCTGCTCGGCATCAAGCCCGTGGCCGCCGTCCGTGCACAGCCGCCTCAGATCCCGACTACTCGCTACTTCTCCTCCTTCCTTCGCCATGTCACAGAGCCAGCTTCCGTTTGTCGATCGCCCGCGCGGCAGCCGCTCCCCGGACGCTACTACACCTCCCAGCCGATCGACTCCCGGCGCCGGCGGTGGTTCCACAATTCGCTGAAGATCGCTTCGGTGGCCGCTCTCGTCTCCGGCGCCACAGCCACAGCGATAGCCGTCTATCGCCCTTATATCGAACTCGAGGTTGTGCCCTACACCAATCGGACTCATGTTGTCTTCCTCTCTCCCCAGTCTGAGCGTGAGGTGCTAAGTTCCCGCCTCGACGAGGACAGGAAAAAGTGGGCCGCCCAGTCCTGGATCGTCGACCCGCTCCACCCCGACAGTGTCCGCGTCCGTCTCATCGCCGAGAAAATCATCCGCGCCGCGCATTGCACCCTCGGCATCGACGGCCCCGACATTGCGATGCTCCACGGTGGCCCCTCTGTCAAGGATGACAAGACCCGGAGAGCTCAGTGTCGAAAAGCAAGCCCTATGCAGCCTCACGCGGCACATCTCCGTGATCTCGAGTGGGAGGTTATCCTTGTCAAAGGCAAACAGTGCAATGCGATGGTCACGCCGGCGGGCAAGGTTGTGGTCTTCACCGGATTGCTCGACATTCTCAAGACTGATGCTGAGATTGCCTTTGTTCTTGGGCATGAGGTAGGTACATATAACCCTGCTGGATTGACC
The DNA here is from genome assembly GCA_947311845.1 of Poa pratensis. NCBI lineage: Eukaryota > Viridiplantae > Streptophyta > Magnoliopsida > Poales > Poaceae > Poa > Poa pratensis. Next base: position 101,980,810 of record CAMZMU010000020.1, read on the forward strand.
GAGTTCACATGTGTGATTAAAACTCATATCAACCATGCCATTGTTTGTTTCCCAAGGTCGGCCACGTCATTGCACGGCACAAGGCGGAAATCGCCCACCACGACTGGTTTCCAATACTCCTTTGGCAGCCTTTCTTTAGTAAGTATGTTCAATTCTCAATGTCACATGTTCATGGTGGTTTAGTTACATTCTACCTAGAGAATTTATCCACACTTATAAAGAGATGTATACGTACTCTCTACATGTTAATAAGGTCGTTATATCTTCGATTTTGCATGAAACGGTTCATGAGTTACACTGAAAGAAATTGGATCGTGTGATAATTGACTTTGACAAGTCCTGTAACAAAACCAAATGACCTTTTTGTACAACAACTAGTACTAAAGATCTTTAGCACTGCGTGCGACACCTAAGGAGCTCGCTTCTCCCCAAGGGCACGTGAAAATTTATTTTCTTGGGTAATTATTTTTCATGAGCTGTATCCTTGTGAGTAGGTTTGATGCAGCTAGTCTTTGATTTGTTCATCTGATGTTGCTATGTATGTTTGTAGGATGGAGATAGAGGCGGATCATATTGGAATAATGCTACTCGGTGCTTCTGGTTTCCATCCATACACAACCTTTGTAGTCCTTTGGAAGCTAGCAAAGGCTGTTGCTGAAACGAGATTGGAAAGTTTACTCTCTCCATATCCTTCATTTACGAAAAGGTCGAAATATTTGCTGCAACCCAAGGTCATCAAAAGGGCGATGGAGTTATACAAAGAAGCTACTCCCGGCCAGGACGCGGACAGGAAGTCGGTAGGGTGAGGGGTGAAGGCCTGAAGGGTCTCTCTTTTCGACAATCCTTGAGTGGATCATGGAAAATTGTATCAGCTTAAGACGTATAAAGCATTGATCAAAAACAAAAATTGGCAACAGGTTATTATTTAATCCATAATTTCTTGTGATCTGCGCCATCAACATGTTTGGTTATGTTTTCTTGCATAAGTAGGCACAACCTATATTAATAATTAGCAGCTAAAATAATTCTTGTGGCTAATTAAGTAGTAGTTCTCCACATGTTAAATATTTGATATGTATAATTTTTCTAAGTATGTCAACGAGCAAAGATACACATCATGTTTCAGTAAGCCCAAAAATTGCCATCTTATTTTGATATAGCAGACTAGCAACATGCAACACATAAGTAACACATCAATAAATATAAATTGCGTAAAATATCTAATGTACCCTAAATCAAGATAGAGCCACATCCGAACTATTTTGACAGTTGGATCTAAATTTAATTCTAAGGTCTAATATTATGTCTCAACGGTCTGGAACGTGTATCCTTCTATTTTTTAAGTAGGAAACACCCGCGACCCGTGAGTCGGTTAGTGCACACACTTTTGGATATTTCGAAATGCACCTAAAAATCCCCAAAGAGAGTCTAGACATTTTTAAGGGCATTTAAAAAACGGTTGCTTTTAGTCGTGTTCCTAAAAATCTTAGTGGCACTTACAAATATCCCTAAAGTTGTTTTTTCAGGGCAATTCCAGGAATGCCTCTAAAAAACTTTAGGGCAACCATTTTTAGGGGCTCTTCGGCAATGTGTCTCTAAATATGTTTATGGGCAGTTCGGCAATGTACTTGTAAATAGTTTTAGGCGCATTTTACAAAACTTCCAAATGCACCACATTGTCCATACAATTTTACAGTAATAACAAATACTAATACTATTTCACATTGTTCAAACTGCAACACGCAACCTTTCTTCAGTTTACATGCTCCATACAATTTCACATATATTATATATACCAATATGTATCAACAACAGTAGAAATAGCAATATATAGCATCAAATAATCTAAACTGAAAATGGGTTCAGTACAATGGTTTGTACTGAAAATGGGTTCAGTACAATGGTTTGTACTGAACCCCAAGGGAGACAGCGACCTCCTTGGCAATCATATGTAATAGCCAGACTAAGCCCAACAATCGGGTCAAGTGCCCATGGGCAGGTCATATTGCCGGGCTTAAGCAAGACTCCTTGTGTTGCAGTTTGTGCACAGCTACGAGTCCTTGCTAACAAGATATAGTAGGAATTGCATATCCCACGATCTGTTATCTAAAACAACCTGAACCTGACTTATATTGGATGGTCCAATAAATTAATGATACCTTTCACACCTATAGCTTATTAGCTTTCAAGAAATAGCTTTAGACATATACATCGTGTACATATAATTTGGTCGAGATCAAGCTAATGAAAACTTCCAGGACCACTGCAGGCTAATGTCTCTCAAACAAATGAGCACGGCGAAACAATATAATAGTGCAAATTTTGGACTAGCTACTGGAGATGTTTTGTTTTCTCACTATTTTATCTTTACGCAAACAAGAAAAAATGTTCCAAATTTCAAACATAATCGATGAGCTAAGGTGCACCACCAAATCATGAAATAAGAATTCAAAATAAGAAGATGAATTTACTGTTTCTCAATAACTTCTCGTGAAGATACTGGGTCGAAGTTCAGGGGAAAGACCACAGTGGCAAAATGTCAGTTAACATCTAATACTACAGGAAAGACTCATCAAAGAATATAAAACAAACATCAAGTTGGGAGATAAGTACTGACATTCTACATCTTCTTTCCCGATTCTTCCCAACCAAACATGAGTAGAAGGCTGCCACCTGCCAGCCACACATCTTTTGTCCCTAATTTCACATAGGATAATAACTCAGGTTGTAAAATATAGTGTGCCATCACACTTTAGTTAAAATAAGGGGAAATTGCAGGTAGTTTTGTTCATCTACTAGATTCGAACAGCACGGCTTGCCGCGCAATATTTGTTGGTTCTTTTCATATTTTGCCCATGGTTTTGACATTTTATAAAGATTATTAAAAAAATGGTTTATATCCATACGTATGAGCTTGGATGGCAATGCCAGTCATGTTGAGAAGTCGATACTCGGATTTGTACATATTTTTGGGATCTTATGAAATTAATAATCACCACGTCATACATCTTAAGAAACAGTATGATCAGAAGCACACAGGGAAAGTAATATAGAAATTCACACCACACTGACATAACATAAGATGGCTTTATGAGAGTCGCATCAAGATGTACATAATACATATGCACACATAGAAGTAGTACTAAATACATAGGTTTTGATCAGTTCGGAAAGCCGCCGATCTCTCAAACACCTAAGGAGTTTCATGTAAATTTTAGCGATTTGAAAAGTCAATGTGGGTGGTCTCAACAACATTAGCAATGAGTCATTGGAAACGAAGACCTGTACGACGGTGAAACCAAAATATTAACGACCACGTCTTGTTGGGGACATTTACGGACAGAGACTATGTACATGAAAAATAAGTTTGTTGTGCAGGAACAAAGTTTAGAATTAATTGAGAGTGTAGTTATGTGGATAGAAACAACAATAGGTATGGTTTGGACAGATCTTCGCTAGTAGCATCTATGGAGATTCTCCTAAGTTAAATGAGCGAGATAGTTTAAATAGAACTACAGTTTAGATAAGCATATGCATTGTACAAAATATGGCAGTGTCAAGATACATTGTTCAATGAACCATTGCTTACTTAGTGTAACTGTATCCTCGTGCGGAATAAAATTATCTTACAAAAACTAAGGCGGCAATTCAAATATCCTCTAAAAAGGAACCTCTGGAAAAATAATCGACACAATGGACTAAACTTATACTTAAGAATTCCGCAAAAAAAAAAAAAAAACTTATACTTAAGAAATGACAGAAATGTCGCGCGTCGTCGCCACCATTTCCCTCTCCTCTGCCTCAAGTCCGTCCAAAACGGCAGCCCTTCCCCAAACCCAAACCCAGCCCCCTCTCTCTCTCTCTCTCTCTCTCTCTCTCTCTCTCTCCAGCCATGGCCGCCCCCGTCGCCGACCTCGGGCTGGCCCATGCCTCCGTCCTTCCGCCCATGCCCTCTATCGCGGAGCTCGCCCGCCGCGTCCGCGTCCGCGACGTCCTCACCGACTGGCGACTCCTCAAGGCCGTCGTCCAGCGCGTCGTCTACGGTATCCCCGCCGACCCGTCGCCGCGCCCGACGCACCTGCTCGCCGACGCCCTGCTCCCGCTCGGAGATGGCGGACGGGCTTGGGAGCTGCTCCTGCGGCGGACCGAGGATGTTCTCCGTCCCATCATCGCGGCGCTGCGCGAGAGGGGCCCCGAGGTCATCGTCTGCGTCTTCGTCGGCCTCGTGATGGCGCGCCTGCTGGCCGGCGACGGAGACGACCAGGAGGAGGAGGACGACGACTACGACCACCCCCGCCTGCAGGTTCCCCTCGGCCTCACGCTCGGCTTCCGCCCCCTCCCTCCTCTCCACCGGCTCCCTCCGGTCCGCGCTCGCGCCCTCGAGTTCCTCCCGCCGGTCCGTCTGCCCTTCCTCCTCCGTCACGCCGTCGAGGAGCCGCCCTGCGTCGTCGTCCATCCGCGCGTTCGTCGCGCCGCCCCCGTCCTGCAGCCGCCGCCACGCCTCCCCCTCCTCGACGGCCGCTACAACCTGGCAAGTGCGCTTCCCCTCGGCCTTGGACCGGCAGGACTTGCCGATGGCGCGGCGGTCATCGGAGGACGACTTCCCGGTGCTGTAGCGCCGCCACCCACTGGGCTCGCCGCCATCCTCGCTGACGGCGGGGCCTGACCACGCCATGCCCGCTTCTCTGATGACCGTTGAGAATCGGTTCTTGTCTTGTTGATGAATCTCTTTGCAGCTAATGTTGAAGATAAATTGATACAACGTGTTCAAGTGCTGATCGTCTAGCCGTCGCTGAATGCTGACACATGGACATGGATGGTGAACTTCAGATGGTGTTTTTGACCTGGAGATTGGTGTTTGCTTTCAGTTCATTGTCTGTTTACTTCAAGAAGATATATCTGAATCAACAATAGTTTGAACTCTCGTTAAATCGCTGCGATGGATGGACGATGCTGTTATGAAGGAATGTGGCAAGGATAGGACATGGTGGTTATGTGAGTCAAAGTGTTTCAGTTTCTATCTGCCTTGTGCTGTTACAGTTACACAAGAGTTTCTCTCATGAGTTTTGACAAGGTTTAACTTGCTCTGTTACTGTACCGTCCTGTTTCTCTGCCATTGGAAAATATTTTTTGTGAACTCGTGTTGTTCTGAACCATTTTCAGTCTACATGCGTAAGGATCATGCTGACAGTTCAGTCGATGTAGGCAAAGCTGTTATCCGGAAATATGGGAATGGATATAGTCAAATCAAGAGACTAGCCTTTGCACAAAAGGTTTTTGTTCATACCTGCTTACCTTCAAAATGAATGCATTTGCTGAAAGTTTGGATATGCTAGTGAATGGGGGGAATAATCAGCCGGTCTCTGCGAACCAGAGGAAGTTTCATAGGACATGTATGTTTTCAACACGAATATTATGTGTTTGGTGGCATAGCAGTTTGGAGATGTGTGTTTGTTTTCAGTTCTTTTCAGTGCATTATGTCGTTTATTTCAAGAGGATTTAAATCTGAATCGGCAAAAGTTTTGAACTCTCGTGAAATCGTAGTGATGGATGCACGACGTTTACGTTAGCGTTTTGAAGGAATCAGACAAAGATAAGACATCGTAGTTACAAGAGTTGAAGTGTTTCAATCTCTATTGGACTTGGGCTATTATAGATAGAAGAGTTTCTCTTATGAGTTTTGACAAGGTTTATGTTGCTCTGCTACTGTACTCGTGTGGTTCTGAACCATTTTCAGTCAACATGCTTAAGGATCATGCCGACAGTTCGATGTAGGCGAAGCTGTTACAGGGAAATATGGCAATTGATAAAGTCAAATAAAGAGACTAGCAGCTGCACAAAAAGTTCTTGTTCATATCTGGTTACCTTTAAAATGAGTGCATTTGTTGAAAGTTTTCGATATGCTAGTGAATGGGGGGATACTGAGCCGGTCTCTGCAAACCGGAAGAAGTTTGATGGGCCATTTGTATTTTCAACATGGATGTTGTGAATATTAGTGTGTTTGCTGGAATGGCAGTTAGCGGGAACTCCCGCCGTCGTTGCTGTAACTCTGCAGCTCCATAGTCATGGTGGCGGCTTCCAGTTCCACCATCTTGTCGGGTTAATTTGTGGTGGTGGGCGTCAGCCTATTGCTGAACATTGTGCACTGTAACTTCAGTTTAGGATTCAGATCATTCATCCACGTAGAAGTCAGGATAATGTTTCCATGGGAGCAATGAGGTTTCAGAACTGATAGATTTGCTTATACTCTAGGCTACGCATGGTCACGCTTTGATAGTTTCAGGTAAGTAGGACAGATTCTAGATCAACTTATAAACCATGACATAGGTTGGTATTTGTACCTGCGAAAAATATGGTTCAGTGATCAGGCTGACTTCACTGAACTTGTGCACGATCGAGTTTTGGTTATCAGATGGAGAAATTTACTCCAGCAATTGGATGGCGTCAAGTTATTTACCTTTTTCCTTCCCAGAATTGGGCAAGACATTATCAATTTGGTTTGCTAGCTGTTCTGTCTGGACCTTGATTACATGCAAATCATAATGGTAGGATATATAGGTGTAGGATTATTTGGTTATTATTTTGAGTGTGCCACCACGAGTAGCAAATCTTGTCCTTCTTGGCGCTGTAATCCTTGTGCTGTTGCAGGAGTACCTTGTTACTCTTGTTCCAGCATGGCTTTGTCTACACTACATGCTTTTGGACAATGGATACTTCAGATTTCTTGTGCTTAACTTCTTATACTTGTTTCCAGAAAATGATAATCACTCCAATTATCTCTAATGGCACTCCAGTTGATATGGAGAATATAAAACCTGCTACTGTAATTAAGAAGAGTACAGTAGTTTATCATCTGTTAATCTGGTGCTAGACTGCCGTCAGTGCTAATTGCCAAAACTGAATAACATAATTCAGCGATTAAACGGTGCTAGTTTATGCTGCTAGCCTCTTGAATTGGGTCAATTTTGGAATTGAACCAATGTGCTGTCAGTGGTAATATGTGATTGGATGTTTCTGATTGCTTTATTATGCTACTCGAAAGAGTATATGTGTGCTGCTGTCAATCATAGCAGTAGTAATAATCTGTTAAAGCAGAAATAATACTCCTATTTGACAACTTGTTAAAGCAGAAGATATATGTATAGGAGTATATGAAAACAATTACACACGCAAGAGGCGGGGCCTAGACGCCGAGGTTAACAATTCCAAGCTGATGAGCGTATAATTTCTACAGGTTATTTCGATTTGGTTCGCTTATAGATGTACTTGAATTGTTGTCATCCGGTTAGTTTGGAACATTCGTTGATGGGTAACATTCTTCTCGATGGTGGAGTGATTTGAATCGTGTAATTTCGTCGCTTCATTCCGTTCATACTAAGCCGGATCATGGATCATCGCGGTTCTGGATCGATGTGTGGCTCTCTGTGGGACTTGCCTTTCACCCGAAAGAATGAATTCAGGTTTCAGGATCCGATAGAGGCAGGGGGGCATCTCGACTCTCCTCAAAGGCTAGCTAGGGTACCAAATACACATAGGTAGTTACGCCATGTTAATGACTTCATTGTTTTACCACCAACAAGGTACTCTAAACATGCAAACTTGGAGATGGTTAAGCGTATATGTACTCAATCATGGGCTGACATATGCCAAACGGAAGTGTGAGCCTTCAGATGCAAATTGTATAGTGTCTGAATTAGACACCGGGAAACAAGTTTACAAGAGACCAGCGCAATGGTACGTACGTAGAGGATCAGTTTAATCAAGCAATTAATACAACTTACGTAGAAAGGCAAGTGCTTAAGCATTGATTTTAACTACATGCATGCAAAATGGTAAGTACGCAGTACGCACGTGGTGAATCAATTTAATCATGTATTATTTTTTGCATGGAAATCATTTCCACGTAATTTCCATGGAGTAGATATATATGTAAATGAAGTTCTTAAGCATTAATTTGAACTACGTTATTTACGTAATTTCTCCATTGTTTTTTACGTTTTTCTCCATTGTGTCACGTCATATTTTCTCCCTTTCATGTGTTGGGCACGGGCTTTCCGCTGCATGTGCGGTGGCGTTTGCCAATGTTTTGTGCTAATAAGGCAGAAATTAAGAGCACATATATAGGTGCATGGATGCACACGTACTAGCTACTACTCCCTCCGTTCCAATTTAATTGACTTGCTATGCACCACATGTGGATGTATCTATTCTTGTTGCATGTCTATATATATCCATATTTGGTGCATAGCAAGTCAATTAAATTGGAACGGAGTGAGTACTTGTGTTGAAGGTTTAGGGGTTGAAGCGTGGACAAGTTTAAAAATAATGGCAACTGGGCCCTAGTCGCATTACCGGAGTATCTTTACTATTAGGCTCCACTTGGATCATCTGTGGATATGACGGTTACGGAAATATTTCCGGAGATCATTCATACGAACGATGTATTTTCCGCAGGAGGTTGACACGACCGTAATTTTCGTCGGAGGTTTTTGCTAGTATACGCTGATCCGTTCGGGCCCTTATGGTTTGAATTGATTGAGCTAATTCCTTAATGTCCCTGTCCTTAACATGTATGTTAGGGTAAAACACCTGCTTCTCTAATTGAGGTGAGACAGGGTAGATCTAGGGACGAAAACGGAGATACAGTTGAATAGTACTGAAACCAAGTCCGTAATCATCTTTATTATGGATTCAAAGTCGTAGCGTATAGTATGCGGATATGAGTACGAAATCAGAGCTTGCCGGTTACGAATACGGTTTGGTTACCGATAAATATTTTGTCAGATGTTACTTCAGAAATAGGACTAACATGAAGCACAAGCTTTGATTCAACATAGTAGAAATTAAATTTATGTATTCTTATATTATAAGAGGGTGCCTCCAACAAAATGTTAACTTCAGATGTTAAAACTCATAATTTGAACTTTTTAAAAATTATATCCATAAATTACGACCAGTTTAATTTTAAATATAAGATGTTTTAGCCTTTGTCCACATTCACATATGTTTTCAAATAGGGGAATTATGTGATTAATGCTTCTACTTAAGTTGATTCATTATTCCATAGCAAAGGCACGTGGAAATCACGTAATTAAGAGAACAATAAAAACTGTATGTAAATGCCAAGTTCTTAAGCATTAATTTGAACTACATGCATGCATGGACCGTCGAACATAATCCGTGGAAGGAGATAGCTCCCGTACGTGTGACACAGAATTGACCGGCCTTTTTGCCATAGTTTTTGACGTTATTTCTCCGCCGTGCCACGTCATACTTTCTCGCACTCGATCGTGTGTTGGGTGCAGGCCTTCCGCTGCATGTGCCGTGGCGTTTGCCAATGTTTTGTGCATGCAAGGCACAAAATTTGCGCACATATACGTGTGCATGGGTGCACACGGCACACGTACTACTTACGTACTAATTATGTTGAACGTTTGGGGCCCACAAGCGTGGATGTGAGTTTATAATAATGCATGCCTGCTGGGGCCCACAAGAGAACGATGAGATGAGGGGATGCGCAAACGCTATTTGTCGCTATGTGTCGTCTTGGTGTGTTGGCGGTCCGGCCAATATTAGAGTCACACACAGTACACACAATACTTTTACAGTCGATTTCGCTGCACAGTGAATTTTTTCAACATTAGAATTTACAATGAAAATTAAACGAAACTGAAAGTAAACCTACTCTAGGTCGATAACAATGGCTCGTTGATGCAGCAAGCCTCGCCGCGTGCTCCAATGGCTGGCGCGCGCGAAGTAGTGTTCCACTGCAGGAAAGCGGAGCTACGCCGACGGCCAAGGTCGGCCGTCGGTACAGACCCCGAACAGGTCAGACCACAAAAAACTTTCGGCGTAAATCTCCAGAGAGCTACGCCGACGGTATTGCCCTCGGCATAGCTCTCTTTTGATCTATGACGACGGCAATGCCCTCGGCATAGGCTGCGCTAAAAAATTGTTTTGACCGTTTTAATTATAACTTTTGCATTTGAGCTCGAATTTTGATTTACTTTAGCTCGTTTCGAAGAGGAGAAGGAGATCTGCATCATCATACACATTGTTCAAGCTATATTCTTCAAAAAAATCATGAGTAAGGACGGAACCAATAATAAGGAAAAGTCATTTTTGCCACTTAGAAAAAGGAAAATGATATTTATAAAAATAATTTGTAAAATCATTTTTGGGAGCATTGTTTCTATACCAAGATACACCTAATTGTTGAATATGAGAACTTTATCACAAACTATGCCGTGGGAATGGTCATAACTTGGTCATTTGGCTTGAAACTTATAAATGTTTAAACATGATAAACCTTTTTGTGAAGATTTTTTTGAACAATTTGTCCAAAATCAAGTTTATCATTTTTCATATCAACTAGTACACATAAAAGGACTCCATGCCATTGGATATCTTTTTTTGAGATTCTTTTTACTTTATTTTATTTTTTCAAAAAACAGTCAAAATGGCCACCATGAATATTCATTGAAAGAGGTCAAATTTTCTAAAACTATCGATGTTTCTGTGATATAATCACTAGTTGTGTACCTTAAAATGATATTTTTTTAAATTTCAGACCAAACTATCTAACACTTGTAGTTCAAATTTGGATTACATCAGAAAATCAGCATAAACTCATTTAACTAGGCGAAATTAGATAGAAATCAAGAAAATTCCTAATACTTGGGGATTATCCATCAAATGTGGACTACTCTTGGTGAGAATTAGATGGGTGCCATTTTGCACCATATTTTGTGTACTTGGTTCACAAAAAAGTCATTTTTGTCACTTAGAAAAAGAAAAATAATATTTATTAAAATAATTTAAAAAATCCCTCGGAACCATTGTTTCCTATACCAAGATACACCTATTTGTCGAATATGAGAACTTTATCACAAACTATGCCGTGGGAATGGTCATAACTTGGTCATTTGGTTTGAAACTTATAGATGTTTATACATGATATTTTTTGAACAATTTGTCAAATATCAAGTTTATCATTTTTCATAGCAACTAGAACACATAAAAGGACTCCACGCCAGAGTATATCTTTTTTTGAGGGTTTTTTTCGCTTTATTTGATTTGTTTCAAAAAACTGTCAAAATGACCACCATGACTATTCATCGAAAGAGATCAAAGTTTCTAAAACTATCGATATTTCTGTGATATAACCACTAGTTGTGTACCTTAAAATGATTTAAAAAAAAAATTCAGACCAAACTATCAAACACTTGTAGTTCAAATTTGGATTACTTTCGAAAATCAGTATAAAATCATTTAACTAGGCAAATTAGATAGAAATTAATAAAATTCCTAATATTTGGGGATTATCCATCAAATGTGGACTACTCTTTGTGAGAATTAGATGGGTGTCATTTTGCATCATATGTTTTGTACTTGGTTCACAAAAAGTTTACCACTTAGAAAAAGAAAATGATATTTTAAAAAATTGAAAAATCCCTTCAGAACCATTGTTATCTATACCAATATACACCTATTTGTCAAATATGTTAACTTTATCACAAACTATGTCGTGGGAATTGCCATAACTTGATTATTTGGCTCCATGCTAGAGGTTTTTTTTTTCATAACAAGTTTATCGATGTTTCTGTGATGCAAAAGATGATATGGATGGCATATTGAATTCCTCTCATTTTTCTAATCGATTTAGACATTTTATTTGGTAAATTTCGATTTACGAATTTAAAGATATGAATTATTTCATATTAAATATTATTACATGATCACTGTTATTTATTCAAATAATACTATTACATAAACATTGTTATTTATTGAAATAAATTTTGAAAATTTAAACAATAAAAAAGTGTAATATCATGACCCAGGGGTTAATATGATTGATAGGATACTAATATGAGTAAGTTCTAACTTCTCATTTGGAGCAATTTGAGGAGGGGTGACCGAATGGAAAGTTTGACCAGGGTAAGTACTTTGACTTTAGATTAAGTGTGTGGCTAAGTGGGAAATTTTGAAATAGAATTAAAAAATTATATAAAAAGTTCAAAAAAATTGAAATTTTCGAAAAAAATTGGGTAAAAAAAATCTGGCCTAGGCCTATGCCGAGGGAAAAGCCGTCGGCATAGCTTGGTACGCCGACAGCATTAGAGGCTAAGCCGAGGCCCTCATACGCCGAGGGATCCATCAGGGCTTGCAGCGCCAGGGTGGCTTGTCGTTCATTTAGCCATGAACCGACGAGCGGCTCTCCTAGCATCATTGGTCTGCTTGGTAACCACCATCCTCGGTCACCATTCGCGCCTCTCCGTGCGCAGTGTCATAGGATGCTAGCAAGGTGTCCTGCTCCGGGAAGGGCGACCACTCATCCTCTTCCTCATTTGTGTCAGCCTCTTCTTCCTCCTTGTTGTCCGATGAAGGCAGAGGAGTTGGCTGCGGCTTCCACTACATGAATAAACCTAGTTGCCGACGGCCTTATATATGCCGACGTTTTTTATCGGAGCCGTCGGCATGCATGGCTAGATGCTGACCGCCTCAGAAAATCCGTCGGCAAACACAGACCATCGGCATACTAGTATTTATGCCGACGGCTTTTCCGTGACGGTCGGCAACAAACTTTAGCCGACAACATTTACTCTATTCACCGACAACTTTTCTATGATGGTCGTCGACATATGGATGTCTTCGCCTGACGGGAGGCTAACGGTGATGTTTGTATGCCGACGGCCTTGACGGCCATGGCAAAGTTTTCGGTATATATATATTTTTATTTAGTACTAATCATGTAGAATCATATCTTTCGTTTTACAAATCCAAAAAAAATACAAATAACGTCTATTATTATTAGAAAAATGTGTAGAATACAAATATGTCATCCTCATCCAAGTTTGCATCGTGTAGCTTTCTCCTTAGTTGTATTTTACATATAAACTAATATGAAATGTGAGGGAAATAGTTTGTTCGCATTCAGGGCATAGTCTGTTCAAATGATCACGTATTGTGCAAAAGTGTGCATTTTGGAATAGCCTTATATGTTTTTTTTTTTCCTTTCTTGCTTGTTTTTCCTCTTCCAGCCCGAGTGTCCAGGCTTGCTGGAGGCGCATCGCCTTACCTTGGCAGCAGTAGGTTCATGACAATCTGAACAAATATTACCATGCTTAGGACTTTAATTTGTGTTTCCAGACTTGCTCACTAACGAATCGAACGGCGTACAAGGCGCTAGACTCTCTCCGATCAGTACAGAACATCTGAAAGAAATAATCCACCAAGTCTGTTGATGCTATTCGGGTTACTCAAATATGACCATTGTTCAAACAGGCTGAGTTCAATTTTAGGAGTATGTGGGGATTTTATCTAAGAAAATGGAGAAAAGTGTATTCTTCACCCGGAGATCTTGAAACCACCACACGTTAGTCGAGGTTGAAAAGCTCCACAACGACGCCATCAAGATGGAGAACGACGCCCGAGGGTGCCGCCGTCGTCGGCACCGACCGAAATCCGTGCGAGCTTTCACCCGGAGTTCAACCCGATCGCAAAGCTTCGGAAGCCGCAAGATGGCATCTTGGGAGCGGGCGGCGGTGACTTGTTGGAGGCGCCGCTTTGGAGCCCTTGGCCAGCGCGGTGCAACGGTTTCGCGGCGGATGTGCAGAATGGCGTGTGGTCGTGGGCGGTGGATGTCGGGGCGGCGGCTCCGGATGGTGGTGGATGTCGAGGCGGCGGCCTCGGTATCCCACGCTACGACGGTTCTATGAGGCAGAGCCGTTGTCTAGCGGGGGTCTGAGTGACGACCTGGATGGAGACTGCGCGGGCAGAGGGTTCGTCGACCCGACTGGATCATCTTCGGGCAATGCAAAGGTCGATCTGGTTGCTTCTTCGGGGCGGCGGCCCCGGTACATTGTGGTTTTGGTGGCAACCTGGATGAAGACTGCGTGGACAGAGGGTTCGTCGACCATGACTGGATCACTTTCGGGCAATGCGAAGGTCGATCTGATTGTTATGTCGGGGCGGCGGCCCCGAAGCGGGTGGTGTGTTTTGTGGCGTTTGTTCGGCTTGTGTCGTGTGGGCGGCGGGTCGCGTCGTCTGTGTCATTCTTTTGTACAGCTTGTATGGTTTTTGGACCCGGTTTTTCTTATAAACTGGGTCACGTCTTTCTATCTATTCGGGCGGTGGATACGAACCACCTTATACCTAAAAAAAAAAGTGTATTCTTGAATCATCAAACTGTTGCCATCAAGGTTTTTTTTTTTTTTTTGATTGCCTCTCCGGATTACAAGCTGTAGTACCTGTTCGGACACACAGGAAACACACACCACACGCACACCACACACACGCACACCCCACCTATGTGTCTAAACTAGACCTACACTCTATAACCCAGAACTACGTCCTGAGAGACTTGGCCGAAGACCAGTGCTTCGGTGACCGACGGGCACGTCGATCTCGCCTGTGGCACATAGACGTGAGGCAGTAGAATTTATTGGGAACAACCAGTGCCTGGCTGCTAAAAACTCCCGTGAGACACCGCGAGTTGATCCCATGGATCGAACTCGCGATGGGTAGGCTGGCCACCGCCGTATGCTACCACTGAGCCACTGGCTCGTTCTCATCAAGGTGAGAGCGTGTTGCCGGATTGTACCCGGGTTTACGCTATGTCATTTCCACGCGCCACGGTTTAGTACGTGGGGTCGCATTTGATAAATCTGGATATCTGTCGGAAAAGGCAAGTTTTGACACCACGCCAAGCCTGATATATCCAACCATGATACACACACATCCTTGTGTTCATGACACGTACGTACTGTGAAACATGCTCCAATACGATGGAACAGCACGTCTCGCACGGTTCAGAATTCGGCCAGCAAACAAACACTAGGCTATATGCTCATCGAGATTCGTGAGGGTCATGGCTTTGATCTGGACAAGAATGCCGGATCAGGTGAAGCCTGATTTTTTTTTTTTTTTGAGAAACAGGTGAAGCGTGATGGTAACGCGCGCGCTGACAAGCCGTTACGGCGGTGGGCTCCACCCTGCAAGGCTGGAACAGGCACCGTGCGCGCAAGAGAGATGGAGCCGTGGAAGGAAGTGATCCAGGAGTCCAGGACCCAGCGCATGCCGGCCGGCGACGGCTATATCGACGCGCCGATCCACGCGACCGAGGGCGCGCGCCGGCCTCGACGCCGCGCTGGAGTCGCTCAGGGCGGCCGCCTTTGACCTCACCATTGCGGCGGCCCGCCTACATGCACGCGCGCCGCGGACGCAACCCCGGCCCGGTCCAGCCACTCGCCTCCATCCCGCCCTCGTCGACCCCGCAACGCTGCGGCGACGAACGCCCTCGCCAGGCTCTGCATCGTCGCGTGCCCGGACGCAGCCGTTGAGTGGTGCCGCGGGTGTCCCTGGCGTCATCAACGGCGAGCGGACCAGGGCCCTCCTCAACCTCGAAAACGTACGCGCAGGTAATGACGAAGGCAAAGTACGGTGGGGAGGATCTGTCCGGCCCCGGCGGTAACTGAGCGAGGCCGGCTTGTCATCAAAAAACTCCCATCAAGATACAGAAACCTCCCAGCAAAAAATAAGTGCAGAGACGAATCGCTGTTGCATATGGTCGGCATGGATCGTTCTTTGCAATTAGCAGTACAGAGACAACAAATATACTCCGTAGTTCGAATTTGACGGACCATCCAGGCATGGTTTCAGTATCCTTCCATAGATCAACAAGAAAACACACACAGTCGCACGTACGTGCGTCCGAGCCATGGCCAACCCGAACGATCGGTTGATGAAGCAAACAGAGTTACAGAGTCTTGCAGGCAGAACTAACCAAGAAGCTAGCGAGGCCATGTTCTCGATGCTGCCCACCATGTCCGGGATTTGGTCGACGGCGGCGCGGACCTGGTGAAGGCGGCGCCCGGGCCAACAGCCGGGGAAAGATTGGCAATCGTGAGCTGTGCGGCGCACAGGTGGCCGTTGGCCGCCTCCGTCCTGAGGAGCGCGTCCTGGCCTCCTGGGCGTGCTACTTGGCGCCCTGGAGACTGGCCAGAGCGAGCCACACCAACACGTCGTGCAGGGCGTCAGCGTCGGCGCCTTAGCGGAGTAGGCCGATTCTCGCCACCGGCTCCGCCGAGACAGTCCCGCAGCCCCGGATCACCACGAGCTCGCCGTCCTTGAAAGTGGAGAGGCACATCGATGCCAGCACGCCGCTAAGAAGATGCCTGGCGCGGGGTCAGTCGCCGTGCGACGAGGCTAGGAACGCCTCCTTCCACCTGGCAAGGATGACAGGCTTGAACTTTGTCACCTAGGAGTGCCTTGCAAGACGCCGGCAATGGAGGATTGGAGATGGACGGTGGAGGCAACGTCGGTTCAGAACTAAGAAACTCGTCGACATCAACAGGACGGTCGAAGCCATCAACATCGTCGATGCACACTTCGCCCTGGCCGCCAAGATCTGTGGCAGGATCGGGCTTGCGGTAGCATCCTCTCGACCAGGCGTGTCAACACGTTCCACGCAGCATCTGAAGGCCACCACGCCGACGCTACGGCCCACGCGGACATGGCGCTTCAGACTTCAGAGGAGCTGCTGCGTTCAGTGAAAATCAGCGTTTCAACCAAGTACATCGCAACAACAAGGAATGTTAAATAATGCGTGGGTAAAATGCATCTCTCTTGTCACGCTCGAGTTGCTGCCTTGACGCTAAAATTCGTGGCAGACGTTTTGCTAATCGATTTTTGTTTGTTTTGTATAATAAATTGGTTGTGTGTAAATTCTCGATATATTAACTAACCCTTGATATAGTGCTGGTGCAGGTGTAGTTGGCATCTTCTTAATCTCTACTATATAATTCCTTTTCTCGAAAACATATGGGCTTCGCCCAAATAGATTTCAAAATTCCGGGTGTCAAGCCAGCTCCAATATTGTGGTCTACTTTTTCTTGTTCCTATTTTAGACGTACAAAATAAAATGGGTCTCTCTAACGCTCAATCGAATGAAACTTAGTTTAGTTCTCAATCACATGACGTCATCAAACCCAGTTACAAGTCAAGTTGCAACTCATGATTAGCACGAATCACGAAACATCAAATCGCATGCCGTCATCAAATGCTAGTTGCAAGTTGACTTTCAACTGATGCACGAATCACGAAGTAAATCAAATGATCTGAATCAGTTGCAAGTTAACTTGTAACTGATGACGTCATGCGATTGAGAATTAGCAAAATCGAAATAAAATGATTAAAATAGTGCATCTCTTTCAGAATAAACCTACACATCTGAAACGCAAGATATCAGCCAAAATATAGAGCAATTGGTACATATCGAGCAAATGAAGCCTTCACTGCATAAAATGTGCGTGATGCACCATAATTTTGTTTTCATCATAATATGTTCACTTTTGTCACAAATGTGTGTTGCACCATACTAAAAATAGTGCCAAAGTGGGTTCCAGCTTTTTATTAATTTTTCTTTTTTACATTTTTTAAATGTCAAAAGGGTGTTATTTTGTGATGCTGCAAAAAGGTTTACAAAAATGTGTGTGTGATGTTGTAATAAATCTCACACGATGAACCTAAAAATTTCCGACGTAGTGGGTTCATTTTATGCGACAAAGGTGCCTTGGGTCAAACTAAACAATAGTGCCAAATGAGTTTCAAGTTTCCAATTTTTTTTTCAATTTTCTAGATGTTAAAAAAGGCTTGTAAGAATAACATGGTGCATAAATAACACCTCCCTAATTCTCGCGCGATCTAGACCATACCTAATGGCTATATCCATATATTTTGAAAATTCTACCTTTTTGCAACTTTCGGGCATTCAAATGGCTTTATGTCGACTTTATCACCCATCCAAATGTTATTAAGTTTTAATTTGTATGGAAAAATACCTTATGGCGAGCGTGGCGTTTTGTGCCGAGCTCCGAGCTTATTTTCTGAAAACTTAACAATCAGCAGTTGAAATATTAAGGAAAAAAATGCTAGATGTAGGTAATAACAATAAACCCTATTAGTGTGCAAAAAAACAACCTGAACTTTTTTATATTTTAGTCTTAAGAAAAAGGACTAATGCGTGGATCTAGGTGCAGTGAATAGTGCACATTTTCAAAAGTTGTAATTTTGTCAAAAAAAAATTGTTGTAGACTAAAATATAACGAATTTTGCATTCAGGTTTTTCACACAGGTAGAGTTCGACATTATCTATAACAAAATTTTCATTGAGATTTTGCACGTGTCGAAGCTGCCGAGCGCGATGAGCTTGGCGGCGCACATATAGGCCGCGGCGATGGTGATGTTGGAGGCCTGCTCCGCTGCTGCGCCCTCGGTCTCATGGATCGGCGCGTCCATGAAGCACATGTCGGCCATCGTCCTAGTCGACTCAGAATGCCCTGGCCATGCTCTCCCCGCCTGCCCGAACGCAAGCGTGACCGCAACCATGGAGTGGTTGCCTGTCTCTCTTAGCTCCGTAGAATGTCTTGGTTTGGTTGATCACCATTGCTAGTTGTGTCGGCCTATTGTTCGTAGCGCCTTGCTGATTGTTGCACGCTGAAACTTTGCCAATATGCCTACTAAATCTATAGGATCGTAGCCGAGGAAATGCTTGTGTGGTCAATCCAATACTTCCTGCTTCAGTAACACACGAATCTAAAACGGTTAAAGGAGAAACCTACCGCACGTAGATAGTCCTCCGTCCACTCCAGCTATGGAGCCGCCGAGCCGCATGTAGAGTATGAGGCGAGGAAGAGCGACCGAGTGGTTGAACCAGTGCGTAGGAGAGTTGACTAGAATCTTCAAGAAAAAAATGGAGAGTCGACTAGTGGACTGACGGAACCGAGGACGCACAGTTCGTACGGACATGGCCCAGCAAGGCCCAAGCGGCCAAGCGGGCACCTAACCGGGACCCAATCCACTTATTTCTCTTTTCCTTTTTCCAAAAATGAACCGTTTGGTCTCGCGCAGGAGCACTAGCTTTGGCGCGCGCAAACTTTTCAGTCGTTCCCGCCAAAACAAAACGGTGGAGAGCTGCATGGACCAAGGAAGGAAATGCTGGGTTGGGCTGAAAATCGCGGCCCGCACAGAAAAGCCTTCCAGAACGACTGCCCAAGGGGAAAATAATTTTATGAGAACTTGTCTACAAATTCATACCCATGTACCAACTCTAAAAATTGACACGTGTATAGGAGAGAGAAAAAATACAAAATCTGATTGTCTATTTTTAGATCTAACGGGTATGAATTTGGTTGACAATCAGTATACGTTTGACTTGGTTGACCATTCACTTAATACGTTTAGAAGGGGCCTTTCCAGTCCAGGATTCCACAACTAACTTGGTTGACCATCAGTATACGTTTGACTTGGTTGACCATCCACTTAAGACTACACGTCACTTTAAAGGAGTATTGTAAAAAAAATACTAAAACCCAAAAGGCTAGAATTGCAAAATAGACTGAGAGAAGATTCCAGCGCCCATGCACTGACCACGGCGAGTGTCCCGCCGACCCAATGGGATATATGGGAGGAGCATTGTGCCAACAACGGAGCATGAAGCAGGGGAGGAGCAGCGCGTCAGTTGTGCACAACTAAGGGTGTGTTCGGTAGCCCGAGAAAATCTCTCCCCACACAATTTTCAGTTGTTTGGTAGCTCGGTTTCCTCTCCTCAGTCATGCCCACCTTATGCGGAAAAGCCCTCTCAGCCATGCCCAGTTGAGAAGTGAAAATTGAGCTTCACAACCCGGTCAAGCTGAGCTCATACAAAAAATCCCCACCCATGGGCCCCACCGAGCGTCGGCACGCGAGCCCATCCTTCGCCCCGTTCTCTCATTTCCTCCCTGCACTCTCCTCTCTCCATCTGCGCAAAATCGCCAGAGCCGCGCCGGACCGCGCCGCCGCCCAACGCCCGTCTGCACCGCCGCCCAGCGCCGCCTCCTGGAGCCGCCCCTAGCGCCGATCGCCGCCAAGCTGCGAGCACGGCCGGACGAGGTGTACCTGCGCCGCCGCGGCCCCCGATCCACGGACGACCATCCGCGCCGCCGCGGACGACTACCTAGAGCCATCGTCGGAGCCGCGACGAGAAACTCCCCCTCGCGGTGGTGTGGCTGGGCCGGAGTTGATTGCTTTTTTCTTTCTGTTTAGGGTCCTGTGTGTAAGAATTTGGATTTGTGTGTAATTTCGATTTTTGGACTGTAGTCTCAGCCTGTTTCAAGCCATACAACCCACCAAGCATCGTCTGACCCCAACATGTCTCAACACATGCGGGACACGAAACAAACGAAAATATCTCAGCCTAACCTGGCCTAGGTGAGCTTGTATCGGTTGGGAAGCCCATGTTAAGGTGATGCAACCAGCTACCAAACACAACCTAAGGGCTTCTTTGGATCACATGATATGGAAACATAGGAATTGGAAAAACACAGAAATTTGACAGGATTGCATGTGTAACAGAGTATTACAAACAGAGGAAAATTGCAGGAATGGTCATTTGAATAAAACACAGGAAAAACAAAGGACAAGTGCCTCGGTCCTACGTGAATGTGTGTAAAAAAGAGGTTAGAGGGTATGTTGAAATTCCTATGGGATTGAGGTGTAGGAATGCAATCCATGCGAATTTTGGAGGTGCCATCCTTTTGATCCAAAGGGATTCCTTAGGAAAAATTCCAATGGATTGGAATCCTCCAATATTTCTATGAAAATCTTTCAATCCAAAGAGCCCTCTTCTCATCCATTTTTGGCTTCTGAAATGAACAACACATCAAAGTCTCTTCTTCCAACCAGGATCGTTCCCGATTCCCCGCCTGTTCAAACTAGCAAGCCTCATTCGATCTTGCAGGGTTGTTCCGACAAACCCGCTTTATCATCTTTTTGTGGCACTAAACCCTCTTTCATCTTCTTTGCATCATTTTGGTTATCCTCTTCTTGCACATCCATAGGCTACATACCTCGCTTTTCATCAATGATTAATCCCCAGCTTTGCCCGACCATCAACTACGTTTTCACATTCCCATTCCTCCCTTTCTTCTGGGTTTTCCCGTACAACATAGATTACAAAGTAGCACATTAGTCATTCCGAATACCAGTTTGGCTCGTAAGTGTAAATGAACCCCTACTAAAAAAGCGATTTTCAAAATGATAAGGAAATCCCCCCCCCCCCCCCCCCCCCCCCCCCCAAATGGACGTAGGTCCGGAAATCCGATATTCACACACAAAATTTTGCAAAAAAAAAAAAATCTGATCTGTGTAAAATGACAATTTTCGGCACTCCAATTTGACTTTACATAAGACATTTTTTTGTCGTTTTTACATAAAAATTATAAAATGTCTACTTTACATAAATCTTTGTGTGCGAATATAGAATGTCTGGAATGGTGCAGCCATCGGGAAACGGCACACACAGCATCTCAGGCACGTCCTCAAGAGGATTGCCGATCAGAATGCCCTGGCCAAAGTCGAGGAAGACGAGTCGACCCCCCATGAATCAAGACACCGTTGCTACCCCAGCCACGGTCACCGGGGAGCCTATACATTCGCCGGATCCTCCCACGGCTTGGCGCACATGTGGCAGCGCTCTAATGTGGCGCCTCCTCCGGGCAGTGGCCAGAGCGCGACCACCAGGTGGTACTCGCCGGCGCAGGCAAGGCCGATGTCGCCGCTGACCAGCCGGTGGGCGAACTCGGCCGGCAGCGGCTAGGGCCGTTCCAATTAATTTTTCGAACGCGATGCGAGTTAAATAAATTTAATTACACTGAACTTTAATACTTTTTATTATTACCATATTATGGTTTTAAAACATATATGTTGTGTTCTTAGTTAGCAATGTTACCTATAAAATATATATTTTATTGTTTTCCATTATATAGTTTTATTGTATATCATCTGAGGTATTAAAATTTTCCTTTGTGAGATACTATTCTTAACAAGATATGAATTCATCTATAATGTGAAAACAAAAAAAATCAGCAAAAAATACAAACACACGGTTTCTTGCTGTTTTTACAATTGAGGAATTATGTAGTTTATATGTATATTTTGGATGTTCTTGTCTATTTTTATATTATTATATATTTTTGGTAAAGCTTTCAACGCAACCTATCAAATATGTACACAGATGTTTAGTGTATGGTTATGTAAGAATGTTTTATTTTAGCGAACCGACCGAAGCTTTATTAAGTAATCATATTGTTTACAGGAATATCTAGATCATTCGGAGGATTGGTTAACCAAATATGTCGGCCAATATCAAGAGTAGTGGCACAACGTGCTCGACGCGATGAGCCTCCTTGTTTACTTCGCGTTGTTCATGGTTGAATTCAGCAACCTGGAATTTGGCCTTCTGGCTTGAGATCTCCTTCTGGATCATACAGTGCTCTCCACAGGAAGGTTCTCCATTTATCTCCTTGATAAATCCGACGTAACATGCAGCATCTGCACCTGTAGGTTCAGTGCTTCAGCGCACGCTCGAGCTTCTCAGGATTTGGGACACCATCAAAGACAACTACAGATGCGCCAAGGAATACACCATGACAGTCGCGGCAAATCGAGGAGATTGCACCTCATTTCTGAATTTTTACCGCACGTGCGCGGACGAATAAGGACGAGGTGAAGCGTGATTGAGGTGTGGAAGCCTGGAAGGATGTGATCCAGGACGGCATGCCTTACGCGGCCACATCGACGCGCCGATCCACGCGACCGAGGGCGCGCGGCGGCCGCGACGCCGCGCTTGAGTGGCTCGAGGCGGCCGCCTTTGACCTCACCATCGCCGCGGACTACATGCACGCGCCGACGCGCGCCGTGGAGGCAACCCTGACCCGGCGCAGCCGCTCGCCTCCATTCCGCCCTCGTCCACCCCCGCCAAGCTCTGCATCGTGGCGCGCCGAAAAGCGAGCGCAGCCATCGATTGGCGCCCTTTTGGACCACCCCGGCATCCCTTGCGTCATCCACGGCGAGCGTACCAGGGCCCTCCTCAACCTCGACAACGCGCTCATTATGGCGAAGGCAAGTACGCCCGGGAAGATCTGCCCGGCCCCGTCGTCAACTGACCGAGGCCGTCCTGTCTCAGCCGTAGCTACCTGGTTGATACCCGCTGTAACCTGATTCGACTGCTGACTGTTGCAGTTACGGTGGATTCTATGAAGTATGAACGATTCATATCGACAGTCTTGCGATATCCGTTGCGTACCGAATCTATAAGATCGAGTGATCGACGCAGAGTAAACATTTTTCTGATCAATCTGATACTTCCATTATGTAGTTTTATTGTATATCATCTGAGGTATTAAAAATTTCCTTTGTGAGATACTATTCTTAACAAGATATGAATTCATCTATAATGTGAAAACAAAAAATACAAACACACGGTTCCTTGCTGTTTTTAGAATTGAGGAATTATGTAGTTTATATGTATATTATGGATGTTCTTGTCTATTTTCATATTATTATATATTTTTGGTAAAGATTTCAACGCAACCTAGCAAATATGTACACAGATGTTTAGTGTATGGTCAGGGGCGAAGCCAGGAAAAAAGGTCGCCGGTGTCAAAATGAATGTGTATAGCCCACACGGTTAGATGCGTGGCTGGTATTAGTGACTCTCCACGTTGCATAATATAAGACCATTTAGATATATCTCACGGTGGACTAGATACGAAACGAAATGAGTGAAACGACACACTAAAATGTGTCTAAATACGTATAGATATGCAAGAATCAAGAAAAATGTAAAAAAAAACACTTATATTTAGAAACAGAGGTAGTAATATTCTTTTTAGTGGTCTCACATAATAAGAAGCACTAATTATCAATATACCTTAAATAAGTCATATTATAAAAGTAATTACCTCTCTATTGTTTTTGGCCTCTACGCTCTTTCATCCTCAAAAGGCGGTCTATCACATCCTTACATGGATTTGAATATACAAGTCTTTGCTCCAAAAAATTAAGTGATGCAGTGATTCATAAAATATCACCAACGCAACTGCGTAGACTGTCTCCACTATTTTCATTGCCGAGAGCACCGGCTAAGAGCACGAACAGATAGTACGTCTAATGTTTGATGTACCTTTGTGGTCAGGATAATTGATTGTAGGTGAAGGCGATTTTATTTTCAAACTTCAAGAAACACTATTAAATCTTTACTACTTGTCAAATTAGTAAGAAATCATTAGTACCAAAATACATATAATTAAATTAATATATATGTGAACTGACGATACAAGTTCCTTCTTGTTAGATTTCCTGACATTGTGCCTGACAACGATTTGAAGCCTCCTAATCTAGATTGTCTAATCCCCAAACATCCGAACAATGCATTAAATCAACACATCAGGCAACCCTAAGATAATTCATCAATTAGGACTTGTGAATATCATCTGGAAAAATAAATCTCCTTCGGATAAATTATATGGAACGACCTGTTGTAGTGGCACTTACAGATTCGTAGAGGAGAGGAGTGGTGACGAGGGACAGCCGGTGGCGATCCAGGCTGATCGTAGGACTTCGCGAAAGAGAAAGTATTTTTTTTTTGAAATTTAAAACTCAATATATTAAGTCAGGATGCCGCCTCATTAAAAACCTTCTAGTCCCCTTAGGTACCCTGGTAAGGAAAAAAGCACGTCTGAAACTTGCCGCTTTTAAACGTTTAGCACAGTTACATCGTTAATTACAAATGGAAGAATAAACCCAGGGGGATTATTTCCTTTGGATTGAGCGATTAGCGAAACATGGGCTGTGACTGTGAGCGCTGCGTGTTTTTTGCGTGAATTGGTGGGCCTTCACACGTGAATGGAGCTTTGACGGGCTGGGGTCAAAATCTAATTTTCACTGGGGTCAATGTTATTAGTGGGCTATACCTACGAGCGTTTAGTCCCAAGCCATCGGGGTCAATTGACCCCAGTGATATAACGTAGCTCCGCCCAGTATGGTTATGTAAGAATGTTATATTTTAGCGAACCGACCGAAGCTTTATATTAAGTAATCATATTGTTTACAGGAATATCTAGATCATTCGGAGGATTGGTTAACCAAATATGTCGGCCAATATCAAGAGTAGTGGCATAACGCGCTCGACGATGAGCCTCCTTGTTTATTTCGCGTCGTTCATGGTTGAATTCAGCAACCTGGAATTTGGCCTTCTATAGCTTGAGATCTCCTTCTGGATCATACAGTGCTATCCACATGAAGGTTCTCCATTTATCTCCTTGATAAATCCGACGTAACATGCAGCATCTGCACCTGTAGGTTCAGTGCTTCAGCGCACGCTCGAGCTTCTCAGGATTTGGGACACCATCAAAGACAACTACAGATGCGCCAAGGAATACATCATGACAGTCGCGGCAAATCGAGGAGATTGCACCTCATTTCTGAATTTTTACCGCACGTGCGCGGACGAATAGAGGACGAGGTGAAGCGTGATTGAGGTGTGGAAGCCTGGAAGGATGTGATCCAGGACGGCATGCCTTACGCGGCCACATAGACGCGCCGATCCACGCGACCGAGGGCGCGCGGCGGCCGCGACGCCGCGCTTGAGTGGCTCGAGGCGGCCGCCTTTGACCTCACCATCGCCGCGGACTACATGCACGCGCCGACGCGCGCCGTGGAGGCAACCCTGACCCGGCGCAGCCGCTCGCCTCCATTCCGCCCTCGTCCACCCCCGCCAAGCTCTGCATCGTGGCGCGCCGAAAAGCGAGCGCAGCCATCGATTGGCGCCCTTTTGGACCACCCCGGCATCCCTTGCGTCATCCACGGCGAGCGTACCAGGGCCCTCCTCAACCTCGACAACGCGCTCATTATGGCGAAGGCAAGTACGCCCGGGAGGATCTGCCCGGCCCCGTCGTCAACTGACCGAGGCCGTCCTGTCTCAGCCGTAGCTACCTGGTTGATACCCGCTGTAACCTGATTCGACTGCTGACTGTTGCAGTTACGGTGGATTCTATGAAGTATGAACGATGCATATCGACAGTCTTGCGATATCCGTTGCGTACCGAATCTATAAGATCGAGTGATCGACGCAGAGTAAACATTTTTCTGATCAATCTGATACTTCCAGTTTTAATATCACTTGATCTCCCGTTTCAAATAAAATAAAATAATTAATATCACTTGATCTGGCTGAAGAGAACATTTCGGATCGCAAAGCATCGGCGCCTACGAGTATTTAGATTGACAAATGTGCGTGCATGAACACAATTGTATACCTCTGTCATAGCAGTAGCAGCTCAAAACTGCAATGTTTTGCAAATCCCGTTCAAAACTGCTACTCCAGGTTGATATCATGGTGGTTTACCCAGATCAAGTTGCTGCAAGTTAGTAGAACAATTAACTCTGGGGTGTCGGATAAACCAACAAGTGACAGAAACCTCCCATGCATAAAAAAACAAGTGCAGAGACGAATCGCTGCTAGCTGCATATCATCCATCGAAGGCATTGATCGTTCCTTACAATTAACAGTACAGAGACAACAAATGTAGTTCGAATTGGACGGAGGATCCATGCACAAGATCAGCAAGAAAACACACACAGTAGCACGTAGTTGTGTGCGTCCGTTCCACGGCCAACCCGAAAGATCGAGTGATGAAGCAATCAGAGTCTTGCAGGCACAACTAACCAAGAGGGCCATGTTCTCAATGCTGCCCCGTGTCCCGGATTTGGTGCATGGCGGCGTCCGGGCAAACAGCCGGGGGGAGGTTGGCAATCGAGAACTTCGCAGCGCACAGGTGGGCGCAGCCAGACGCGCAGGCCGCCTCCGTCCTGCGGAGCGCGTCCAGAGCGAGCCACACGCCGTGCAGGGCGTCGGCGTCGGCACCGGCTCGGCCGCCACCATGCCGTCCATGGAAGTGGAGAGGCACATCGATGCCCGCTCGACGTTGTTCGTCGCAGAAATCAGCCGAACGTTCTTCCCCGTGTCGTCGCGGTCATGAAGCAGCGGCGGCGACTCCCACAGCACGATGCTAAGAAGATGCCTGGCGCGGAGGCAGTCGCCGAGCGCCGGGGCCAGAACGCGGCCTTCCACCTGGCAAGGATGACAGGCCTGAACTAGGAGTGCCATGACAATACGCTCTCATTCCCAGGTGGGTCAGCAAGGCGTGTGACTAGAGTGTCAGAGGGGCGGTTAGCTTGACCAGTGGGTGGTCATGCGCCGACGTGGCAGGGAGATGAATCTGCGTGACAACGGGAGTTTCACTGACAAGACTGTAACAAGCTCATCATATCGATCGGCGCAAGTTACAAATAGCTTCACGACTGCAACCGTCGGTTCAGAAATAAGAACCTCATCGACATCAACAGGACGATCGAAGCATTCGAAGCCATCGACATCGTCCATTTGACCATTTGCACTTCGCCCTGGCCGCCAAGATCTGCGGCTGGTTCGGCCAGGGCATGCCGTACGAGCCCGGCGTCGACGACGCGTCCCACACCTACGCACCGCCATGGGCCACGTTAGGTTCGCCATCCTCTCGACCAGGCGTCTCAGCACGTTCCACGGCCGAGCAGCTCCTGCACTGCGCTACCGACGAGCTGGTCGTGGCGCAGGCCGCGGTGGACCGGATGCGCCCCTCCGTTGTCGCCAAGTTCTCCGACGCCTAGGTGCTTCTGTCTCGCTGATGGACGGCGGCGTGCGCGGGGCATCCCGAAGAATCACGAATGAACTCGGCCGACGATCACCAATCTATCTTCTGTTTCTGTT
This sequence comes from Poa pratensis, assembly GCA_947311845.1. Classification (NCBI taxonomy): domain Eukaryota; kingdom Viridiplantae; phylum Streptophyta; class Magnoliopsida; order Poales; family Poaceae; genus Poa; species Poa pratensis. The sequence goes on from CAMZMU010000020.1 coordinate 102,008,435, forward strand.
CATCGGTATGTTCCCTGCAGGATTTGACTTCTTCGGCGCCGGCTTTCCGTCGATCAAGGTTCAACCAAGATCAAATGATACGTCCAGGGATCTGTGACTCCGATACACTCCTATTGTTTCAGTTTGTGGATGAACTTCAATATGCAGTGTGACTCGTACCGTGAGACAGACACGGTTCGGGCAGGTCGCATCATCTCTTAATTTGGATAAAGGGTAGCTACTGAGGTAATCCAACCAATAACAAAGTGATATCTGTTTTGTGCCACGGACTGATCAAACATGTTAATTACGATGGTGGTGCAGCACGTCTCACAATTTTTCGAGTTCGGCGGCAAACCAATAGCGCGCGCGTATGTTCATCCTGACTCGCGAGGACCATGCATGAGCACTGAGCACACTTTAATACTTCATTCTTATAAAAAAAATGTGTGTTATGCACCATAAATTAATTGTTTTCATCAAAATAAGTCGATTTTTTGCACAAGGGTGCCTTGTACCAAACACAAACTAAACGATAGTGCCAAATGAGTTTCCTTTTTAAAAATATTTTCTATTCCAAATGCCAAAACAAGCTCTTTTGTGAAATAAGTGCAAATAATATGGTGCAAAAATAAAACCTCTCTAATTTGTACACAATTTAGACCATATGTGATGGTTATGTTAAAATATTTTGAATTTCCTAGCTTTTTGCTACTTTCGCCCATTCAAATGAGTTTATGTCGACTTTATCACCCATCCAACGGTTATTATATGTTGTAATTTGTATGGAACAAAATAATTAAATGTAAAACACCTTATACCGAGTGTGGCGTTTTGAAGGCCGAGCTCGAGGGAGCTCGATTTTATAAAGTTCGAAATCAGCACTTGATCTTTTTAAAAAATCAGGAAAAAATGCTAGATGTAGATAATAATAAACCCTAATTAATAGTGTGAAAAAATAATAAATCCGAAAGTCATATTTTAGTCTGAGAAAAATGACTAATGCGTGGATGTAGGTGCAGTAAAAAGTGCCCATTTTTTAAACTTGAAATTTGTCAATTTTTTTTGTTTTTGTGTAGCCTAAACTATAAAAAAAATTGCATTTAGATTTTACACACTAGTAGATACTGCCCGGCTTTTATCGATCAACAAGGAAAGAGGTTTTCCTAGTATGCTCGGCAGCATAGATTGTATGCATTGGGTGTGGAAGAACTATCTATTTGCTTGGCAGGGATAATATCAGGGACATGTTGGCAAGAGCACGGTCATATTTGAAGTAGTGGCTTCACACGATCTCAGGATTTGGCACTCCTTTTTCTGCATGGCCGGTTCCCGCAGTGATATCAATGTGCTTCATGCTCTCCGGTGTTCTCTAAGCTTTCAAAGGGCAATTCTCCGGAGGTGAGCTATGAGATTAATGGACACACATACACGAAGGGATACTACCTAGCTAATGGTATCTACACGGAATGGTCTACCTTTGTCAAGACAATTTCCAATCCTCCGGCGACAATCTCAAGAAGAACAAGAAGGCTCAATTTGCAAAGGAACAAGAGAGTTGTAGAAAGGATGTGGAGCGTGCATTTGGAGTGCTCCAATCTCGTTGGGCTTTTGTTCGGCACCTGCTAGAACATGGAGTGTAAACACTATGTGGAAGGTGTTGACTGTTTGTGCGATCATGCACAACATGGTCATGGAGGGCGAGCGTGATGATAGCTTGTACGATGAAGATTGACAGCAGGGTGATTTGGTTCAGCCACAGGATGGAGCAGCAACATTTGTAATGTGGATCCAATTTCATCAAGAGATGTGTGATAAGACAGCTCACAAACAAGTTCAAAATGATTTGGTTCAGCATATGTGATTGTGGTCTTATTTTGGAACCCAAGACATATCCTAGTTGCTACTACACTTTTGTTCAATTTGGTTGTAATAAATTATGTGATTGTATTCAATTTGGTTGTAATAAATTATGTGATTCTATTCAATTCTGGAAACCAAGACATATCCTAGTTGCTACACTTTTATTCAATGGGGTTTCTTCCTAACCCTGAGGCAGGTATAGCGTATGCTTCTCGATCAAGCACAGCTGGCAGTGGGAAATGCATTTGCCAACACCATAGTGCGGCATAGCCAGATGAGCGACGGTGCCCAGTGGATGGCCTCCCCTCTCCCTAAATAAAAGAGGACAGCCGTCGCCACCAATTTCATTTCCATCTCCTCGCTTAAGTCAGTTCAAAACCGGCAAACCCTTCTCTCCCCCCAAACCCAAAGCTCTCCCCACCCATGGCCGCCCCGCCACCGAGCTCGGCCTAGCGCATGCCTCCGTGCGACTACCCATGCCCCAGATCTCCGACCTCCTCCGCCGCGTCCGCCTCCCCAGCCACGGTCACCGGGGGAAAGCCTACATCTCCCGGATCCTCCCACGGCTAATCGGCCCACATATGTAAGTGCTCCAATGTGACGCGTCCGCCGGGCAGGGGCCGGAGGGCGACCACCAGGTGGTACTCGCCGGCGCAGGCTATGCTGATGTCGTCACGGTGACCAGCCGATGGGCGAACTCTGTCAGAACTGCTCGGGCCGTTCCAATTAATTTTTCGGACACGAGGCGAGTTAAATAAATTTAATTACACTGAACTTTAATACTTTTTAGTGTTTTTTTACCATATTATGGTTTAAAAAATATGTTGTGTACTTAGTTAGCATTGTTACCTATACAGTTTATATTTAATTGTTTTCCACTATATAGTTTTAATGTATATCATCTAAGTTATTAAAAATCGTTTGTGAGATACTATTCTTAACAACATATAAATTTATCGAAACTGTGAAAAAAAAAACACATGGTTCCTTGATGTTCTTAGAATTGAGGAATTATATAGTTTGTATTTACATTATGGATGTTCTTCTCTATTTTTAATATTAGTAAATATTTTGGTGAAGATTTTAACGCAACCTAGCAAATATCTACACAGATGTTTAGTGTATGGTTATGTAAGAATTTAATTTTTTAGCGGAACGATCAAAGCTTTATAAGGTAATCATAATGTTTATAGGAATATCTAGTTCATTCTGAGGGAAAATGCAACTCCACAACTATGAGGATCTCCCCTGCTTATCCTAAGACGTTCAAAATACTTTACGATCCGTGCACAAACTATCAATGAATTTTCAAATATCAATGCATCATCAATAATTTTCGGGTTTACGTAATTTATTTTTTAGATTCATGTACTAACGAGAAATTTATGTGCATGCATTGATAAAAGAAATTCAACCACGCATTAACATATCTTTTTTTATCAATACATCAATTAGTAGAAATAATATTGTTTCTTGGATGCAAAATCAACGGTTATGATAAGCGCGAGAGAACCTCATAGTTGCGGAAAAACCGCATTGCACTCGAGGATTGATTAACCCAATAGTATGTCTGCCAATATCAAGAGCATTGGCAAAACGTGCTGGACGATGAGCCTCCTTGCTTGCTTCGCGTCGTTCGTGGTTGAATTCAGCCACCTGGAATCGGGCCTTCTGGCTTGCTCTCCACAGGAAGGTTCTCCATTTATCTACTTGATCACCGGTTGAGGCAATCCGAGGTAACATGTAGCTTCTGCACCTGTAAATCAGCAGCTAGGTTCAGTGCTTCAGCGCAGCGCACGCTCGAGCTTCCAACACTTCAGGATTTGTGACACCATCGAATCGGGTGTCCGGCTTCGATGCCGCGCTTGAGCCGCTCGGGGCGGCCGCCTTTGACCTCCCATCGCCGCGGCCTACATGCACGCGCGCCGCGGATGCAACCCTGACCCGGCGCAGTCGCTCGCCTCCATCCCGCCCTCGTCGACCCCCGCCAAGCTCAGCGCAACCATCGTGTGGTGTCATCCGCGGCGAGCTCACCAGGGCCCTCCTCAACCTCGACAACGCGCTCGTGATGGCGAAGGATCTGTCCGGCCCCGGCGGCAATTGACCGAGGCCGTCCTGTCTCCATAGAAGACAGCTTGAGACCAGCGGTAGCTACCTGGTTGATACGCGCTGTAACTTTGATTCGACGGCTGACTGTTGCAGGTACCATGGAGTCTAGGCGGCGAACGTGCTCGACGGATTGGCGCGGTGTACGTGGATACTGTTAGAGCGGGCTGCGCAAGTAGTTCCTCGACGTCGGACCGGCAACAATCTCATGCTCCGGTGTTCTCTAAGCTTTCAAAGGGCAATTCTCCGGAGGTGAGCTATGAGATTAATGGACACACATACACGAAGGGATACTACCTAGCTAATGGTATCTACACGGAATGGTCTACCTTTGTCAAGACAATTTCCAATCCTCCGGCGACAATCTCAAGAAGAACAAGAAGGCTCAATTTGCAAAGGAACAAGAGAGTTGTATAAAGGATGTGGAGCGTGCATTTGGAGTGCTCCAATCTCGTTGGGCTTTTGTTCGGCACCTGCTAGAACATAGAGCGTAAACACTATGTGGAAGGTGTTGACTGTTTGTGCGATCATGTGCAACATAGTCATGGAGGGCGAGCGTGATGATAGCTTGTACGATGAAGATTGACAGCAGGGTGATTTGGTTCAGCCACAGGATGGAGCAGCAACATTTGTAATGTGGATCCAATTTCATCAAGAGATGTGTGATAAGACAGCTCACAAACAAGTTCAAAATGATTTGGTTCAGCATATGTGATTGTGGTCTTATTTTGGAACCCAAGACATATCCTAGTTGCTACTACACTTTTGTTCAATTTGGTTGTAATAAATTATGTGATTGTATTCAATTTGGTTGTAATAAATTATGTGATTCTATTCAATTCTGGAAACCAAGACATATCCTAGTTGCTACACTTTTATTCAATGGGGTTTCTTCCTAACCCTGAGGCAGGTATAGCGTATGCTTCTCGATCAAGCACAGCTGGCAGTGGGAAATGCATTTGCCAACACCATAGTGCGGCATAGCCAGATGAGCGACGGTGCCCAGTGGATGGCCTCCCCTCTCCCTAAATAAAAGAGGACAGCCGTCGCCACCAATTTCATTTCCATCTCCTCGCTTAAGTCAGTTCAAAACCGGCAAACCCTTCTCTCCCCCCAAACCCAAAGCTCTCCCCACCCATGGCCGCCCCCGCCACCGAGCTCGGCCTAGCGCATGCCTCCGTGCGACTACCCATGCCACAGATCTCCGACCACCTCCGCCGCGTCCGCCTCCCCAGCCACGGTCACCGGGGGAAAGCCTACATCTCCCGGATCCTCCCACGGCTAATCGGCCCACATATGTAAGTGCTCCAATGTGACGCGTCCGCCGGGCAGGGGCCGGAGGGCGACCACCAGGTGGTACTCGCCGGCGCAGGCTATGCTGATGTCGTCACGGTGACCAGCCGATGGGCGAACTCTGTCAGAACTGCTCGGGCCGTTCCAATTAATTTTTCGGACACGAGGCGAGTTAAATAAATTTAATTACACTGAACTTTAATACTTTTTAGTGTTTTTTTACCATATTATGGTTTAAAAAAATATGTTGTGTACTTAGTTAGCATTGTTACCTATACAGTTTATATTTAATTGTTTGCCACTATATAGTTTTAATGTATATCATCTAAGTTATTAAAAATCGTTTGTGAGATACTATTCTTAACAACATATAAATTTATCGAAACTGTGAAAAAAAAACACATGGTTCCTTGATGTTCTTAGAATTGAGGAATTATATAGTTTGTATTTACATTATGGATGTTCTTCTCTATTTTTAATATTAGTAAATATTTTGGTGAAGATTTTAACGCAACCTAGCAAATATCTACACAGATGTTTAGTGTATGGTTATGTAAGAATTTAATTTTTTAGCGGAACGATCAAAGCTTTATAAGGTAATCATAATGTTTATAGGAATATCTAGTTCATTCTGAGGGAAAATGCAACTCCACAACTATGAGGATCTCCCTGCTTATCCTAAGACGTTCAAAATACTTTACGATCCGTGCACAAACTATCAATGAATTTTCAAATATCAATGCATCATCAATAATTTTCGGGTTTACGTAATTTATTTTTTAGATTCATGTACTAACGAGAAATTTATGTGCATGCATTGATAAAAGAAATTCAACCACGCATTAACATATCTTTTTTTATCAATACATCAATTAGTAGAAATAATATTGTTTCTTGGATGCAAAATCAACGGTTATGATAAGCGCGAGAGAACCTCATAGTTGCGGAAAAACCGCATTGCACTCCGAGGATTGATTAACCCAATAGTATGTCTGCCAATATCAAGAGCATTGGCAAAACGTGCTGGACGATGAGCCTCCTTGCTTGCTTCGCGTCGTTCGTGGTTGAATTCAGCCACCTGGAATCGGGCCTTCTGGCTTGCTCTCCACAGGAAGGTTCTCCATTTATCTACTTGATCACCGGTTGAGGCAATCCGAGGTAACATGTAGCTTCTGCACCTGTAAATCAGCAGCTAGGTTCAGTGCTTCAGCGCAGCGCACGCTCGAGCTTCCAACACTTCAGGATTTGTGACACCATCGAATCGGGTGTCCGGCTTCGATGCCGCGCTTGAGCCGCTCGGGGCGGCCGCCTTTGACCTCCCATCGCCGCGGCCTACATGCACGCGCGCCGCGGATGCAACCCTGACCCGGCGCAGTCGCTCGCCTCCATCCCGCCCTCGTCGACCCCCGCCAAGCTCAGCGCAACCATCGTGTGGTGTCATCCGCGGCGAGCTCACCAGGGCCCTCCTCAACCTCGACAACGCGCTCGTGATGGCGAAGGATCTGTCCGGCCCCGGCGGCAATTGACCGAGGCCGTCCTGTCTCCATAGAAGACAGCTTGAGACCAGCGGTAGTTACCTGGTTGATACGCGCTGTAACTTTGATTCGACGGCTGACTGTTGCAGGTACCATGGAGTCTAGGCGGCGAACGTGCTCGACGGATTGGCGCGGTGTACGTGGATACTGTTAGAGCGGGCTGCGCAGGTAACTTTGATTCGACGGCTGACTGTTGCAGACAACCTTTTGGCGTAGTTTAGGTGGTAGTTCTAATCAACTTGATTAGATCTATATGGGAGGATTAGAGACGTCTAATTCTCAACACATGAGATCTACTAGAAAGAGAGAGAAATAACCATGGAGGCAACTGCATATCCAACCCATGGGTTGTGGGTGTTTATATAGGTGGCTAAAGGGAAGGGTCCTCCCCTTCCCCAACTCGGATTAGGAGTTGGAGTAGGAATCCTCCCTTCCAAACCGCCTCCACCTAGTGGGCTAGTTTCGGCCAGGGGGCAGTCCCTCCCCAACTCGGATTGGCCCACCCGCCCCACTTGGGGGGGTGCGGCTGCCTTGTGGGCCCCATGGCCCCACTTGGCAGCCCCCTTGTGGTGGGTCCCAAATAAAATCTTTTATTTAATATTTTTCAATTTAATTAATTAAAAAAATAAATGATTATTTTGTCTAATTAATTCTTCCTTGAATATTTCTTTTTACACAAAATTCCCCGAATTAATTACTTATCATATAAACATATTTACATGATCCGGGATATCCAGTATCCTCCGACAAAACCCTCGAAATAATATTTCCCTCTTATATAAACATTCGGAATAAATCCGATAGTGATATAAACAATTCCTATCACCCCGGGACATTAGATTTCCGCCTTCTCTCTAATTCAAAACTTCACCGGAACAAGTTCATGTGACATCGGAGCTACTCCGACACTATCTCATTACCACTTAGACTACAACTTTATTCTCTCAATAAAATATTGACTCACAGCTTAAGTGTGTGACCCGAAATGTTCGGTAAACACAAAGACATGTCCATGAGCTTACTAGACAATAACCAGCATTTGGACCTAGAAGGCCATACTGGCTCCCGTGTGTTCACGAATGAACGACAGAACATGTGTTTTACTCATTACGCTAATCCCCTTACGTATTTACGTACACGATACCAATGATCACTAGTACAGAAACGGCTATTAGTGGCGCACCAATTTGGGATTCTGTGGCGCACCCCCAGGTTTGCTGGGTGCGCCACAGAATTCTCGCCACTAAAATTATTTCTGTGGCGCACCTAGGACGTGCGCCACAGAAAGGCGCACCCAGGCCGTGCGCCACAGAATCATGTCGCCGTGAACACAATAGAGGAATTCTGTGGCGCGTCCCTAAACCGTGCGCCACAAAAATAGGTGCGCCACAAAAAAAAATTGATTCGCCACAAAAGGATTTTCCAGAAATACAGAAATTCACATTTTCCTGTATAAATACAGGTATATTACAGGAAATACAGGTATATTACAGGAAATACAGGAATAATAGAAACAATAATATATTTTGACACGGTATATGAAAACAAACACATTACTATGTCATCACAAACACTTATAGCCCAAGATACATACATATAGTGACAAGTGCCAAAACACAAGTCTACAAAAGTTCCATCTCGATCATGTCACACAAGTCTTAATTGGTACAAAGGTTCATCTCATGTCACACACAAGTCTTAGTACAAATGAAGTTGTTACCGCCGCGATGATGGAGCATGATCATGGAGTCCTCTTCTTGAGCGGCGCCGGGAACGATAGAAAGCCATCTTTCGTCCTCCACTCCCTGGTGTGTCATTCTGCGCCTCTAGTCGTTCTTCGATATCCCTCTGACACAACCCTGAAGATGGATTGGAATATATATTGGTTAGTGATATAAATAGAGTATAATTTATTCATCTAAGTAGAGAGGCAAGACAATCAATCAATTGTCATGGTTGGAAATCATATGGCTATCCTATTTGGGTTTCATAGCATAGCATATATATAATATATAACCCTACACATGCACTTCTACAAAAAATACACTAGTAATGCTTAGCAAGGCTTTCTTTTATAATACATCCTACCTCTGGGGTAGTGGTAGGACCCTGATTTGTGAATGACATCGTCGAGGATGATCATTGATAACTGCAGCCGGATGCGATGGAAGTCTGTTCTGTAATCAACATCGGTGAGAGCATCCGCCATTTTGGTGTATTCTGCGAGACCAGATGGAATCTTCGTTTTCTCGTAATCCCGGACAATCGCTTTAATGTGATGGAGGGCGTAGTAGGCCTCCTTCACGCTGCCATCCAGTTGCTTGATGCAATGGAATCCGGTCCCATGCTGGAACTTGTGTGTGTTGTCCTCCGTGAAAAATTCCGACTTCTTATGGAAGGGGCCGCCCTTTTGGGCATATGCCTCGAGAGCGTCATCGAGAACACCCTTTATTCTGGTGTATCGTCTCGGCGTGGATTTATTCCCCGAGTCCAAATAAGTGGCAATGGACCACCTCGGGGATACGTAGATGAGTGCGCAGTACTTGTCCCTGCTCAACACAATTGAAACGGAATGTTGGACAAAGGATCAGCGATGGAAGAAATGTACAAGAAGGCATAAGATACGACGGTGGCAAGCGGATGTGTACTTACTCGAAAAAGAAAGGCAGAAGAAGGGCGTTCTTCCTCTTGTTGGCCAGCATGACCCTTACGAGGTACTCCGTGGCCGTTTCCCGTGTCTTTGATCCTTCCACCAGATGGCTGTCGCGCATGTAGTAGGGATCCACTATCGCGACGTACGGGGTATCATCTCTCCTGATCTTCATCGCCACATCGAGCGCATATAGGCGGACCATGTTATAGTCCAGCCGTTTAGTGTGAAACAGGTTGAAGATGTCCTCGTACGCTATGAAGAACACATCCGCGGGGTCTTCCTGGACGAAGTCCACCAGCTCCTTTGGCACCTGGACCGCGAACGCCGGGTAACTCGGCTGCTTGTCTTTAAGAAGGAGCTCCTCTAGATGCAAGATAGATTCCTGCAAGGCAATCATGGGTCCTTCTGCAAGGCGGAGCAAGTCCCCAGACAAGATTGGTTTACCAGCTTCATGAACTCGGGGGAAGCCATCCGCACGGGGTGGAATCGTGTCTTCAAGACCCCGGATCTTAGGAGCTGGCTGGCTCGCCGAGGTGGAGGATCCTTTTCTCTTCCTGTGCTTCTTCTTGTTCTTCATCTCTGGGGATTGTGGGGGTGAAGTGAACCCCACTTTAACAGTTTCTTGCAGTGTGTTAGGGCTGAAAATGTTACCCGGTTGAGCTTGATGATCGCCGGCATCCGGAGGCGTGTCGGTGAAGGCCAGGCGTTGTGTGCATGAAGTGGGACGAGCAGGTTGACCGCGGTGGTCGCGGAAGGGTTCTTCATCCACAAGAGGCATGTACATACCATCCATGCAGGCGCCAGTGTTGATGTAGTCATCGACCTTGACATCATTCTCCTCCTCCTCATTGTCGTCGTTGCCACCAAGTTGAGGTGCAACGGCTTTGTCCTAAACATAAACAATAGCACATCCGTTAGTCGGGAAAGTCGGAAAGTCGGGGAATTCGGAAAGTCAGAACTAACCTTGGACGGTTGCGGTGAAGACGTTCCCAACAACTGTTTGTGGCGGTTGGTGGCGGCGACGACCGGCGGTAGCTTCCGGCCGGTGGTGGTAGCTTCCGGCCGGTGGTGGCGGCGACCGGCGGTTCCTTCTGGGTGGTGGCGACGGCTGCTTGTGGCGCCGGTTCATCCGCAGCAGCTTTTTGTGGCCGCCTCGACGGGGGCCGAACGACCGGGGGCCGGGGCCTCGAGGTGGCGCCGCCGGTGCGCCTGACCCCATGAAGAACATCCCCAAGACGAATCTGAGTCTTCGGCCATTCCATCATCCACTTCCCGCATTCGCCAAGCTTCATAGTGAAGCACGTAGCGGGAAGCACCACAGTGTTCTTCTTTACCTTTTTGCGGCGACCTTGAGTCCCTTCCGTCTGATCATCATCATCATCATCGTTATCACTATCGGGGATCTGAAGATCATTCCTGACACCAAGCCATTTCAGATCGTATCTTGCTTTCGTCCCATCCGTGGACTTTTCCGGCATGTTGGAAACAGTGCCAAGCAGAGCCTCGGTGACATTCTTCGTAATGTGCATCATATCGAGGCTATGTGGCGTCTTAAGGACCTTCTAGTACTCCAAGTCGTGGAAAACAGACCTCGCTTTCCATACACCCAGCAGCGGATCTACCTACGGTCGTTTCTTTCCCGGCACGGGGCACTCCTCCCAATTTTTCAACAGCTCGTCGATTTCTGTGCCGCTCCTCGGGCTCGGGCTCCTTCGATCTCGTCCTTACCATTGAACAGGTCACCGCGTTTTCACCACGGGTGATCCATGCGAAGCCACCTTCGAGCCCCTGGGTACACGGTTTTCGAAGACCCGGGATTCCTTGGTAGCTGGAGATGCGGGGTCTTATCCATGCACCTGACACATGCGCAGAATCCGTGGCCTACCTGGGCCGATACATATGAGCAACCAGGATAGTCCTGCACCGTCGTGAGCAACGCGGCTCTCATGTCGAAATAATCTCCAGTGTAGGCATCCCACGTACGGGCTGGCATCTCCCACAACGTGGCTAACTCCTCTTTCAACAGCGCGAGATACAGATGTATGTGGACACCTGCTTGTTTCGGCCCCTGAATGAGAATACTCATGTGTATGTACCTTTGCTTCGTGCACAACCACGGGGGAAGGTTGTAAGGCCATACAAACACGGGCCAGGTGCTATGCGTGCTACTCTGGTTGCCGAACGGATTGAGTCCATCGGTGCTCATACCGAGCCTGACGTTCCTTGCGTCGCCTCCGAAATTTCCGACGGCGTCCAACTCTTGTCACTGGCTAGCGTCTGAAGGGTGTGTAAGGATCATGCCCTTCTCCGGATCTTCTTCGGGCTTCTCCCTTTCCGCATGCCATTGCATGAGCTTTGCTTCCTTAGGGTCCACGAAGTACCGCTGCAGACGGGGAGTGATAGGAAAGTACCATACCACTTTTCGAGGAACTTTCTTCCCACGGCTCTTGTACCGTCCTTGGCCGCACACCGGTCATGTGGTTCTGTCCTCGTACTCGCCCCGATAAATTGTGCAATCATTGATGCAGGCGTGGTATTTAACGTGCGGTAGGTCAAGAGGGCACACGACTTTCTTGGCCTCCTCGATACTAGTTGGCTATGTGTTCCCCTCGGGAAGACGCTCGTGGAAGAATTGCATGTTCTTGTTGAAGCTCGCGTCGGTCCATTTGTTTCCCGACTTCATCTCCAGAGCATCAAGCGTTACTTGCAAGCGCGTATCCTGTGGCCGGCACCCAGGATACAACGGAGTCTTCCCGTCTATCTCCATTTGCGCCAGGTTGGCTTTCTCTCTAACGGTGCTCGCCTCCTTGAATAGCAGTTCTTGAACATGAGACTCCATCAAGGCCGACATTAGCGAGCTCTGCGGCGTGTTCGCGTCTTCTCCACCACCATCTACTCCTTCATCGTGACCATGTCCGTCGGCATCTCCTTCGTCACGATCATCTTGCCCGCCCTCGTCTTCAGGCGCAACATTTGCTGTCGGCGCTTGGTTGAAGCCTTGCATGAAACCGCGCCTGAGCAGGTGTTCCTCCAATTGTCCGGAATCAGGGTCGATCCATCTCACAAGTTTGCAACTTCGACACGGACATCGTACCTGGCGCCCGTTGCACCGACTCATTTCTGCCTTCGCTTCTTCCTTGTAGTTGTTGATTCGACTGGAGCTCATCTTGATGACCATGGACGCCTACGCGGTATACATATAGAGTATGTGTTATTAATTAGAATTAATTAACCGCAACATGCACACACACATACAAGCTTCTCATGCGGGAAGTCGGAAAGTCGGAAATGTTCGACGAAAAAATTCGGCATGACTTCCCCTAAAAGTAGGACATATGGGTGGTGCAAAAATTTACCGAAATAGAAATGAATCAACATTTCGGCAAACATCCATGCACCACGCCGGTGCAAGGAACAACATGCAAAGATTCATGCAAACCAGACACACAAGTTTCATGCATAGATCCGTTCAACAATAGTTTGCTTCATGCAAACCACACACACAATCGCCCGCCGAGAAGTTTCTCATGCCTTTAACAAACATCCATCCAACAATACCCACCTAGTAGATCTAGATCCGTTCCCGAGACGTGACCGTGATCGATGAGAGAGAGTGTGTGGTGATGGAGAGAAAATAGTGGACAAAAAGAGAGGAGGAGAGTATATATGGAGGCTCTCCCCAAACCTTCACCAATTATATAGCAAACAAAGTAGGTTTAACAACAAATAATGGAGAATAGGATGGTCAAAATGGCATGGGAGAGAGGAGGAACTCGAGCTAGATGGGAGAATGGAGAAGGTCACATGGGGAAAGTGGGGCTGCCACCTTTTTGTAGATCTGGGCCAATATTCTGTGGCGCACGGATCTCGGTGCGCCACAGAAAGCTGCATTTCTGTGGCGCACGGGCTAGGTGCGCCACAGAAAGCAGGAAAGCCTGCTTTCTGTAGCGCATCCAAACGCATGCGCCACAGAAAGTTCCTAGATGGATCTGGCCCAATCATTGGACGTGGGACCCACACATTTTCTGTGGCGCATGGGATGGCATGCGCCACAGAGTTCTGTGGCGCATGGGCAATGGATGCGCCATAGAAAGGGCAAGCTTTCTGTGGCGCACGGGGAACCATGCGCCACAGAATTATTTCTGTGGTGCACCAATTAAGGGTGCGCCACAGAGTGCCCACCTACCTATATAGTGTTTCCCTACTAGTGGATATCTCGAGATTGAGACAATGTGCTCTAGTGTGATCAAACCCTTCGATAATAACACATATAATTCTCGTACCAATATCATTCTCTTTTCTCATTCCGTATTTATATTGTCCCGTGATAAATCACGCTATGTGTGGCCAGACGATTGGGTGACAATAATAATAATGAGATGAACTAGAGGATGTATCTCTCCATCGTCTCGAGGAGTAAATGACATTCTTGAATAATCTTGGTTTCAATACATTATTCTAGTTCACACCCAAAAGGCACCATTATGGTTCCCAGTTACGGCCGGACGTTAGGTGATAATCAAACCATGAGTGTCGAATAAGCGGTCACCAGATATTCTCATAGCAAAGGAATACAACTAATGAAAACTAAACATATGATCAATTGCTACCTTTATCGTTGACGATTAGTCTCTTAGCAAGATCATACAGTGGGTCGGTTCAGTACTATTATCATTCCGATAATAAACTCCTATATTTGTGTGACTTATACAAAGTTCATGATCAGGAAAACATGATCATCAAACAACAAGATATGCTAGTCTTAGAGACAAGACCAGGAACTCTTTTACTTGTTCGTATCTCTACACCTGTATTGGAGGTTTTCCTCTTGAACACGTTGTATTTGCTATTCAAGTGCCCAATACAGTCATATCATAAAGATATAAACATTAATAATAAACTTGGAGATAAATAATAACTAAACTAGGAAAAGTGCCCGTGCGTTGCAACGGCAGAGAAAACAAAATCAAAAATCAAAAACATCGGCGATTTAAATTTTGTTCGAAAGTCCATCGACCCGTGATACTCTACCCACAGTTTGCTTTTTATCCGTTATTACACAGAAGCGTCACATTTAAATCTATATGTGTCAATTTCGAGAAAATGATACTTGGCATGTTCGAATGAGGCTCACACTTGTCCGTGAAAGCGGGGTCGAGATCGGGAGGCCGCCGAGGACATAGGTATGTGGTGGTGTGGACGTTGCCGTGTGGGACTGTGGTCCGTGGACAACAATTGCATCTTCCCCAAGCTACGTCAATTAGTGCGCATCAGAGCAAACCACAATATCTAACCGGCAGCAGCATAGCAAGCAACGGCAGCTAGGGGAAGCTAAGCTAGCACGCATGACACAGCAAGCAACATCTGCTAGCGGGCAGCGCCTATACCAGAGGTGAAGCAAGGAAAGCCAGTGGAGGCCATCCCCTCCCGTCTCCATCCTCTGTCACGCTCCGTGCGACCATCCGTGCGGCCCGGACGCGTGGAGGCCATCGAACGTCTCCGCATCCCGCATGCTTCACCTCTTCCATTTTTCCTAAAAAAACAAATCACTCAAATCCGGCCGCTTCCTTCACTTTCCCCTCCCGTCTCCATCCTCTGTCTGAACGCGATTTTAACATAGTAGTATTCCAAACAATTGTCTCCAAACAAAAACAAAAAGGAAAGAAAAAGATAATATATGTTATTTTCAATCTTCTCTACTTGCAACATGGGTATGCAAGTCGAAACTTAGGAGTTTAAAGCACAATCACTCAACATTGAGTAAATTATGCGCCTTCAACCATTTCCTATTGAAGGATATTTTTAAAGATTAATCATGTACTGAAACATGTATAGAGCCTCGGGCCATCAGAGAACACACAGGTTACTCTGTCATCTTGCAACCATGGTCAATCTTGCAATAAACTATCGTAGTTGCATTTGAGCTAACTAATATGTTCTGATTAGAGTTGTGTGGCAACTATAATGTTTCATGCATGTACAGGAAGGCTCGGCTAGCTAATGCATGTTGAACACACAATTTCATTCGACGATGCAAAAAATTGATTCCGTTTAGTTTGGACATGCGATTGGCCGTAGGACAAATACATTAGCAATAAATAATACAGAGTGATGCAGGTTTTGCAAATACAGTGAGAGTTGCCGCTTGGAGAAAAATGCAGAAATGAGGCAAGCTTCTATACAGCGCATGATACAAAAGACCAAACTCAAGAAAATATCTTGCTGGCCAGAATGTTAATTCCATCCGCGCCTGTGGGAGGCCGGCAGGGCGTTTATCTTTTCCTCTAAGTTGTCACACTGGCGTAGCCACGCAGGTAAGGCAGTGCTGACGTTAACTGAATTTGACATAAAGATGCAGACTTTCAGAAGCAAAGGCGACGGTGTTGAACGGCAGCGGCGCTGCTGGTTCTCTTGCGTGGGTGGATGGGAAGATGGAGAGGGTGCGTGCGCGCTCGGGTATGTGCGTGCACAGGTAGAGGGAGGAGCGGCAGCTGAAGATTAAGCATTCTCCCATGGGAGCCATGGCGGACGGACACAACTGGAGGCGGAACAACGTCTACAACACGCGAATGATCCTAAAAAGTGTGGGAATCGGGAGAGGAGATCACGCAGGGGGTGCTTGTGTAGTTGTTCTTGCTCGAAGGAGACTGACGGTGCCGAATTTTCTGAATAGCAGCGACGGCCGGGGGAAGAAGAAGTAGTCCTTGTCATCGATTGTGGGCTCCCCGGCTCGAAATAGTCTAGGGGAGGAAGATGAGGCAGAGGCCTGAGCCACGGCGTGCCTCGCCGGTCCGCCGCATCCACCTCCATCTCCTTTCCGTTGGGACTTTGGAGCGCTGGAGCGCAAAAAATTCGGTTCGCCGCTGTAGAGCAAGAGGTTGGGGATGAGGACCAGACCATGGGGAACGGGGAGGGAGGGGCGCGGGGCGAGATCAGAAGGACGGGCGGCGAGGAGGCCAGGTGGCGCTGGAGGAGCGCGGCCTCCCGGCGGCGGCGAAGGGAGCGGGAGGATGAGGGAGCGAGGGAAACGCCGGACGGCGGCGCAGGAAGCGGGAGGATAAGGACGTACCAAACCAAGACGGGAGATGGAAAAAAAGAAAAAACTAATCGGTACACGGGAAAAAACGAACCGGTATATGACTTATGGGTGGTAGTGGTGGGTAAATATGTGATTTGGTGGGAGGGTAAAATCGGCAAAAAAACATGACGTACCAACAGGCATATTATATAGTAGAGATTATTATTGTCTCTAGGGCATATCTCCAACAATCTCCCACTTGCACTAGAGTCAATAATGATTCTAGTTAGTATAATGACATGACACCAAATGGAACTAAGGTGCTACTTACGCTTTCGCATGCGTTCTGAGACTGTGTCCAAAACTTTGATCCAATCAAAGTACATAAACTTGTTTAACTCCTCACATGTCAAACTTGACAATGTAAGTCGGATATATTAGGAATTGGATTTCGGCCTATCTGGTTCCGTAGTAGCATAAATAATATCAAGCGTCTCCGAATGATATTATTATACCGTCTATTGAAACCTTACCAAGTCAATGACTTATCCAATAACTTGCTATCATGACGTCTCACATCAATGATGCAACTATCCTTCATAGAAAATATATTTATGTTGTAGAATACACTCATAATATACTTTGTGATTTGATAAAATCAAAACACCAAATATTTATCAATTGAAAATTGCATTTATCAGATTAAATCAATTAAGATCTGATTTCACAATTCCACTATAAATACGTATATGAGGAACTTCTCAATATACACTATTTGAAGCTTTACAAAATCCACTAAGTCGTTATGCTTTTGTAATATCACCATTGGGTCCTTTTACCAAACCCTCATGATCAATTACACTTTTAATTAACTGCCTTTATGAGAAAAAAATTACCAAGTATTTCTCTTAACGGTCGGTGGCCAAATAAAATTTAGCACTTTGGAAACTTTCCGGCTTTATGTACTATATATAGCAATGAGACAAAGCAAAATCACATTAAATATGATTTGATCTTACTCCCCTCTATTCGCTCATCATTGACTACGAATGTCAATGAGTCTTGCAAATATCACGCTATGACTTCTTGATCAATTTTTTTTGACTCAAGACACAATTCAAATTACCTTTCAGAATTGTAGTTAGCACATTAATACTCATGTTTGTTAAATTCTTAATCTATCTCATAGACAAAAAATTTGATAAGACAATTTCCGACCTTTTATTTAAAACTCTTTTAAATCGTTATTTCACAAGAATATGCATTTTTGAATTCGGCCCAGCCTTATTCAACAAATATAATATCATCTCCCACTGTCTTTTAAGTCCCATCAATTTATATAATGAAAAGAATAGGATTCTTAATTCATTAATACGACTGACTTCAAACACTCATAATATAATTATTCAGATTATTCTCATAATCCAAATGAATTATTCTTAGCTATCACTTTTGCTACCTTAGTCCTTTAATAGCATCAAGCAATTGATATGATAAGTTTTGCAACTTATCACTATCATTTATTCGTCCCTGATAAAAAAATTAATCAAGACTAGCTCTATGAATATTAAATATTCATATCTGTCCTTTCTTTATGAAATATTCATGTCCAGTGATTTCGCATCACGTCCAAAACACTCTCAAGATTAAATCTTGGAGTTACATGAATTTTTCCTTGGACTCCTTTATGACATATACCGTCATTTATGAGTATTCCTTAATATGTTTGTAATTGTTTTGCTTTCAATCATGTTCCTGGACATTTTAATAATTCAATCACAAGGTGAATTAATCATCAATTCCTCACATGACTTTTATCTTAATACTTAATTCGAATCATGTATAACTCACATGTATTAATGGACAAAGTAATGATGTGGAAACATTTGCATGTTACCCTCTCATTCTAACACTTGTCCAAAGACTCTCAGTCTTAATTTAGTATTTTGATTTCCACTCTCTATTCATGAGAAGACACTTTTCTCCAATTCTAAAGTCAACTAGCTTTTAGAATTATGTGTGGAAAACAACCGCCAATTTAATACTCTGGACTTTACCTTTATGCAAAACATTTATTCAATTCAAATCCATACTTAGCATCAAAATTGAAAAACTTGGAACTTTCCATCAAAATAACTCTAAGTTAAAATTGATATAGGTCCCCTGGATACAAACAAAATAATCTATTTATTTTAGTGGGTAATTTGGAATTCTATTTCACATCACATCAGAACAAGACCTTTTGTTTCAATCATTATAACATTTCCTTTTAATCTTTATCTTGCAAAAGATTTTATTACCATGATAATTTCGAATTACCAAAATTAATCATGACTAATCTGACTAAGAAAACTTTATTTCGTCAACAATGTTACAATAATTTATTAAGTCCTTTTTAACTTCATCAAATACCTTTGGTTCCTTTATTTTGATTCTCACATTCTCCCACTGAATTATATGAAATATTGCAACTTCAATAATTTCATTAACTTTATTTCATTAATATGAAGCATCATATTAAATCTTTAATAGAATTGAATTAATGGGTAGATTCCACTCCTTTATGTAAGTTTCGAAATCTATTAGTGCCTAGCACATTGCCAATTTTGAATTTTACCAAATGCCCAGCATTTTGTGGATTTCGATTTTCATTAAACGCCCAGCACTCTATGAATTTTGAATTTCTCTAAGTGCCTAGCTCTTTTGTGATTTCAGTTTTATCAATTTAATTTTAGAGATAACTTTAAGAGTCTCAAAGAGAACCAACAAAAAGTATAACCCCAAATCAAAGATTAAACCAACTTAACTATTACTCAAAAACTTTAAGTAATATCTTGAATAAGAACAATAAAGACTTAACAAACAAAACTTAATGACATATTACAATAAAGAAGATCATAAAACCGAATTCACAAAATGTGAACTCCCTTACATACTTTATAATTCGAACACAAACTTGTTCTAGAAATATAAAATATTCATTACAAAATGATCGAACTGAAAATAACTCTTATTTAAAGTCCTAGTGTAAATCTTCTTCATTGACTTGGAATGTAGACATAGTGGTCACTTTGCATAAAATGCGATCTTCCACTATACTACTTCTGGGATGATCAGCTACACTCCAAGCGCAGCTTGAACGTCACTCCAGATTTTCCTCTTCCTTCCAGCATTAGCTCCTTCCAAAGTACCTGCCACCGGTGCAAGTGTGAGCATCAATTAGTATCTCATACCAACGATCATAATTGCTGAAATTATGTCAACATGTATAACTCTTATACTTGTCCTGGTCCAGTTTAGATCCCCATGTAGAATATCAGCTTCTGCTTCCTTGAGCAAGCCAAACATCATCTGAATCAGCCACTCATCCGCCATGCGATTATACATCGCCACGAAGGCACGATATGCAGGTGGTAGTGCCGACAGTATAATGTCACTGAAACACTCACGACTAATTGGAGAACCAAGTTGTCTAAGTTTTTCCTCCATCCCAGTTATCCTGATCTCAAACAGCTGAATGGGTTCACCCAACTCAAGCCGAATGTTTATCAGTTCCCTGTTTAGATTGTAACGCTCAGTGCACACTTGACTTATGAAACGAGCTTTTAATACTTCCATGAGCTGGAAGGGACGAAGATCCATAAAGAGATCGCCCAGTGATTGCGTGGATCACACGTTCGCTGGGAGACCCCAAGAGGAAGGTATGATGCAGTATAGAAGCAGTTTTCCCTCAGTATGAAAGCAAGGTTTAATCGAACCAGTAGGAGCAAGAAATCGCTTCGGAAAGTTGTTGGTGGCGGAATATGGCACGGCGCAGCACCAGGGAATCCGGCGCCAACGTGGAATCTGCACACAACACAATCAAACTACTTTGCCCCAACGAAACAGTGAGGTTGTCAATCTCACCGGCTTGCTGAAAACAAAGGATTAAACGTATGGTGTGGAAAACAGTAGTAAATTGCAGAGAATAAAGGAACAGTGTTTGCAGTTGGTTGTATTATCAGTGTAAAAGAATGGACCGGGGTCCACAGTTCACTAGTGGTGTCTCTCCATAACAGATAACTAACATGCTGGGTGAACAAATTACAGCTGGGTAATTGACAAAATATTGAGCGCATAACAATGCATATATATGACATGATGATTACTATGATATTCATGTGGGCATTACGACAAAATACATAGACCGTTATCCAACAAAGTCTATGACTAATAATCCACCGCTAGGTTGTCATACCGAGTTTCCCGTTGGTATTAAGTTTCAAGCAACGGATAATTGCATTAAGTAATGTGCGTAAAGTAAACAAATGCATTAGACCTAACGGCGTACCCTTAAGCTAAGCATCGGTTATTTTATCCCTAGTGGCAACAGCACATCCACAATCTTAGAAGTTATTGTCACTCTCCCAGATTACCGGAGGCATGAACCCACTATCTAGTATAAATACTCACTCTTGGAGTTACAAGCATCTACTTGGCCAAATCATCTACTAGTAACGGAAAGCATGCAAGATCATAAATAACATATAAGATAGATTGATAATCAACTTGACATAGTATTCAATATTCATCGGATCCCAGCAAACACAACATGTAGCATTACAATAAGACGATCTTGATCATGATAGGCAGCTCACAAGATCTAAACATGATAGCATAAAGTTGAGAGACAACCATCTAGCTACTGCCATAGACCCGTAGTCCAAGGATGAACTACTCACGCATCACTCCGGAGGCAGGCATGGTGATGTAGAGCCCTCCGGTGATGATTCCCCTCTCCGGCAGGGTGCCGGGAAGAGCTTCTGAACCCTCCCGAGCTAGGGTTGACGGCGGCGGCGTCTCTGAAACTTTTCGTGGATAATGGCTCGGGCATCAAGGGTTTTCGCGTCGGGAGGAATAAATAGGCGAAAGGGCAGAGGCTGCGGAGCCACGAGGGCCCCACACCACCCCATGGCGCGGCAGGGGGGCCCGCGCGGCCCCATGGTGTGGGCGCCACGTGGCTCCCCTCGGTGTCTCCTCTGAATTCCGTCTTCGTGTTGGAAAAATAGGAGGTTCTGTCAAAGTTTCGTCCAATTCCTAGAATATTTCCAGACTAGGTTTTCTGGAATACAAAAACAGCAGAAAACAGGAACTGACACTGTGTCATCTTGTTAATAGGTTAGTCCCAGAAAATGCATAAAAATGCTATGAAGTGGAGGAGGGCGTTTTGGCACCCGAGCACCACTAGTCCTGATTTCTGGACCACCCATGTTTCGTTGAGATTGGCACCAGGTCGTTCTCGTCATATGCATAGACGCAGTAAAAACCAGACAGGTGCGGTAAGTTCTGAACCGCAGTATGACGCTCGACTGGACGGCGTCTGTGATGCCTTTTTCCGTGTCCACATGACGCCGGACTTTCATGTTACGTGGAACAGGAAAAATCTCAAGCAAGGCAAAGTAATTGAAACAAAATAGAAGGTAAAGACAGAATTAGTGGGAGAGACTAACAAATAAATAGGGGCGTGCAGATCCTTTGGATCTTCATTGATGCCAAGCGAACTACTATTAGCCATTAGGTGTCCGCATGTGCAAAAGACAGATGCTACTTTTACATTAGCTTGAAGATTACATCCGGTACAGGCTGCTCAGTAGTGCATGAATGAAATCACTAACAGAAAAGCTAACTGGATTAATTGTAAGTACAATTAGCTAACAGGGGGCCTCCTTACGTAATGACACCCAGTTCTTTGACCCGGTCTCACCACGGCGAGTATAACCTCAAGAAGGAGAACTGACACCAACAGATTGATTAAGAATATTTTGCGATGTCAGATGAGCGGTGCGGCCGAGCACCTTGGAATTGCCGGCGGAGGCTGGTAATCATGTCCGGTAGTGGCTACCGTGACCGCGATGTTCCGAACGCCGGAACCAGGCCCGGCTCGTCGCCGTGGCAGGACTCCAAAAAGTCCTTGACGCAGCCGAGCGCGCCTCTCTTGGAAAGCCTCGACCTTTAGCCTCTGGCCCTCGTCGCCGTCGCTGGCCGTCAGGTTCTGGAGGCAGCCGAGCGCGAGCTCCTGCGCCCGGGGCGTGCCGAGCGAGACGAGCTGCACGAGCAACGGGAGTGCGCCCTCGTCGCGGAACGCGGACAGCAGGTCCGGGAAACCGGCGACGTTCCGGAGCACGCCCACGGCGGCAGCCTGCGACGCGGGGGTGCCGGCGGCACAGGGGCGGGCCCGACTGGATCTTGGGATGAGACGACGGCCGCAGGAGCAGCGACGGCGTCGGGCAGGGCTAGAGCTTGGGGTTGCGCGACGGGCTCGACCTGCCCATCAAGAAGAGCAGCCAACTCCTCCTGACACTCAAAGAAACGGAAAAATGTGTCGCACCAGATCGACGGGCTTGAATGAAATTAGAAGCGGCGAGGAAATACACGGAATAGGCAGCACCTGTAGAAGCGATTCTCCGGCCAGTTCCTTCCGCATACGAGAGTGAGAGGTCCTCACCGCAGAAGAATCAAGGGAAAATCTCTGGGCGGCGGAGCCTGATAAGATGAGGAAGAGGACGACATCTCCTCAACGGAAGATAGACCGGGACGGGGATTAGTTGTGGCGAGTGTGCTGATGAAGGTAGACTGTGGGGATAAGATCTAGATCTTGATGTACATCAGGGAGTTGGATCGATGAGAGCCGTGCCAACGACGGAACAAGACGGTTTCCGTTCGTCACCATCTGCTTCGGGAGGGTCCTGGTCATTTAATGCGGACACATGTGGGTCAGCGGTGTGAAATTACTGTGGTGAAATGTGCTGGAGTGAACCGAGCGACACGAATCTTGATGCATTTGTAGGTACAAGATATAGGGAGCACATGTGCTCGGGCACCAAAACGGATTTTCGTATGAAGTGTATATAAAACATGTAACAATTGGTATAATATCAACATGGAACATCAGAAATTATAGATACGTTTGAACGTATCAAGCATCCCAAGCTTAGTTCTACTCGTCCTCGAGTAGGTAAAACGATAAAAACAAAATAATTTCTGAGGTGACATGCTACAATCATAATCTTGATCAAATAATAGTAAAGCACATGTTATGAATGAAGTGATCCAGGTCAATGGTCTATAGTTTGCTAGCAAGTAGATAATGAGCAAACAACTGAATCATATAAGCAAAAACTTTTCATGAATAGTACTTTCGAGACAAGCATCAAGAGTTTTGCATAAGAGTTAACTCATAAAGCAATAGATTCTAAGTAAAAGGTATTTAACCAACACAAAGGAAGATTTAAGTTTCAGCAATTGCTTTCAACTTTCAACATATATATCTCATGGATATTTGTCAACACAAAGCATATAATAAGTGCAATATATGAGCATATAAAAATTGTTGCACCAAAGTTGACACTAGTGTTTGCTTCTAAGATAGAAAGAAGTAGGTAAACTGACTCAACATAAAAGTAAAAGAAAGGCCCTTCGCAGAGGGAAGCAGGGATTAAATCATGTGCTAGAGCTTTTTAAGTTTTTGAAATCATATAGAGAGTAAAAATAAGTTTTGAGAGGTGTTTGTTAATTGTCAACGAATCAGAAAATGGAAAGTACAATATGACCCCTGCCAACCAGACTTTTAAGAGCGGCTCCCATGAAGGACGTTATTTCTACCAGCAAGGCAGATCATCCCTCTTTCTCTTTTGTTTACACATGCAGATATTTCACTGTTTGTCATTGCTTGACTGATAAATCAGGGCAAAAATGTGAAGAGAATTAAGCGGTTAAAGTTGTAATTAATTGGGACTGGGCAC
Organism: Poa pratensis; assembly: GCA_947311845.1. Lineage (NCBI taxonomy): Eukaryota > Viridiplantae > Streptophyta > Magnoliopsida > Poales > Poaceae > Poa > Poa pratensis. Next base: position 102,032,663 of record CAMZMU010000020.1, read on the forward strand.
CCCATTTGCCAGCTCTTTTTGCAAAATTAATGGATAAGCGGATGTATATGCCGCTAGTCCGGTGGTAAAGTCTGTTTGACAGTTGACATAAAGACATCCACCCCGTCCTCATGAGCTTGGTAAACATTGACACAAAATAGGAGTAATAAAGTTTGAATAGTTTAAAGGTAGCACATGAAAAATTTACTTGGAATGGCAAGAAATACCACATATAGGTAGTTATGGTGGACACAGATGGCATGGATTTGGCTCAAGGTTTTGGATGCACGAGAAGCATTCCCTCTCAGTACAGAGTTTAGGCTAGCAAGGTTATTTGAAGCAAACACAGGATATCAACCGACACAGCAAGGCTTATATGAAAACATATTGCAAGCATTATAAGACTCTACACTGTCTTCCTTGTTAACCAAACCCTTTTACTAGAAAATATCTAGACCTTAGAGATACCAATCATGCAAACCAAATTTCAACGAGCTTTACGGTAGTTCTTCATTAATAGGTTTTAACTACATGATACAAAAGCTTAAACATGAACTACTTGATAACTCAAAACAATTGACAAGTATCAAATTATCCAATACAGTGATCTACAAGAATATGTAAGCTTTTTCCATTATACCATCTACCACATGCAACATTTTCTGTTCCAACCAAACACCAATCAATTTATTTCAACATAAACTCTCCAAACAATTATAAGTGAAGCAAGAGAGTACTTTCTTTAAAAGAACTAACAGCTCTGAATAAGAGATGCATGAAAAACAGGAGCTAAAAGCATAGCAATAGCTAGATAAGAATACTCAACAAGTATAAGTGAAGAATAGGAGTATTCATATGAAAAAGCGGAGCGTGTCTCTCTCCCAATCAAGAATGCTGGGGTCCAATCAAGTTGACCATAAGAAAAATAAAATACTGAAAATAAAAGCACACAGACGCTCCAAGTAAAGCACATATGATGTGAAAGAATTAAAATATAGTTTCACTAGAGATGACCTGATAAGTTGCTGATGAAGAAGGGGATGCCTTGGGCATCCCCAAGCTTAGACGCTTGAGTCTTCTTGAAATATGCTGGGGTGATCCATGGGAGCATCCCCAAGCTTAAGCTCTTCACTCTTCTTGATCACATTATATCATCCTTCTCTCTTGACCCTTGAAAACTTCCGCCACACCAAACTCAAAGTAATTCTCATTAGAGGGTTAGTGCACAATCAAAAACTCACATGTTCTATAAGGACACAAACATGACCGTTACTTTTAACATTAGCTACTGCCACTGATGTTATGTGAAGCTCTTCACCCTAAAAAAGAATTCCACTCAACACTAGTAAAAGAGAGAATGCGAAAAATAAAAGACAGAATCTGTCTAAACAGAACAGTCCGCAAAGACGAATTTTTTCGAGGCACTTACGTTGCTCAGATCGAAAAACTTTAAACTAACGAAAGATGCGTACATATCTGAGGATCACGCACAAAAATTTCAGATTTAAATAATTTTTCTGTGATTTTACAGAATTAAAACGGTGAACAGCAGAAATCTGTTCCTGCGCAGAAATCCAAATCTAGCATCATCTTCCTATTAGAGGCAATACTTGGCACAACAATGCGATAAAATAAAGATACAAAGGAATTGTTACAGAAGTAAACAACTCCTTGACTCAAAAAAAGAAAAATTGCAGAAATAAAATAATGGGTTGTCTCCCATAAGCGCTTTTCTTTAACGCCTTTCAGCTAGGCGCAGAAAGTAAGAATCAAGTGTTTCCAAGTGATGAAGCATCAACAGAATAATTTGCTCTAACAATAGAATCAAAAGGTAACTTCATCTTCTTTCTAGGGAAGTGTTCCATACCTTTCTTGAGTGGGAATTGATATTTAATATTCCCCTCTCTCATATCAATAATAGCACCAACAGTTCTAAGAAAAGGTCTTCCCAAAACAATAGGACAAGAAGCATTGCATTCAATATCCAAAACAACAAAATCAACGGGGACAAGGTTATTGTTAACCATTATAAAAACATCATCAACTCTCCCCAAAGGTTTCTTTATAGTATTATCAGCAAGGTGAACATCCAAATAACAGTGTTCCAAAGGTGCTAAATCAAGCATATCATAGAGTTTCTTAGGCATAACAGAAATACTAGCACCAAGATCACATAAAGCATTGCAATCAAAATCATTCACTTCATTTTAATGATGGGCTCCCAACCATCTTCTAACTTCCTAGGGATAGAAGCTTCATGTTTTAATTTCTCTTCCCTAACTTGCATGAGAGCATTAGTAATATGTTTAGTAAAAGCCATGTTTATAGCACTAGCATTAGGACTTCTAGCTAGCTTTTGCAAGAACTTAATTACTTCAGAAATATTGCAACCATCAAAATCAAAATCATTATTATCAAAAGTAATAGGACCATTGTCTCCCACATCTCGAAAAATTTCAGCACTTTTATCAGGAACAGTTTCAGTGTTTTCAGGCAATTTTAAACGTTTTGCAACAGAAGTAGAGACATTGCCAACACCAATTACTTTACCATTGATAGTAGGAGGTTTGTTAACACTTGAGTTTACAGCATTTTCAGTAGTAGTAATAGTATAAACTCTAGCAATACTATTCTTTTTAGCAATTTCATCCTCTCTTGCCCACCTAGCATGTAAATCAGCTAACATCCTCACATTATTATCAATTTTAACTTGTATAGCATTGGCAGTAGCAAAGGTATTGTTATCAATAGTTTCAGGTTTAGCTGCCATTCTATTAATCAAAGAAGCTTGTGCTTCAGACATGGATGAAATGCAAGTTTCAGCATTAGAAATCTTAATCTGCAAACCAGAAATTTCCCTATTTAAGTTCTCAAGTTGATGTCCTATATTCTTCAACATAGCAGATTGTTCATTCATAGTTTTAGTAAACAATTGGTTTTGCTCATATTGCGTTTGCATAAAGTTCTTAGTAGCCTTTTCAACTTCTAACATCCTTTCCTCACTAGGCATTCCAGATCTACCATAAGAATTAGCATAACCATTGCCACTATTAAAAGGATAGGGCTTATAATTGTTATTACCAAAATTATTCCTATAAGCATTGTTGTTGAAGTTATTATTTTTAATGAAGTTCACATCAACATGCTCTTCTTGAGCAACCAAAGAAGCTAAAGGAACATTATTTGGATCAACATGCATCCATTTGTAAGCATAGACATAATAGTATCAATCTTATCACTCAAGGAAGAGGTTTCTTCAACAGAATTTACCTTCTTACCTTGTGGAGCTCTTTCGGTGTGCCATTCAGAATAATTTATCATCATATCATCAAGAAGCTTTGTTGCAGCACCCAAAGTGATGGACATAAAGGTACCTCCAGAGGCCGAATCCAATAGGTTTCTTGAAGAAAAATTTAGTCCTGCATAAAAGGTTTGGATGATCATCCAAGCAGTCAGTCCATGGGTGGGACAATTCTTTACCAATGATTTCATTCTCTCCCAAGCTTGAGCAACATGCTCATTATCAAATTGTTTGAAATTCATAATGCTACTTCTCAAAGATATAATCTTAGCAGGAGGATAGTATTTTCCTATGAAAGCATTTTTGCATTTAGTCCATGAATCAATACTATTTCTAGTCAAAGATAGCAACCATTCTTTAGCACGTCCTCTCAAAGAGAAAGGAAAAAGTTTCAGTTTAATAATATCACCATCTACATCCTTATACTTTTGCATCTCACAAAGTTCAACAAAATTATTAAGGTGAGCAGCAGCATCATCAGTACTAACACCAGAGAATTGCTCTTTCATAACAAGATTTAAAAGTGCAGGTTTAATTTCATAGAATTCTGCGTTAGAAGCAGGTGGAGCAATAGGTGTACTAATGAAATCATTGTTGTTCGTGCTAGTGAAATCACACAACTTAGTGTTCTCAGGGGTACTCATTTTAGCAAAATTAAAACAAAACAGAAAGATAACAACTTGAAAATAAAAGTAACTAATTTTTTTGTGTTTTTGATAAATAAAGCAAACAAGACTAAATAAAAATAAACTAAGCAAGACAATAACAAAGTAAAGAGATTGGAAGCGTGAAACTCCCCTTGCAGAAATCCTCTTGCTTCCCATAGGCGTCAGAAAATATGGCGTGTGGAAGGAAGGCAAGGAGATGCTGAACCGAAGTGCTTCTGCTCCCCGGCAACGGCGCCAGAAAATATGCTTGATTGCGTGGATCACACGTTCGCTGGGAGACCCCAAAGGAAGGTATGATGCAGTATAGAAGCAGTTTTCCCTCAGTATGAAACCAAGGTTTAATCGAACCAGTAGGAGCAAGAAATCACTTCGGAAGGTTGTTGGTGGCGGAATATGGCACGGCGCAGCACCAGGGAATCCGGCGCCAACGTGGAATCTGCACACAACACAATCAAACTACTTTGCCCCAACGAAACAGTGAGGTTGTCAATCTCACCGGCTTGCTGAAAACAAAGGATTAAACGTATGGTGTGGAAAACAGTAGTAAATTGCAGAGAATGAAAAGGAACAGTGTTTGCAGTTGGTTGTATTATCAGTGTAAAAGAATGGACCGGGGTCCACAGTTCACTAGTGGTGTCTCTCCATAAAGATAACTAACATGCTGGGTGAACAAATTACAGCTGGGCAATTGACAAAATATTGAGCGCATAACAATGCATATATATGACATGATGATTACTATGATATTCATGTGGGCATTACGACAAAATACATAGACCGTTATCCAACAAAGTCTATGACTAATAATCCACCGCCAGGTTGTCATACCGAGTTCCCCGTTGGTATTAAGTTGCAAGCAACGGATAATTGCATTAAGTAATGTGCGTAAAGTAAACAAATGCATTAGACCTAACGGCGTACCCTTAAGCTAAGCATCGGTTATTTTATCCCTAGTGGCAACAGCACATCCACAATCTTAGAAGTTATTGTCACTCTCCCAGATTACCGGAGGCATGAACCCACTATCTAGCATAAATACTCACTCTTGGAGTTACAAGCATCTACTTGGCCAAAGCATCTACTAGTAACGGAAAGCATGCAAGATCATAAATAACATATAAGATAGATTGATAATCAACTTGACATAGTATTCAATATTCATCGGATCCCAGCAAACACAACATGTAGCATTACAATAAGATGATCTTGATCATGATAGGCAGCTCACAAGATCTAAACATGATAGCATAAAGTGGAGAGACAACCATCTAGCTACTGCCATGGACCCGTAGTCCAAGATGAACTACTCACGCATCACTCCGGAGGCAGGCATGGTGATGTAGAGCCCTCCGGTGATGATTCCCCTCTCCGGCAGGGTGCCGGGAAGAGCTTTGAACCCTCCCGAGCTAGGGTTGACGGCGGCGAGTCTCTGGAACTTTTCGTGGATAATGGCTCGGTCATCTAGTGTTTTCGCGTCGGGAGGAATAAATAGGCGAAAGGGCGGCGGATGCGGAGCGACGAGGGCCCCACACCACCCCACGGCGCGGCAGGGGGGCCGCGCGGCCCCATGGTGTGGGCGCCACGTGGCTCCCCTCCGTGTCTCCTCTGGACTCCGTCTTCGTGTTGGAAAAATAGGAGGTTCTGTCCAAGTTTCGTCCAATTCCGAGAATATTTCCAGACTAGCTTTTCTGGAATACAAAAACAGCAGAAAACAGGAACTGGCACTGTGGCATCTTGTTAATAGGTTAGTCCCAGAAAATGCATAAAAATGCTATGAAGTGTATATAAAACATGTAATAATTGGTATGATATCAACATGGAACATCAGAAATTATAGATACGTTTGAGACGTATCACCCAGCTCGGGATCAATACAAGCATGCATGAGTTCCTCGACAATACACTCGTCACAGAACATGTGAAGGCCACCATGGGCTTCATCGTCTGCGTCCATGGAATTCAGAACTTGTTCCTTTTCTGTGTTCTTCAGAACACTCACCATGTGGTGAAACCGCTCTCCAAAGTTGTTTCCATTTGCAGCTAACGGTGCACGACTCAACATCTGATTGAAATGGTATTTTTCAAAGTGGTCCATACTCTACAACAAAACAAGTTTATTCAGACTTTTAGTTTATTACTAATTTTAATGCACTAATTTAACTCAATTAAAATTGAATCTAAGATATGCTCCCACTAAGCCCAATAATCCTCGTGATTGGCGCTAAGTGATTCAGGACCCGATAATCCGACGAAACAAGCATGGATACATGGCATGTCACGTGAACGACCGGTAGGCACTATGCCAGTTGTAGTAACTACAACTCTTTTCGTCTTTCGACGTGCGTGTTCAGAACTCATAACTTTGTATGTTAGGACTTCAAGACAACCAACTGATGATCCTGCTAGAACGGTTCGCGCCCACCTTCCAAACCCTTGGCACACGTTACTCATGGAAACGTGGCATACGATGACAAGCATCTGGTTTGACAGTGCCACAGTTGGAAGAACACGATCTCCTTCATATTTTTAACTTGAGGATTCACCCTAATAAACGACTACTTGCGCAATCAAGGTGCAAACAACAAAGGATAAACATCACAGGCAATTAATAATAATTCATGTGCTTTGGTATATCCTTTGTTATTCTCCGGAAGTTCTTAATGCTCGTCCTTGAGGATCACCATCTTCACAATTCCGGGTCAAAGCAAAATCCTCGAGGGAAAATTACCATAGCCAAGAAATCGCCAAGTACCCGTCACCAGCTCAACCGCCGGCGCCTCCTCCCGGTCTATGCGACGAACTCTTCTTCGCTTTCTTGTCGATGACGAACTCGATCAATTGTTTTGTCTTTGGCCATCTTGTTAAAACACCGTAACAAATAGCTCTACCAAAAACACATGCACACAATCCTGCAAAACCAAGTTAGACGTTTCTAACGTTTATTTGCAAGTTTTACGTGGCCTTGTAGGATCTACGGAAGAACCGTCACTACCTACGAACTAAAGCATGTTTAGGCTAGTTGCTAGATTAACTTTGCGGGGTGATTGAGATCCCAAAACATTACGAAAACATTGCGAACCCCAATCTAAGCAATCGCACTGCGCGTGGCCCCCGTGAGGCGTCCAACCCTCATGCCTCGTCCATTATACAACAACGTCCACAACCATAGGTATAGACCCGAAGCTACTGAAGCACTTCGTTGGCGCCGACAGGCCTACGAGGAGCAGCCGGAAGATCCGCGGATTGCCAGAAGTCCGTAAAGATCTTGCCTATGCCGCTGTGGAATATGAAGTATAACTTGTTGGGAAGCAACTAAAATAAACTTAATGCAAGAACCATGCAATGCTCGCACCAACTTGTGCTCTAGATCAAATCATACCTACGCATAGATTGGCTCTGATACCACTATTGGGTTGCCGGTAAAACTTTAAAAATTCCGTCACCTTGCCGCCAAGATCTATCTATAAAGATATGCTGCACCCCATAATGCTAGATCTAGAATACTTATAAACACTGTTGCGGAAGATCTTGTGTTTGTCAAACTAGATGTCGGTGCAGCCTGATGAAGAATCTCACCTCCACGCCGGGAGGTGAGATTGTTGCCGGTCCGTCATCGAGGAACTACTTGCGCAGCCCCGCTCTAACAATATCCACACGTACACCGCGCCAATCTGTCGAGGACGTTCGCCGCCTAGAGCTACTAGCACCGACGAAGAGAGACAGCCTTTCGGCGTAGTTTAGTTGGTAGATCTAATCAACTTGATTATTGATTAGATCTATATGAGAGGATTAGAGACGTCTAATTCTTAACACATGAGATTTACTAGAAAGAGAGAGAAATAACCACAGAGGCAATTGTATATCTAACCCATCGGGTCGGGGTGTTTATATAGGTGGACAAAGGGGAAGGGTGCTTGGGGGAGAAGCAAACCCCTCCCCTTGGTGCGCCGGCCAAGGAGGGGGAGGAGTCCTCCCCTTCCCCAACTCGAATTGGGAGTTGGAGTAGGACTCGAGTTGGAGTAGGACTCCTCCCTCCCAACCGCATGCACCTAGTGGGCCTAGCCACTAGGGTTTCGGCCAAGAAGGGAGTCCCCCCAACTCGGATTGGCCCACCCGCCCCACTTGGGGGGTGGGGGGTGCGGCTGCCTCGTGGGCCCCAAGGGCCCACTTGGTAGCCCCCTGGTGGTGGGTCCCAAATAAAATCTTTTTACCCCCAAGGGCCCAATTAATTAATTAAATAAATAATTATTTATTTTGTCTAATTAATTCCTCCTTGAATATTTTTTTACGGAAAATTTCCGGAATTAATTACTTATCATATAAACATATTTACATGATCCGGGATACCCAGTATCCGCCGACAAAACCCTCGGAATAACATTTCCCTCTTATATAAACCTTCGAAATAAATCAGATAGTGATAGAAACAATTCCTATCACCCCGGAACATTAGATGTCCGCCTTCTCTCTAATTCAAAACTTCACCAGAACAAGTTCCTGTGACATCGGAGCTACTCCGACACTATCTCATTACTCCTTAGACTACAACTTTATTCTCTCAATAAAAGATTGACTCACAGCTTAAGTGTGTGACCCGAAAGGTTCGGTAAACACAAAGACATGTCCAGGAGCTTACTAGACAATAACCAGCATTGGGACCTAGACGGCCGTACTGGCTCCCGTGTGTTCACGAGTGAACGACAGAACCTGTGTGTTCCTCATTACGCTAATCCCTTATGTACACGATACCAATGATATCTCGAGATTGAGACAATGTGCTCTAGTGTGATCAAACCCTTCGATCATAACACATATAATTCTCGTAGCAATATCATTCTCTTTTCTCATTCCGTATTGATATTGTCCCGTGATAAATCACGCTGTGTCTGGCCAGACGATTGGGTGACAATAATAATACTGAGATGGCCTAGAGAATGTATCTCTCCATCGTCTGGAGGAGTAAGTGCTATTCTCGAATAATCTCTGTTCCAATACATTATCCTAGTTCACGCCCAAAAGCCACCGTTATTTTCCCCAGTTACGGCCGGACGTTAGGTGACAATCAAAGCATGAGTGTCGAATAAGCGGTCACCAGATATTCTCATAGCAAAGGAATACATCTAATGAAAACTAAACATATGATCAATTGCTACCTTCGTCGTTAACGATTAGTCTCTTAGCAAGATCATACAGTGGGTCGGTTCAGTACTATTATCATTCCGATAATAAACTCCTATAGTTGTGTGACTGATACAAAGTCCATAATCAGAAAAACATGATCATCAAACAACAAGATAGGCTAGTCTTAGAGACAAGACCAGGAACTCTTTTACTTGTTCGTATCTCTACACCTGTCTTGGAGGTTTTCCTCTTGAACACGTTGTATTTGCTATTCAAGTGCCCAATACAGTTATAGCATAAAGATATAAACATTAATAATAAACTTGGAGATAAATAATAACTAAATTATTATTGTCTCTAGGGCATATCTCCTACAGGGTGTTCAGGGAGTCTCATGACACCTCGTCTTCACGGTGCTTCTTCGCCGACCCCGGACGCGCTGGAAGATCATCACTGACGTGCTAGTGGTTTACAATCGGCTAAATGATTTGTATGAGAAGATTACGACAAAACTAAAGGAGAAGGAGCCAAAACACCGACCCCCACCACGACCCCCACTACCACAGAAAGGCCTTTCTGTGGCGCACGTTTTTCACTTTCTGTGGCTCACCCCCAGGTTTTCTGGGTGTGCCACAGAAATCTCGCCACAAAAATTATTTCTGTGGCGCACCTGGCTTGGTGCGCCACAGAATTATCACATTTCTGTGGCGCACCTGGCCTGGTGCGCCACAGAAATTTCAAAAAATGAAAAAAATGAAAAAAAATATAAAAAGTTTCAAAAAAATCAGAAAAATCAGAATATGAAATAATATGAAAAATTCTAATTATTGGAATTATTTTCATATTTTTGAATTTTTTGAACTGATACCTTCCCGCTAGGTCACCCATTCTCAAACTACTCCAACCCTAGCACGCTTAACTTCTAAGTTCCACCCAGTTCACCTACCCTTGTGCTACTCAAGTTCTTATTGATATATATATGATATGAACCCTCTTAAGTCTTGTATGTGTATATGTGGTATGTGTTATAAATGTGTGTTTTTAAATATCAGATTTTTCAAAAACTTCTAAAGTTTCAAAAGGAGATTCAAAAGTTTCAAAAGATCAAAAAAAATTCAAAAAAACTTAAAAAATTCAAAAAATCCAAAAATTTCAAAAAAGTCAAAACACTTCAAAAAAATCCAAAAAATTCAACAATCTTCTTTGGTATACATTTCTGTGTCTCTTTTGGACTTTTTGAATTTTTTAATTTTTTGAATTTTTTTCTTTTTTTTCTTTCTTTTTGATTTTGCTGCGAAAAATCGTCTGTTTGAAATAATTTTTTTTCTTTTGGAATTTGAGGAATCTGTGAATTCGAACTCGGATTTTTCTCACGATTTTTTTGACATATTATTTGCGTTATTTCGACGTCGTATACAAAAGTTATGGCCGTTACAAGTTTTTTTTCCTGTTTGTTGCAGAAAAGGTCAAAATTCATATTTCAAAATTTCTATACCTACTAGACACTCAAACCTAACTACATGTCAAAGGATTTTATTTATTGAAATTTTTATCATTTTCCTTTAATTCCTGCAAGACTAAAAAGGCGATCCACGGGGGGTGGGATTTGAAAAAAAAATCTGTGGCGCACCAAGCTTGGTGCGCCACAGAATGTCACCTTTCTATGGCGCACCTGCCAGGTGCGCCACAGAATTTTGTTTTTCAAATTTTTACCCGCCCCCCAGATAACTTTCTGTGGCGCACCTGGCCATGTGCGCCACAGAAATGTGACTTTCTGTGGCGCACCAGGCTTGGTGCGCCACAGAATGTCTAATTTCTGTGGCGCATGTGGTTTAGTGCGCCACAGAAATGTGACTTTCTGTGGCGCACCAATTAAGGGTGCGCCACAAAAAATAATTCTGTGGCGCACCAATTAAGGGTGCGCCACAGAATGCCAACATCCGTATAAGGGTTTTCCTAGTAGTGCCCATCCCGGCCCTCCCGTACCTGATCTGGCGGCAGTGAAGATGCCCACGCTACCGACACAACGCTCCATTATTCTCAGGTAAGGGGCCTGGGAATTCAAATAGCGTCTGCGAAGATCGTCGTGAATGTTCACGGAAGGTTGCTCTTTTCTGTAGGGATTCTGTGGTGGATGATCCTGGTTGGGCTTGGGCCACAGGGCCGGTCCATAAGTCGAGCAAACATGGTGACCGCCCCAGGCCCCGAGAGGAGGAGGGTCTAAAATACTAAAGTATCCTTGTCACTATTATATCATTATACATATGTCACCTATAAGAGACTATTAACCATTTATAAATAGCATAAATTCGAACTTAGTATACATTAACAATAAAAAGATGAACCAATATATAATGTACCACCTAAGAACAAACCTATTAAATAAGGGATATTAAGTTTAACTTGGCTGCTAGTCTCCCTTGCGATTACCTTACACATGTAACATTACATGGTTTGCTTGATATATTTTTAATGTATAATTTTATCCATAACTTCTTATTTGAAAAACAAAGAGAGGCAATTCTATACATATACAAAGTGAGCATATATAATAACTTAATTTTGTGTGTGCAATAGTAGAACCTGTAATATTTATGTTAGTCGATGATTATTATAAGTGTTTCAATAATAAGCATAAATCATCAACATATTATTAAATATTACTAAATCCACTGTAACTAGGAGACACATTTGACCAAGTAAATAATGATCATGTCAACTGTTTAATTTTTATTTTAGAATTTTCTATATTTGCTCACATAACCATACGCTACACACTTCTATTAAAATATTTGCTATAGGTTGTATACATTGGAATCTCTACTAAAATATTTAAATACTAAAACTTGACTAAAACATTCACATGATATACATATAGGATATATAATTCATGAATTGTAAGAACATCAAGGAGGCGTGCGTTTTCTTTGTCTTTTTTGCAATTAAGATGCTTTTCTATCTGTTTAAGGACAATATCTCACAAAAGAAAAAAATCCCGTAACTCGGATATAATTTGAATGATAAACACTACAACTATATAATGGAAAACAATTTATTATATTGCATGGTTAACAATGATGACTAAGCATATAACATGTATTAAGCAATAAATGATGAAAAAGATAAAAAGAAGGTATCATACGTGTAGTGTAATTGTATTTATTTAACTCGCCTCGGATGCAAAAATTAGTTTGAACGGCCCTGCTTCGTGGACCTTTGAGAAATGTATTTAACTCATTCGGGGCAAGTCTGCTTAGTAGAACTCGCGCATGGTCTTCTCATATGCGATCCACCGGTGGACAAGCCATAGATGAAGTTCATACGCCCCTTCCTGAGGGGTGTGCGACTGACGCTGCAGACGGAGACGCGGGTGTCTCCTGCACGTGCTAATGAACATGCACGGCGTCCTCGTCCTCCGGACATGGGCACTGAACATCGATGGCGCACCAGATTGGACGCTGAGGAGACAGGTAAAGATCCCATCCACCATGTTCAGGTCGCCCATCCTCGCCTTAGTCCATCCCAAGAACACAGATATCGTCCTCTTGTGTGACATGTTCGTGGCGCCATGGCTGTTGGCATTTGACATGGAGTCCGAGGGAGTGGTAGATGCCCACCCTCTTTCAGTCTGAGGCGTGCCCTGGCACAAGATGTCTTCCTCCATTTTCCATGGGTTGGCTTGAAGTTCAGTTCACACTAGCACCAACACCACAAGTGTCTTGTCTGAAAATTCTGCTATGAATATTGATTGAATTCCTATGTACAGAATTTCTTGGTACCGAGCATATTGTGAAAAAACGATATACAGTTCAAAATTTATGTTGGAGGAGAAGTTAAGCTGTGCGCGAGTGCTCTTTTCTGATCTGTTCGCCGTGACTTTCATGAAGTTAGCTTGTTGTGTCGATAATTTTGTTCCCATCGTAGCTCGAGTCGCGCGGAGCGTCCGAGCGCCATCAGACAGTTGAACCTGCTTCTCCCCGCGAGCTCATGAGAACAACAACACAAGTGCCACTGGCAGCGTTATCGTGCGTGCCTTTCCCTGACCGACATGTTCACTTGGGACATGGGCGGACACAGAATTTTGAGAAATTTTCTGACCTCCCGAGATAATGAAGTATATTTAGGCCAAGGCCAATATTGGGCTCTTCCGCTCCTGCCTCCAAGTCTTTTTTTCCATCACTGTAGTGCTCACGGACGAGAGGAATCTCCTCGACTGTATGTGATCGCGCGACCATCGGACCATGGCGACGACCTAGCTGCTGCTTGTTGCGTCGCTGCCGGATCCCATCGACGGATCGACCCTCCGGCGACCTTCCGTCCCCGACCCTCCTCGCCGCCCCGCACCCCTCGCTCTGGGCCTCCCACAGTCCCACGCCCCCGGCCGCCACCCGCTCGGCTAGGGCCAGCCCCAACCGCCGCTGCTGCCACCGAGCACTCAATCGGTTTGATGAGGTTAATATGGAGTTGCTTATTTGCATATGGGCCTCGAATCCATCGAATTCAATTGCTTCTTATGATGCACAAAAGGTAATGCGACTTGCCCAATTCTACCCCAATGACATATCAAGTGTGGAGTTGATAAGGCTTGAGTTCCAACTTGAAACCTTTATTCATGACATGGGAAAAGATGATAGGTTCAAATGTGTAAATCATCTTGGTGAGCTCTCTCCTATGCTTGTTGAAACAAAAAAGCATTTTGTTTATGATTTGGTCTACATGCTTCTCAAATTGATATTGATCTCACCGGTGGCGACGACGAGTGTTGGAACGGTCTTTTCTGCAATGAGTCTAGTGAAAAATAAGTTGAGAAATAGCATGTGTGATGAGCTCTTGAGCGAACCATTGCTTAGTGACATTTATTGAGCGAAAAAATGTTCTTGAAATTAAGTGAAGATGCCATAGTTGAAACTTTCATGAGAATGAGAGAACGTAGAGTTACAAAAAAAATCATAGTGATGTAATTTTCTATTTATGCTATATTTTATCATGTAAGACTTTATTTATGTGTTTGAACTATTTGAGAAATATGTATTGATCTACAATGTCATGAATCAATTTGTTGTTTATATTATCATTTGCCCACATTTTATAGAGTGTGCCCACACTCCAATTTTTTCTTGCGTCCGTCGCTAACTTGGGTGGCAGTGGCACCTCCTCTGCTTGGTCTGCCGCCAAGTCCGCCACGGTCTTCTTGGCCGCGGAGGCGCAGAGCCTCGAGCTTGGAGCAAGCAGCGGCAGAAAAGTGCCGAGTGCACGGGGTCGCCGGCGTGTGATCGCCTTTTATCTCGCCCTCCTCTCGGTGTCCTGAAGGGCGGACGCGGCGTGGACAAAACGCTGCCGCGGATGGTAACGAGGAGGCGCGCGCGGCCGTCGACACGGGCGTGTGCCAGGCAAGCTGACGGTCTCCGATGCCCAGGCAGCAGGAGGCGGCGGCGACGGAATGATGGCGAGCCCGCAGAGTTGTTGCAGGGCAGGGCGAGCGCGTCACGCCCAACGCACCGAAGCAGTCGGAGCGTGGGGCGGCGTTGGTCGATGGAGATGCCGTGGGCGGCGTCCCTCAGCCGGAGTGACAGTGTCGTCCTGGAGCATCTGGGCGCTTCGGGTGTACTGTCCACGCGTCGCCGGAGCATACAAGCAGCGGTCGTCACACCGACGGTCACTCTTGCTATCGCCGCGGCCACGGTCCTCGCCTCCTCGGACACATGCAAGTTTGTCTGAAATACAACACTGTACAAAGCGTGAAAATGATAAAAATGATCCTTTCTATGCAAGTTCAGCGCTCATATCCTGTCGGCATCCAGAATCCTGGAAGAATCCCTGAATTCCTTGAGCTCCGTATCGCCTCCCTTGTCCACATGTATCATGTATGCAGCCTACTGGTTCAGGTTCGTACTCAAATTGGTAACGCGCGTATACATTGAGCTGTACGTACACGGTCACATTTACAGGCGGTTCAGGAGAGAGAACTGAGCAAGCGTCGTCATTCTGATTCAGAAGGAAAGCAGACATGCCGCGGTGATCGCCACGTTCCCTACCGAGTCGTGACATCCCACGATTCGGAACGAGCCCACGCGTGATCCTACAATGTCAGACGTCAACGCACATCGCTAACTGAAAACTAAGACCTAAACCTGACGAAACTGAAAGTGTTGACACCTAACACCTGATGAAACTGAAACTATCCCAACAGCTAGTTAATTTTCAACACTCGCTGCCTACCCCCACATCGACCACTAAAAAATCTAAAATTCAATTTGAAAGCACACTAGGCCTCTCCTTCTTTTCTCTCTCTTCCTCTACAGTTGCTGAGAGCCTTCTCGAGTGTGCCAGGCCGGACCGAGGCCTTCTCCGGCGGCGCTGCCGTCCGGAGATGGCTGAGGCGAGGTTCTGGCTGCAGTAGTGTATATACTAGGTTTGGGCTTTGTCCCTTTGTGGCGTGTGGGAGTAGAGTACCTGATCTTCCCGGCCGGATCTGGTACGTGCTGAGCTCGTTTTTCTCTGCGGTGTGCGTAGAGGTGGTGAGCTCAGAGATCTCCGTCAATAAGGCTGCTGCAAGCCTTGCTCCAGCGCATCCGAGCTGCGTCTGGGGACGGCTGGGCTCCATCTTTTTCCTCGCAGAGCTCCGATGGACGAAGCCAGATTCGAGGAAGTTGGGGTCTAGCGGCTTGGCTAATAAGCTCGAAGATGTTCTCCACCGTCCCTCCTGCGCGGCTCCTCTGCTCCTCGGATTTCCTCTGACCGGCCATGGTGGCGAGGGGAGGAAGCTGAGATCTTGGGAGTGGCGTGAGGCGGGAGGTGGTGAGGGAGCTATCGATTCGACGCGGGTGCGCGGCGTCGAGCGGTGGCCTGTTTTCGAATCCCCGTTGTCTGTTCCCCTTCCGGCTGGCCGTGGTGGCAAGGGGTTGGAGAAGGCGATGGGGGGAAGAGCGGCGAGCTCCCTCCTCCACCAGCGCGTCCTCTGGCGACATCAGGCTCTTCGTGTGCTCTCCAATCTCCTGGCCGGCCGTGGCGGCGAGGGGGAGGCAGGAGGGGGCGACGTTGAGCTGCGGCGGCGTCCGTGGACTTTCCATCATCGAGCGCAATACGCGGACGACAACAGCGTCGCCGCGATCTTCGGCCGGCAGGGCGGCCCAACATCGTCGCTGCTGCATCTCCGTGCTCATTACATGGCTGACCTGAGCGTCGCCATGATCTGTGGCCTTTATGGTGGCCATCTCTGTCGCCGCTTCGACGGCGCACCTGCAACCTCCAAGATGGAGGCCCTTGATGGAGTTCTCGGCTGGCGCTTCACTCCTCCTAGCAACCAAGTGGTTCGTCCCCGGTTGCTGGTAGCAGGAGGCCGGATGCGAGATTCCGACGATGTCATCGCCGGTGGAGAAGACGCTGCCTTGGATTGCTCTTTAGTATTTTTCGCAGGGTCTTTTTTGTTATTTTCCGAGGACCAGCTTGTAATTTCTTACTCACAGGGTCTTTCATGTAAAATGTACCCACCGCTTTCTATAAAGTAATTTGAAAGCACACTAGATGAGTCACTTTACTTAGCTAACTCATTGCTGATGCAGATTCATTAGTTGGTCCCTTTCTTCTCCGTCGTCTACCTAGCTGCATATAGAGTGGAGCCGTGTCTTTTCACTATCTTAGTCAAACATGTATGTATATATAATATAATTATATATATACTACTGGAGCAGAAAGCAATGCATGATCGACGAGTAGGACGATGAGGTCCCAAAAGCAAATCGATATCTCGATCGATCATGTCCAAAGAGAGATCGTTGCGGATGAGTGTGCAGACGTGATGTTTGTGTTCTTCTTAATTGTAGGCACTCGTGGAAAAGGATCCGGGAGCACTCGTTCTTTCTCTTTTTTCTTTCAGGTATATTCTAGCCTATATTTTTAGTGGATGGGTTCTGCTTTACAGGTGCACTTCATCGCACTCAAATTACACCAACTGTCAAGTAGTCGATCGACTACATCGCATCGAATCTAATGTAGTGACCAGTGGTCACAAAGCTTTTGAGTTTTCGCCACGCCCGCTTGCTCATCGATGAATCCATCCTCTTGCAGGACCGAATGTTGCTCATATTTCTTCTCGTGTTTTCTCCTGTCTCGTAATTCGATTGCATGAATGCATGTTTCTACTTGCAATTGCATACGTGCACTCTCGCATGTGTCAACTTAGATGCGGATACATCAAATATATTCTATGAAAATGGTTCAGGCCCAGGCTAAATGATGCAAGAGCATACAAATGAATCTCATCAAGATATGAAAATGTGAGTGCACTAAATGATGAAAATGCACGCGAAAGAAGGTATTTAAAGTGAGAATTTACACATCATATTGCGAGAAAAACACGCGGCTCATGCTTCTTCCTCTGAAGAGAAACTAAGGTTTCAACCGCCACGACCCTCCCTATCCCCCTTTCCGCTCGGCGTTGCCCGACGACCTCCGGTGAAGGTGCCGGCTTGTATCAATTGTTTCAAGCAAATTCGGGACCTTTGCAAATTTTGTTATTGTAATTTAGGCGTAGGTAGCACTGAAGCATCTAAAGCCAAGAGCACGATACCCTCTCTGGCCCGTAGGATTGGAAACCATCTCTGTTGGAAAAGGCGGCGCTCTAGCACGTTTAAGCCATAGGCGAGGCAACATGGAAATCTAAACAGGGAAACTATGTCTTTTCAGTGAAAACCGTGACATGTTGCGTTGATGACGCAAATGGCTCATATTTTAATGAAATTTTTGGTACTTTACTAATTGACATGCTCTAAGGTAACGCGTATACCTTATAATAACCCAAATATAAACATTATGGTCAAAACTATACGACCTCCTAGATTGCGCCTAGTGCGCTTAAGTGAGTCCTAGGCACTAGACGAATGCCAACCGTCCCGCCTATGCCTAGCGCTTTTTCCAACCATGGAAACATTAGATATTGTCCCCAAGGCTTACTTCGTAAACATCATTAAAGTTTTCTTTGTCATAGTGACATGTATGGCATGCATTTAGTTCTTCATAGTGACATATTAAGGATCAAGGTATAACTTTACATGGCTCTCTATGGCAGAGCAAGAAAGGTACATTCCTAGCTGCACAACACAACAACAAGATGATCTAAAATCATGAAGAAGTTGTGAACAATACTGCGATTGTTCATCTGTCGACAACTCAGATTCGATATTGCCACGTCCGCGGTCTTTCAAAACACATCCAATACATATTTCTCTATTTCCAATTCATGTTAGATTCACTGTCCCATTGAATCAAAATTCTACAAATTTCCCTCTATTCTTACGCTTTAAACACCGCAAACCGGAGAGTCCTTAAAATTGGAATTCATGAATATTTTCTTGTTATAAGATGGATACTTGCGAAACAAAAGAAAATGTGATACTTATTATGGGTTGTATTAACATAGGCGATAATCACGATGGAGTGTGTATAACTACAAAAACATGGGGAAAAGGTCCAACATATAATGCACAAAAGTACTAAATTATGCACTTCACGTTACAACTTGAACATTTTCAAAACGAAATGCCAAGATAAGACCGGTCATGTGTCGCATGAAAGAAAAAAAGATGTAGGCATATTTGGTGAAACAAATTTTAAGGCACATTTTCCTGTGTAATTAGAAATGATTGTCATATTTACTTATTTATAAGAAATGAACCGAGAACATATCCGGCTCACTCGACCGTGTTAACCTTCAGTAGGAGCTACAAGAAAATTCGGAACCAAATTTAGCATGTACAATGAACATTCATTACCATGCTATCAAATTTCAACTTTTCAAAACACTGTTAGAGAGAAAAAAGAATACTTTATGTAAATACTCTAGTATTAGTCTAAACTGGGCTATGAATTCGGCCCATTAACACAATCGATAGTACTTAAGTTTTCAAAAAAAAATTGAATTATATGTTGAGTCTTGCGTTGGAATTTTGTTGAGTGTACATGCTTTGTTCATATGGAACCTGATTGTTTTTTCACTAGTTTTCGAAATTTCTAAACATATAAACCGAAAGCCGGTGCACCACAAGCGGTGTGCACCGGGTACGTTCTCGCCAATATGCACAAGGTTAGGCCCCAAATCAACTCGCGATCGACCAATCCTCGAACCAGATCTATGAGTGGAGTTTTCAGTAAAAGTTGTGGTTCCAATAGATTAGTTGTGATTTATGACCTTTGGCACATCGTTCGACGGCGAGATATCCTTCCGAACATCAATGGTGGTGTTGGAACATTTAATTTGTATAGGTATGCTCCTTCAGATTTGCATCACTATATCGATTTTGGATATTATCTCGTGTTTGCTGCGAGGAGAATTGTCCTCTCAATATTTGTCCCGCTGCTACGTCCCCGTCAATGGTGATTCATACTCTTGTCACCCAGCGACGTCGACCAAGCTTTTCAGTTGGTTTTCCCTGAAATATTTTTGCCTTGGTTGATTACTTTAATGGTTGTTTGCACGCACATAGTTTTGGCACTATGGATCAAAATTAAAATTATGTAAGAACCCTCATTGGTTGATATCTATGTTATTTTTCTACAACTGACTTCTAAAAAGTATAAGATTGCGTCATGAAAAAAGAAATGGTTGATTTTCAAAAATTTGCTAGTTTTTCTTAAACTTCATTTTATAATTTCTGTAGGCAGCTAATGGATCTCTACCCTCTACTTTTAGCTACTCCAATGAGGCCATGAGGGTGGTACCGAAACGGCAGCATCGTTTCGTCTCAAATTGGTAACGCTGAGCTGTAGAGGAGTA
Organism: Poa pratensis; assembly: GCA_947311845.1. NCBI lineage: Eukaryota > Viridiplantae > Streptophyta > Magnoliopsida > Poales > Poaceae > Poa > Poa pratensis. Next base: position 102,052,503 of record CAMZMU010000020.1, read on the forward strand.
GCAAACGGCGGTTCAGATGAGAGTACGCGAGCCCAAGACAGAAAGAAACAGAGTCGTCGACATTCCTATACAGCCAAGCCCTACAGGGGAGGCGCCAGCAACGGCATGGACGGCGACGACAACCCTTCGGCGTCCGAGGAGCTTCGCGAGCTGTGGCGCATGGCGGCGCCGATCACGGCGCTCAACTGTGTGGTCTACCTGCGCGCCATGGTCTCCGTGCTCTGCCTCGGCCGCCTGGGCCCGCTCGACCTCGCCGGCGGCGCGCTGGCCATCGGGCTCACCAACATCACGGGCCACAGCGTGCTCTTCGGCCTCGCCTCCGGCCTCGAGCCGCTCTGCGCGCAGGCCTACGGCTCCCGCAACTACGACCTCCTCACGCTCTCCCTCCAGCGCGCCGTCCTCCTCCTCGCCATCGCCTCCCTCCCCATCGCGCTCCTCTGGCTGCGCGTCGGCCCCATCCTCGTGGCGCTCGGCCAGGACCCGGCCATCTCCGCCTCCGCCGCCGCCTACGCCGCCTGGGCGCTCCCGGACCTCGCCGCGGGCACCGTGCTCCAGCCGCTCCGCGTCTACCTCCGCTCCCAGGGCATCACCAAGCCCATGGCGGCCTGCTCCGCCATCGCCGTGGCGATCCACGTCCCGCTCAACGTCCTCCTCGTCTTCGTCATGGGCTACGGCGTTCGCGGGCGTGGCCGCGGCGCAGGCGCTCACCAACACCAACATGGTGCTCTTCCTGCTCGCCTACGTGCGCTGGGCGGGCGCCTGCGAGGACACCTGGAGGGGCTTCGCGCGCCCCGCCGACGTGGCGCGCGGCCTCGCCGGCCTCGTCCGCCTCGCCGTGCCCAGCTGCATCGGCGTCTGCCTCGAGTGGTGGTGGTACGAGGTCGTCACCGTGCTCGCGGGCTACCTCCCCAACCCCACCGCCGCCGTCGGCGCCGCCGGCGTGCTCATCCAGACCACCAGCCTCATGTACACCGTGCCCATGGCACTCGCCGCCTGCGTCTCCACCCGGGTAAAGCCATCGCCAACTTTCCAGCCAGCCATTGTTGTCATCTTTCTGAAAAGAATTACTAGTAATTTGTTTGATTCGTGCCGATCCAACTGCCGATTTCTTTTCTTTTGTGGAGTTTCTTTCTTTGTCACATCGATTCGTGATGCATGCGCGCGAGAGGTTGTTATTTGTTACTCCCGGTGATGATGAGTTTGTTGCGAGCATCATCATCCCCGTATCACGTAACTTGTGCCCAGACAGCCGTCTTGCTCACACAAATTCTGGTCTTTTCTCCTTCTTTGTTTTCGCTGTGCGCCTTGTATTAATTTGCATGATGCCAACAGATATTCCATTCCGTTTTCGGTTCCATGATTTGCGCCGAAGCTAAAACGTTGCTCCTTCTTTTACGCAAGAATTGTGGCAAGCAATATGTTTGCTTTTGAAAATACGATTTCTTTGCTATCCTGGCTGGCCTCTGCATGACTTTGTTTATTTGGCTGTCAAAATATGCTTCTTAATACAGGATTCTTGTAGATATAGAAGTTTTGAGTTTATTTTTGGTGGACACGCAAGTCTGTCTAGCTGATTTGAGATATTCTTGTCAAAATATAGTTGCATTCCACATATCAGTCAGTTCAGAACAAAAGTTTGGATGCACCTCACACTAATGAAATTCTTGCATGCGTACATATTTTGCTTTCTTTTAGTATCAATGCAATTCTTAATTTGGTTCCATGATTCTTTTTCGAAACTTTTGGATCAATAACCACCAAGTACATGCTCCGTTTCATATTCTTTTGCCTGTTTTACCGAAACAAATTATTTGCAGAACCATATTAGGGAATGAAATATTTGCACACAATGAATCAAGTGCCGAAAGAACACCGCTCGCACGTTCCTTTCTCGGTAGATCCTAGATTCCTGGGTAGCTAGGGACCTGCTTGTTTTTACCCCCGCTAATTTCCAATGGTAGAGTTACTTTTACAAGTTACAGCGACGCAGAAACGACAAAGTTTGTAGTAGTAAAAGCTTTCTATCTATCCTGCTTCGTCCACTGGTCCAAGAGTACCTGGTCTGGTCTTTTCATGGCAGCACGCACGCAATTGCACTGTTCGCTTATAGCAGTTGACCAATCAATGTCCGCGGCACAGTAGCTCGCCGCCGGGCACATGTGGCAACAGTGCTTGCGCTGTTCAGTTCCAGGACAAGACAAGATTGATATCTCACTCCACTGTTTCTGCACACCATTTCTGCTTCTTAATCCTGTTTGAAAATCTGAAAAGATTATGTTCATTGAATGACGTGGATGGATGCAGGTGGGGAACGAGCTGGGCGCCGGGAAGCCGCGGCGGGCGCGGATGGCGGCGACGGTGGCGCTGTGGTGCGCGGCGGGCGTGGGGCTGGCGCACGTGGCGTGGACGGCGGCGTTCAGCGCGCAGTGGGTGGCGCTCTTCACGCGGGACCCGTCCGTGCTGGCGCTGGCGTCGGCGGCGATGCCGGTGCTGGGCTGTGCGAGCTGGGCAACTGCCCGCAGACCACGGGGTGCGGCGTGCTGCGCGGCACGGCGAGGCCCGCCGTGGGGCCCGGATCAACCTGCTGTCCTTCTACCTGGTGGGCACGCCCGTGGCGGTGGCGCTGGCGTTCGGGCCAGGGTCGAGGGCCGGGTTCGGCGGGCTCTGGTACGGGCTGCTGTCGGCGCAGGCGGCCTGCGTGGCCCTGGTGCTCGTCGCCGTCGTGTGGCGCACCGACTGGCGCGTGGAGGCGATGCGCGCCAGGAAGCTGACCGGCACCGGTGGTGGCGCGGAGATGATCGCGACGGTCACCGAGCAGGTGGAGGCGGAGGAGGAGGAGACGAAGCGCCTCGTGGCCGGCAACGGCCGGGATGCCGACGGCGACGTGTAGCGGCCGATCGACCGGTTGCTTTCGTTGCACCACTGATCAGCGGCTGCGCGCGGCCAGCCGTCAGGGCGCATCGATCCATTCCGGTGGCTTCTCGCTAGCTTCCGATCGATCTCTGTGTGCGTGCAATGACAAGCTAAAAGCTAAGCCAAACTAGGCACACCATTCATGCGGACACCCTCGATTACCATAGCATATTTGTAGCGCATAGCTTTAGTTATTGTGGTGAGTCAAACACGGCTCACATTTTGCTGATGCTTGCAGCTAAGCGCGCGGTGGTGTCATGTTGTGCTGGTTTCAAAGCTAGCCAGCTAAGCTAGTGATCATCGAGCTAATTAAGTTCAGTGACTCAGTGAGAGATTACACGAACTTCTTTATTTGCGTTAGTGTTTGTTGAACTTGGGGTTGATAGTGATGCATGCATGCATGCCTTGAAAGGAGGGGAGGGACCTTTGGTTACCTTTCCATTCGTCATTGCTTCGTGCAACGTACAAAGTTGATTTTATAGTACAGCTTCTGATATACTAGTATGGGATGCTAACTTGCACTAACTGATCGAGCTTGTATCCGTGTCTTGATCTGATCCTCCTTTTATTCTCGTCTCGTGGAAGTATATCGGCATGTCATTCTGGAAAGATGCTTAACTTTCATGTATTCCCCTCTCCTTTCCGGAGGACAACACATCGGTAAGTCTCAACTTTCGCGTCTCTTTATAAACAAGGGCCAGCTATTGCCCACAACTTGTCCCCGAAAGAAAATAATGTTTATCTTTTACGAGGAAAGAACCCGGGAGGATTCCAGAGCTTAATATAGCGGCGGATAAACACTTGCAAAGAGAAAAGGTAACATTACAACACGGCCCCTTTTCTGAGAAGGATCCTCGAATAAAAAAAATTGGCCCGGTCCTTCTCCGCTGCTGCTGCATCGGTACCTCAAAGCTTGGACACCGACGTGGCCGCCTGGGACAACACCACTTAGGGCGGGGCAGACGAGAGGTACCACACTAAAGTCGAAGATACTCAATAGAGGCACATCGGCTAGGAGGATGAAGAGGCTGAGGTTGCACAAGGCGCCAAAGCACGAAGTGGCCTGGTCACCTACATAACATCGATCCAACATCTTCGTCATTGATGGAGTGCGCTCATTGCAGTTACTTCACAAGGAGCACCATATTCGGGCACCATCCCCCATCTTTCTCAACCACGGTGACTAGATTGACAGTATCACCACAAAAGAGGGGCTCCCTGAAGAAGCCATCTCCATATCTACGCCCATTCTTCCTCCTTGAGTAGTGAGGCTCATCGGCAACCCCATGTCGCTGCCCGCTAGACTTGCACATACCGGCATATGCCAACATGCCAATAAGCAAACAAACATCAAAATCAACTACATACATATGATGTTTGGCGTACTCTCCCATCCCTGCTCCAGCTAGCGGCGCCAACGGATATGATGGGGAGGGGAGCCGAGGGAAGTGACGTGACTCTCGAGGGCGAGATGAAGAGAGAGAGAAAAAGAAAGAAACGAGGGAATGTTCGTAATATACCTAACACTATAATCAAATTTAAAAAATATACAATATAGATTTGCTCCGTCGACATCCTGGTGGGAACAAGCAGCCGGCACAACGCCACATGGGTAGTTGTTGGACTCGCTGACACTAGCATTTTCTTCCTCCCCAAGTGACTTGTCGACACCATCTCCTCACAGTGCCCTTTAGCATTCACTAATTATAAGTCTCGCAATGCTAATTGTCGAGGGTCGGCACCTCAGCAAGTCTATCAGTGTTCTATTGACGGCCCACGGTAGTCTCTGCCTGATACGTGCATTTTATATCATCATTTATACAACCTTTAGTATCATATTAGAATGTTATTTGCATGGTAATATCATTATTTTTACATGTTTTAGATGATTTATGGGAATTTCTTACAAAATCCCTATTTTTGGCATTTAATTTCTGGGAGGCAGAAAACCTCCTTTTTCTTGTTTTTAATGTTTCAGGAGCTACGGAGATCCAAATAATAAAAGGAAAAATACACAGCCATTTTTTCGTCGAGAGCAAGGCAGAGGGAAAAAGACCGAAGAGAGGAGAGTCACGAGGCCCCAAAGGGGTGGGCCCACACGGCCAAAACCCTAGGCCGCGTGGGACCCACCAAAATGAGCCTCGGGCACTTCCTCGCCTGGGGCTTGTTATGCACGCCTTCGTCCTCCCCGAAAAGTTACGCCCTAATTTTTTCAAGTCCATCCGAGGCCGTGGCGGCGGCGAAACTCCTGATTCCCTCCGAGGGGGGATCAGACTCTGCTGCTCCGGAGCTCCGGAGGAGGGGGAAATCACTGTCATCGTCATCACTTCTCCTCCTTGGCGTGGGAGGAGGCCTCTACATCATCACCACCACCAAGACCAGCACCATCTCCATCATCATCTCCGTGATCCACTCCATTCCCCTCGTAGTTTGAGAGTTGCTATACCCTAGATACTTGTCTTGTGCTACTATTCATATTTGTGATTGAGTACTTGTCATTATTTGGTGGTGAAGTTATATTTTCAGATTGTGTTGTACCACTTATGCCACTGAATATCATCATGTTTGCACGTTGTGAGTAGTTCTCGTATGTTCCTGAGGGCATAGGATGAATTGGCAATGATTTATATATAACATGTGTTGGTATTTTGTCAAGTGTTTATCTTTTATGTGATTCTATGATGGTGTTGTGCGAACGTCGACTGCACAATACTTCACCTTTATGGGCTTATAGGAGAACCGTAGTGTAATGAATTGAGTGAGACTTGGGAGGACACGTAAACCCTCGTCCGAGTCATGAAGTTGCATTATGAGGGTATTAGTATCGGGGACCTTAGAGTAATGCTATGGTGGGACTTTTGTCTTAATAATTCTTGTGCAGTCATTCACTTGGCCACATGATCCATCATAAGGGGTTTAGTTTATTTATTTAGCTTTACCTAACAATGGCTCCGTCCAAAGAAGATTAAAACTTGACAAGATATTCAACATGTTGTTTAATAAATCTCTATGCCTAGTAATATCCATGCCGCCCTCGGGAACGTTTGCCACATATAAGTAACACATCACTTGAGCTTGTCCTCTTGCCACATAGAGGATTGGGCTTTCTCTCTTTGAGAGCTTTGACTTGCTACTGTTTATTTTCTGCATTGCAATTATACAACCAAAAATACCAAAAACACTTGCATCTTTTATTGTTTTATTTATCAATCTTGCTAACCAATACCTTCAGCTCCTCGTGGGTTCGACAACCTTTTCTAATCGAAAGGTACTACAATTGATATCCTGTACTTGGGAGTCATCACTGCCTCACCGACCCTGTCGTAGAGACCCCAACTAGTCCAATATTTAATTTGACAATGATCTGAGAGCTTTTTGTTCCCGTGACAGGTGACAGTAAATTAATTCTCGTTAATTTATACAAAACTCTTTTACTTCACCATAACACATCATATCATTAAACATATACAGTACTTATTAATTGATACATTTTCCAAGACAATTAAGTATTAATTTCACATAATTTGTGTATATAATTAAGCATGTTATTAACAAAAATGAATCGTTAAATATTTACAAACCATCTTATTTCTAGGAGTTTTAATTTATATCATTCTGGCTAGTTTTCTTTAGCTCAATTGAAACTCCACTTGGTTGTGGCAAATATATTATATTTGTATTTTTCTTTGTAAAACTTAGAAAATCCATACTTACACTGTAATCACCCCGAATTAAACAGACTAAGTTATAAGAAAAAAAAAATCTCCAAAAAGTTTTATGTGCTATCTAATAAACATTGGTGTGTTTATACCATTGTATCCATAAATATTTAAAAATATATGGGTATATTATTTTAGAACATATTCGATCCACTAATCTGATATAAGTTCTATAGATTAGAAAGGACTCATACTTTGGTGCAAATAATTAAATACATAATCATAGAGCATATGGCATGTCAACAAGTGGGTTTCCTTCCACACTTCTCCTCGTTGGCGGTCAATATTTTCTGTTTTTTCTTGATCAAAACAACACTTCGATGGTATGGTAATTCTTCAACGGCCCGTATATATGTTCTTTATATTTGGTCTCAGCGCTTTTCCAATTTGCAACATGCATGAAAATTTAAGTCCAAACTTCTATTGGTTGTTTGCATAGTAATGTCTCATATGGTATTGTTACTACAGAAAATGGATATATCCATTGTTTGCTATATAACCCAACCCATACATGGGCAGCCTAGTTTGACGGGCCCAACCCGAAGCCCCAGGTTGGGGTGGGGCTCATACCTCTTTTATCTACCATAAGCTCTACCCCAAAGCTTAAAACTAGTACATTATTGCAAACATATGTATTATAATGTATCTATACTTTGAAATGATTAAGATGGTATTTGTAAATGGAAAAGCTCGGCGATGACAAAGCTAGCGATCTCAGCCGTGATGATGCGCGTCTCGTCGCTGCGGTTGTGAGGGCCCCAATTACGTTTCTCAAAGGGCCCCAATTACATAGAGGACTAGACATTTTCGTACTCGGCGGCGACGACAAAGCTATCTCGGCCGTGATGGTGTGTGTCCCGTCGAAGCGGTTATGAGGGGCCCAATTACGTTTCTCAAATTTGTTTCAGGGTCGTCTTTGGTGAAAATTTGGGGTCACCTTAATTCGGACTTCTCTGTAAAAATGTATTTTTACCGCTGAAATCTAATACAGCTTCAGGGTAAAAGGTTGGAAGTGAGATACGTACCCTGCTACAGTACGACACAAGCTAGCTAGGTTGTCCCGTGTCCCGGGAGCATCGGCGGCGGGAGAGCCGGTCGACACGGTTGCTTCTGGTGCGCTTGTACTTGCCGCCGAGCTCGTGTGAGGTGTCGTCCTGTAGCTCAGAACACGGTCGGTCTCTTTTGTTGGGTCTGTTTCATTCATGAATCATGAACGTAGACAACGATGTCTGTGTATTCCGGCTTAGCAGAAATGAGAAGTTTAGAAGTTTGAAAATTGCAGTGTACATCAGACCGTACATTGGTAAAATAATGACTGGCTACGTCTAGTTTTTTTAGAAAATAATTGAAAGTTTTGAACCGTTACTTGTAACTTTTTCAAAAAAAAAAGCTGAATGGCCGCTCTTGTTCCTTTCGCAAGTAATAGCGACGCCGAAAAGATAACATACTAGGTACAGGAAAACACACGTATCTAGATATGTTTTAGTGTAATATTCATTTGAATCTTGCATTAAAAGATACATGTAGACAAAAAGAGGGTAAAACATTTTAGATTTAGAAATTTAGAAACGGTGGTAGTCCGTAGTTGCTATGTGTAACATACTGTTTGGTTTGGTTTGCTGGAAAAGACAAAATCAGTTCCTTGCATACTGTATGTTTCTGCACACCATTTCTATCTCTATGGCAATTGGTCGATACTAATGATTATTAACCCACGTGCTGGGGAGTTTGACCAAGATTTTTATAAAACAATTGACATCTACCCCCTACACATCAAAATATACTCCGTAAGACTTTTTGCTCTTTTTGACTTTGTCCATTTTCGTTCCAAACTGAGTGAATCGACACACTAAAATATAGCTATATACGTATGAATTTGGACACATGCAGAAAGTCTAGAAAGTTTTTTATTTTGATACGGAAGGAGGATAAAATAAAAGGAAGAGCGAAACGCACCAGAGGTCATCAAGTTGCGCGAAAAGTAAGGATTAGTCACCAAGTTGAAAAATCTCAAAACGTGGTCACAAAGTTGTGGCTTAGCGACTGTGTGGTCATTCCGTCAGGTGGGCCATGAAAACGCTGACGTGGCACCGTTAGTGGTCATGTGAGATGCGCGTGCGGGAGACCAGGTTGTAATATTTTGCAAAAAACACCTTGGAACAAGTTGGCTTCTCATTTCGACGTCCAGTTGACTCTCGAATAGAAGCAGAGGCGGCCATGGCGAGTTTAACCGTGCGCTGAAGGATTCGAAGCGAGTTTGGCCGTGTGCACCGGCGACGGTGGCGGAGGAGGGGCATGGCCGCACCCGTACTCGATTTTGAAATTACTTATGTTCCTTGTGAGAAACGGAGAGACTAACTGGCCTTAAACGTCGAGAGCCGGATGAGATGAGTGCCTCGACCGGATCCCGTTTTACTCTTAAGTAGGAGCAACACTGGCCGAGCTCCAGCCACAATGTTGGGCGGGCCAGCCCAATAAAGATCACTATTTTTTTCTTTTATGGGACAAATTTTCTCTATTTTTTTTTAGTGTTTTCAGCTGGTCTGAGCGGGCCATGCCCCAAGTCGGCGTGCACTCCGCCACTGGGAGCGAAGTACATTGTACTTGTGACCTGTCCTTTGAAGAAAGCCGCTTTCTAGTATTTGTCTGTCCTTTTCAAAGGATGCATGCGAAACAGACTCATCGTCACTGGCTCACTGCTATACTAGCTTAAATACTACGTATCCAAGTGGTTCCGAAATGACCATCAACACGCCGACTTTTCGAGCATGATGCATGTACACTTGGGTCTGTGGCCGGCTTCCCAACGGAATTTCACAAAGAAAACTAAAGCTAACAGAAAGCTAGCATTGGAGTATTAGAGAGACAAAGTTTACAAGCTTGAAGCCTTCTCTGGAGTATGTATATTCTACAAATGTTTCTTCTTTTAAAAAACAAAACTGTCGACGTTGTTCATCAGATATTTGTGGGCAAGATGACACAAGCGCACCGAGTAGGAGAGCCTCTAGGTCCAGCAAGGGAATTAAACAAGTTGGCGCGAACAAGAATCGCATGACATCGGTGATGACTGATGGCTACCCTATGTCTATGTATGTACTTTGGTCTCGCGCTACTTCCGATGCCAAAGAGTGGACGGACGACGGTCACGCCGCCGGCGAACTAGCTGCATGCGACGACGACATTAAAATCTGTGACTAGCCACTCGCGCTTGCTGCTTCTAGTGTGGCTACAAGCAAGCAAGCAACCTGATCTCTCTCTTCTTCGTAGCATGCAGTCCTAGCTAGCTTCAGTAAACGGCCGAATCTGAACGAAGCTAGTCTGACACTGGCTACGGCCTACAGAGCTAGCCTCGACACGAGATTAGTCCACCGGTCGGTGCGTTGTTTTGCACACAGGGTCGTTGGCTGCCTACACTGACTACTGTCGCAGCACATACGCTGAATATGTTGCACATGCGTCGATGTTCCTTGCTTTGCAGCAGCATTATTTTGCTGAATTTCGCCAAGCAATTATTCCTCATTATTCCCAACTAGGTGCGTACATAGCTAGTTAAACTTGGTGCAATAAATCCAAAAAATAATCGATCCTCGACATTATAAACTTGTGTATAACTTGCTTCGTGGTCCTTGGTGAAAAGTTTGGGTCTGTGTTGTAATTAAATGTGACATCTCCGTAAAATGTAATTTTCTTTTTTTTTTGCGGGTAAAATAGGAATTTTATTAAGCAGGGTGGGTTACAGCCTGATCGCGCTCTAGCTCTTGAAGAACACATTCAGGTCCAGAGCCCAACCATATCTCATTGTGATTCTCTAGTCTAGCAAAGGTTGCAAGACAATGACTAACCCTAACCTGCCTAACCTGCGAACGTTCAACTTTTACGATAACACACTCACGTCCTTGGCTAATCAAAGACCTAATTTCGGACACCAAATGTACAAATCAAATACAGCCTCGGGATAAAAACAAAAGTGAGACACGTACCCTGCTACAGTACGTACGACACGAGCTAGCTAGGCTGTCCCGTGTCCCGGGAGCATCGGCGGCGGAGAGCTGATCTTCTCCTGCTGTCTGCCCGTACGTACGTGCACACGCACGCACAGCGGCAAGTACAAGACATGCAAGCGCACGGTGACGGAGAAAGGAGAGTACGTCTCTCAGGGTGCCGTCGACACACGCGACGCGGACACACGGGTGCATGCCGCTCTGGTCGTCTTGTATCTCGGAACAAGGTTGGTCTCTTTTCTTGGTTCTGTTTCACCTCACCTGGACATGCATCTATAGCTAGCACTAGCAGTAATGTATCAAGGGAGTACTACTCCCTCCGTTCACAAATACTTGACTTCTAACTAAGTGTATCTAGATAAGAAACACATCTAGATACACTCACTTCACAAGTCTGTACTACTCCCTCCGTTTACAAATACTTTACTTCTAACTAAGTATATCTAGACAAGAAACACATCTAGATACACTCACTTTAGAGTCAAGTATTTCATAACGGAGGGAGTACTTCGAAGAACGTAGACAACAATGTGTGTGTATTCCGGGGCTCAGGGCTCAGCAAAAAATGAGAAATTTAAAAATTCTAAAAAATTGTTGTTTTAAGAAAGAAGTTTGAAAAAAATTGTACTGTTTACCACACCTAGATCCGTATTATTTTCATTTTTTGTCAGCCTAGAATATGAGGTATTTCGTTTTTCTCTTCTATATTGGTAAGATAATGACTGACTAGGTCCAGTTTTTCTTCGAAAATAATTGAGAGTTTAAAACCGCTATTTGGAACTTTTTCGAAAAAAACGAGCTAAATGGCCGCTCTTGTTCCTTCCGCAAGTTGGTCCATGGCTAGCTGGTGTGGTCTTCTCATCGCAGCGTGCACACATATGCCATCCCGAAGCCGCGTTTTGCACGGATGGCGGCGACGATGACAGAAGGTGCATTTGCATATACTCCCTCCATTTCAGATTGGATGACTTCCATTTGTCAAGATATGGATGTATCCAGACATGTTACACGTATAGATACATCCACATGTTGACAAATAAAAGTTATCTAATTTGAAACAGAGAGTGCTGTTTTTTTCTAGTGCTGTAGTAAATGTCACTGCGCAGTTTGCCGACACAGTATGGACAGTAGTTTCAGATGTTAATGAAGTGCCGATAACTGATATGAATTCGCTTGTTCCTTGTGAAATTCGAGACGTGATTCCTCTATCACTGTCGTCACCTCTGCCACCTTATGCCGCTTATGGAACTTTCGTAACTCTATGTGTCATATGGACGAAGCCATGATTAGCTTAAGGAGAGGGCCAAATAAACACTAAACTATTTGGAGGGGCCATGTAGTTAATTTCTTACAAATTTAAAGATCAAAACACACATTACATAGGGGGTTTTCGCAAAAAATTCTAGCATGGGGGGGGGGGGGGGGGGGGGGTGGAATGGCCCTGCCCGCACTCCCTGAAAATGATCAAGCTGCTGGTGCGTTGGCGTCCTCTCTGCAAGTCGACGTCACTGCTAGACCGTGGTACCGGGAAGCTTGAGCGCACGCGTGTGGAACTGCTCAGAATCATTGGACCCGAAGCTCCTCTCCCCTTCGCTGATTGACGCTGAGCATTTCCCTGACCTCACCATCTACAGCAAGTGGGCGGTTTCGCCGTGAATGTGTTCATGGCAGCCTCGCTTCACATTTCGTACTGTAATAAAAGTAGCAGTCAAAAACTTAACTCCATCCTTCGAGCTGATGTTTTGGACCTGGTCTTGTACTTTGTTGGAACATTACGCAATTGCGCGCGCGGTTTCATTTAATGAAATGGAATAAGGGGACCCTATTTTCTAGAAAGAAATGCCGCCTCCGTTAACTGAAATCAGACCTCTAAGTTCTTTTGAAGTGAAACTATATGCACAGAGTTTGACATGGATTCTAAAAGAACACTCCGTATTTAACATCTGTAATATAGAATCAATGTTGACACTTTATAAAAAACTTGGTTGAACTTTTGAAAAAAGTTATATACCTTCTTTTGAGTAATGGAGAGAGTAAATTGGCCTTAATATAATGAGATGCATGAGTATATTGATCGGATCCGTTTTACTCCGAATGGAAGTTATAACAAAAACACATCTAAAAACACATTAGAAAATCCATAGTTACAATGAAATCACCCTAAACTGAAACAAATTAAGTTATAACAAAAACACATCTAAAAAGCTGTATGAGATATCTAATGAACATTGTTGCGTTTATATGTGTTCATAACATAAATCCATAAATATCTAAAATATATGGCTTTGATATATTACAACATACTTGTTCAACAAATATCATATAGGTTTCTAAATTAGAAAAGACTCATACTTTGGTGCAACTAATTAAATTTATAATACTAGAGTGTATGGGATGTCAACAAGTGGGTTTACTTCCACACTCCCCCTCGTTGGTGGTCAATATTTCTTGTTTGTTTCTTGTTCAGATCTACCCTTCGAGGGTTTGGTAGTTCTTTGACGGCCTATGTATAAGTTCTCTATATTTGGTCTCAGAATGTTCGCATTTGCAATTTGCAACATGCATGTGAATTTAAGTCCAGACTTCTGTTGGTTGATTTTATCATAATGATATGGTATTGTTACTACATAAAATGGATATATCCATTCTTTGATATATATAACCCAACCCAGACTTGGGCAGCCCAGTTTGAGATGCCCAACCCGAAGCCCAACGTTCGGGTGGGGCTCATACCTCTTTTATATGTCACAAGCTCTGCCAGAAAACTTAAAACTAGTAAATTATTGCAAATATAGGTATTATAATATTTATACTTTGAAATGATTAAGATGGTATTTGTAAATTCAAAAGTACATTAATTGTTTCACTGTTTTGGGCTAGGTTTGGGATTGGCCTTTTTGTTCATGATGAAGAACCATGTGTGGCCCGAATAAGTTTGATAGTATCTGGATTGGATAAATGGAAATCGTAGTGTTGATATTCTACTCCCACAACCACGTCTTCTTCACCATGGCCGAGACGTTGTCGTTGTTATATGACCAACATAACTAGGTTCTTCTGCAACACATACTCCGAATTACATAGATTAGCCCACTTATGTAAAACATAAGAAGTGGGGTCATAAATGAGCTGTTTTTTTGTCAAACTATGCAAAGAAGTTTGAAGTTTGAGAAAAAACAAAATCCCCAAATGAACCATAGTGTGTTGAGTAAACTAGAAAAATGTTAGCTTAGTCGTAGTATCCAATCTTCCGGTATTTAATATTTTACACATACTACACATTTTCGTCCCCGGCGACGACAAAGCTATCTTAGCTGTGATGATGTGTGTCTCTTCCATGCGGTTGTGAGGGGGCCAAATGTGCTTCTTAAATTTGTTTCCAGGTCTTTGGGGAGAAGTTTGGGGCCAACTTCGGATCTCTCTGTAAAATGTATTTTCACTGATGAAATCTAACACCACCTTCGATCGGAAATGATCGACACAGATTTATCTAAATATGGATATATATCTAGGCTAAAATATGTCTTAATATATCTGTATTTAGACGTATCAATCAATTCGGATTAGAGGGAGTACAAATTCTATAGGTACTCAAGAAGTAAGACCCAAAAAAATTCATCCAAAAATATGATCACCTGCGACCTGTGCAAAAATGACAAATGAAAGTTTGAATAGTAGTGACACTATTCAAAATTTCATTTGTCTTTTTGCATAGGCCACGCATGATCATATTTTTGGATGAAATTTTCGAGGTGTAGAAGATTCAACATAATCCATGTGTATGATTGATTTCGCAATTTTTTGAGAACTTCAAAATGGGGTATCCAGAAATGGGTTGCACCCGCAACTAGTTGCAAATAATTCGCGTTCGTACCGTCCCGTGTCCCGGGAGCATCGGCGGCGGGAGGGCCGATCGACACGGTGGCTTCTCCTGCTGCCCGCCCGTAAGTGCACACGTACGCACGAGACAAGTACAGTACAAGACAGGCAAAAGAGCACGGTTTGTGCGGCACGGAGAAAGCCGGCCGTACGTCTCACAGAGTGCCGTCGGGGCGTCGACACACGCTACGCGGATACACGGGCCGGGCCGGTGCCGTTCGGGCTCAGAAGTCAGAACACGGTCGGTCTCTTTTGTTGGTTCTGTTTCACCTCACGTGGACATGCAGCCATAGCCACTACTACTGCTTCGGATGCAATGCAAAGAGTAGAGAGGGACCTATCTATCTGACGTGGATTAGCTTGGTAACCGCAAAGTTCCACCTGCACGCTCCGCGTCTGCCAACATATATGGAAGTCATCTAATTTGTAACGGATAAAGTATGTGGCAAAGTGTACTACTGAAAAACAGAATCCGGCTCTTATTAACTAAAGCAAAGAAATATATGCTTATCACCAAGTTGGGTAAACAAAATAATACAAGTTTTTATATATACAAAGACAATGATGTACCCTACAAGAGTGTTAATTTTCAGTTCGAAATACCCTTTAATATGTGCTCAGAAAAGAAAAAAAAATCAAATCTAACAAATTTTAGATGTTTTGAAAAATTGTACTGCTCAACAAGTCCACATCCAAACTTTTGTCATTTTTTTGCCGCACTTAATTCTTATTTTTCCACACTAGTAAAATACATAATTAAGTACATCTAGGTATTTTTGGAAATATTTTTAACCCATATTTGTCACCAATGTGAAAAACGACTCACTAGTAAAAAAAAAAAGAGTACGTACATTGGAGCTGGCCTTTGTAGAAAGCAGCTTTCTAAAATATTCCTCTCACCTTTTTAGAGGATGCATGCGAAACAGACTCGCCCTCAACTTGTATACGGTAGTAGTAGCTTATACGTATTCAATTGGGTTTGAAATGACCATCAAGGCATCAACGCGTCGACTTTTTGGGCATGATTCACGTACGCGTCGGTCACTGGCTGACTTCCCAACAGAATTTTACAAAGAAAAGACAAAAGTGCTAACAAAAATCTAGCATTGTAGAGACAAAGTTTGAAAGCTTGTGCATCAGATGTTTGTGGACAAGGTGACACAAGCGCACCGAGGAGGAGATGTAGAGATGTAGTCGAATATATACACATTCACATTTAAAAAATAGAATTTATTTTTAAACTCAAAAAATACTATTTTAAAAAATAATAATCAAAACCTGGATCACTGGTCCCAGTCGTTATTTATAGCGAGAGATGTGTAGCGTGTGCTCATGGTATTTTGCTGGCGGTGCACCGCACAGGTGAGAAGAGGACAAGGTAAGCGCGCGGGGAGAGCCGTGTCGTGCTGTCGTGGCATGCAACGTACACTCCTACGTACTACCCAACACCTTTTTTTTCTGGGCAAACTCGGGTTCTCTTTGTTGTTGGATCTGTTCCGCCTGACGTGGGCGTGCATGCTATGCTAGCGCTACTTCCGATGCAAAAGACTGGACGGACGACGACGGTCGCGCCGCCGGCTTATTACTAGCTGCATGCGACGACGACATTAAAATCTCTGACTAGCCACTCGCGCTTGCTGCTTCTAGTCTGGCTACAAGCAAGCAAAGCTGATCTCTCTCTTCTTAATGTCGAATCGTATCCTCTGCCGTAAATGGCCGAATCGTATCCTCTGCCGTTTCTGAACGAAGCTAGTCTGACAATGGTACGTAAACCACGAGTGAGGCCGCTTCCCCTTTCCTCTTATCGCTACAGTGCGAGAGAGGCGATTTTTGGGCGTCCGCCGTCGATCCACCTTCGCCGCCGGTGAGGCGGGGGTTCCTCCCCCTCCGTCGGCTGCTCCGGCAGCGGGAGGATGGGGGAAACCCGTCTCACGGCGTGTACATAGGGTAGGGTTTGGGTGGTGGCCGGCCAGTGGTGCTCGGGAGGTGGCGGTGGTGCTGGCCGTGTTTTGGCTGTCGGCGTGGTTCCCCTCCGGCGGTGAGGCTCCTTGGAGCTCCGTCGCCTCACGCTCGACTTCCGGGAGCCGGGAAATCTTCGGATTTCCTTCGCTTCGCTCGAGGCCAGATCCGGGCGCGGCGGATCTGGGCGTTCTGCAGAGGGTTGAAGAAGAAGCTGCTGCAGGGGTTCGTGGTCAGCGGGTGGAAGATCTGGGGCGTGCGCCTCAGAGCTGGAGCGGCGGGAGCTTGGGGGCCTCCCCCGGCCGATACTCCTCAGTGCGTAGCAGATCCATCTCTGCGGGGATGGTGGTGGATGCGGCTCGTCAACGCCTCGCGGCAAGGAGTTCCCTCGTTCTCCGGGTAAGTGGCGCCGGCGGCTGGTGTCTTCGTCGTCGTCGACGGTGGAGGTCGCCTGCGCTCGGTGTCATCGAGGAAGAAGACGGTTTGGAGCTGCAGTGCTTCTTTCTGATTTCGCTCTGTATTTCGCGTTCCTTTGCGTGTGTGTGCTTGATCTTGTTCTTGTTGCTGCTTGTAATCTTGTTAGTTTGATCAATATATGCACATTATCAAAAAAAAAAAAGACAATGGTACGTAAGTACACAACGCAGTTCTTCGGGCGCACTTTCCCCTCCCTCCTCGCTACAGTGCAGAGGAGGCGATTTCTTGGAATCGCCCGCGCACCGCGCTCTCGCCGTCGCGGATCCGCGGGATCTCTCTCCCCCCGTCCGCTCCGGCGGCGGGTGGGTGGGGGATCCCCGGATCCCTTCGTGTACATAGGGTAGGGGTGTGGGGGTTCCCGCCGGCGGCGCTGTGGAGGCGGTGGTGCGGTTGGTGGGTTTTTGGAGTCGGCGTCCTTCCTCTCCGGCGGTGGAGCTCCGGCGGGGCTTCGTCGCGCGGTCGTCGACCTCTCCGTGCTCGCGGATCCGCGGATCTGCCGTGCGCGGTCTTCTTCTCCAGCGGCTGCGGTGCGGCGGCGCTGGAGTCGTGTTGCTTGTCCAGGGCTGGACGGGAGCTCCAGCCTCCTCCTGCGACGGATCCGTTGGCGGCCGAGGCTTTGCGGGGAAGCGGTGCCAGGGGGGCGTCTGCCCTGCGCGTTCATCGACAAGTGCTCCGTCGCGGCGCGGCGGGCAGGCTAGGCGGCGTCTCTCAAGGGTTTGAATGTGCCCAGGCAGTGGTATGGTGGTTGCTGGCCTTCGTCTTCGTCGCCGGCGGAGCTGCGGCTCTCTGTGTTGGCTCTGGATCCTCCTCGTATGTTTGTTCTTTCTCTGTTTTCAATCTATGTACTTTGTATGTGGTTGATCGATGAATATACGGAATGTTGGATGTGTCAAAAAAAGACAATGGTACGTACGGCCTATAGAGCTAGGCTCGACACCAGATTAGTCCATCGCTGCGTGCGTTGTTTTGCCCGCTGGGTCGTCGGCTGCCTAGTACTGTCGCAGCACATAGTACCGCCGTTCATTGCAGTAGCCCTTTTTTTTTCCTCTCTACTTCTACCGTGTTGTAATCCTGCTGAATTTCGTCAATCAACTATTGCCAATTAAAAATCCGAAAAGAATTCACGCCATTAAAAAAAGAAACTTGTGTATAGGATGCAATGCTTTTGCATTTAGTTCCTTTATTGAATTTTAAACAACAGGAAAGGCTCCTACTGAAATTTACACTTTATACAGAAGGAAGCAACCATAATAAAAAAAAAAGTAAAGGTGAAAATCAGATAGTGTCTACTAGGGAGTATGTAGTAAGCTTTGACTCCTTCCACATAAATATTACACGAGTGTTACATGGTTCTTAGCGTCAATATTTTCAAATAACAAGGCAGTTTCACAATTTTAGGTAATCATCTTTTTCTCTCCTAAAAAAGGTGAACTTGCCTTGTCTATCATCGTAAAAATAGTAAACCTCTCTCATAACAACGAGACATTTTCAAACAGTTCATACATGATTAATATAGTATTGATGCACTAAACTTGTTTCGAAACATACCAGGTCTACAACGTAGAGTGTGACGCACACTCGAGGTGAACGCCGAGACGTAGAGTGACACTCTGGGTACTGGTGGAATGAGAAAGCTGAGCATTGGCTATTCAAACTGATTATTGAGGACTTTCATTTTGGTATGTGTGCACATATGCTCTAAAGTATAGATTGAAAAAAGATGAGGGAGGGGGCAAGTGCCCCCTCCACCAACAATATAGCTAAAGTAAATGAATTTACCACAAAAAGAATATGAATATTTAGGAAACTACATACATGTAGAAATCATAATTTAATAACAAAAAGATCCCTTCGGGTCGTTGCGATTGAGGCAATCTACACTTATCCAGCGTATTTTTTTTTTGAATTTTTCGAAACATTTATTTATTACAAAAACTAAACTTTCAATTTGATGAAATATTTAATTATTTTCATGAAATTTCATGGAAAATATATTTTGAAAATAAAGTGCATATGATAATGTTTTACATGTGCGAAACTTTTATGAAAAATGTCCAATATTGGTCTTGTTTTGAAGATTTTCTCAACAAGATCTTAAATATAAAAATATACTCCCTCCGTTTCATAATCCAAGAGTGGCAATAGTTTCAAAATGTATGGGCTTTGGCTGTTTTTGCTGCCTCCCCGTGTGCACAAATTGAGGGAAATCCTTGAAAATATGGAGTTTGTTTGATCGCTCAGCTAACCTCCTCAGGCGGAATTGTTTTTTCCGGAACTGGTGAGGAGACGAGGGGGAGGTGCAGAATTTATAGCCCAACGTCGTCGTTTGAAAACCGAAATTTTTTGGTCATTGCCGCCATTGTGATTCCCTCCGCTTCTGAAATTTTCAAGGAGCCATGAATTTTTCATGGCGCTGAGGCGTTTGCTGCTCTGCATGGCGCACGGGAAAACGAGGAAAGAAAGCGCGCGACTTTTTCCTCGCGGGAAATAGACTCTTCAGAGGATATCGGGAGAATAAATCAGGGAGAATATCGTGGGATTTGTTACGACAGATTTGGGATGTTATCCAGCGGGAGGAGAGAGGATGCCGGCTTCCCTATTTTTACTCTACTCGAACGTCTCATCCAACGGAAAGACACGCTTTTTTTCTTCTCCCAGCCCGTGCGCTAATTACCGTGCAGAAAATCTATACGCCCTGGATTACCGAACGAAGGGAGTATTAAAAACGGACATTTTAATCTCTTGATTAAGTTAATACGAGGCAACATGCATGTCATTTAATTTTCACGTGGGTTAGATACTGCATGTCATTTATTAATGTGTGACGTCACCAAGCGGTTGTCCGATCCGTCAAAGCGTATTATACGGGATGTATATGTACGGGGATATTGAGAGAAAACCTCATCAGGTACATTGGTTAGGGTGAAATCAACATATATTGAGATATGAGAAGGTTGCATCATCGCCGCGTTTCCCTGCCCATTTTCGGACGCGTACCCTGCTACTGTGGTCTGTACGACACAAGCTAGCTAGAGGCTGTCTCGTGTCCCGGGAGCATCGGCGGCGGGAGAGCCGATCGACACGGTTCCTTCTCCTGCTGGCTGCCTGCCCGTACGTGCACACGCTGACACGCAGGCACAACGACATGTACAAGAGAAAGCCGGCCGTAAGTGTCTCTCAGGGTCACGCACGGACACGTACAAGAGAACACGGCTGGTCTCTTTAATTTGTTGGTTCTGTTTCACCTCACGTGGACATGCATCTATAGCTAGCACTACTTCGAAAATCCGAATTATTCATGAACGTAGACAACGATGTGTATGTATTCCGGGCTCAGCAAAAATGAGAAATTTACAAGTTTGAAAAAATGGCACTGTTCAGCCTAGAATGTGGGTTTTCTTCTACAGTACATCGGTAAAATAATTACTGACTACGTCTAGGTTTTTCCGAAAATAATTGAAGTTCACTGTTGTGGGATAAATGGCCGCTCTTGTTCCTTTCACAAGTTGCAGCGACACAGAAAAGATAAGGTAGTAGGTAACGGAAAATACTTTTGGCTCCGGAGGTCTGGTGCTCCCTCTAGTTAAAATAAATACAAAAATCATATTTTTAAGTTTTAAAAATTCAGAATCTATTCCTCATGTTGCTAATGATTTATGCCACAACGTGAAATACTTTACATTCTGAGCCACACAAAAATGATAAATTTTGTATATTTTGGAGATTTCAAAGTGTGTACATTTAGATCTCCACATTTCTATTTTTTTATATAGTTCAAAATATAAAATATTTCAAATAAAGATATTCCACGTTTAGGGGATACATTATTGATAACATGCATAATTTCTTTCATGAATGTGATTTATTTTTGTAACTAGAAATACCACTGGAGGTTTGGATTAGAGATCTCTACTTGTGTAGGTATGCGCTGCTTCCGTTGGTCCATCGATTGCCGAAGCAGTGGCCAACTGTCGCGTCACATGTATACTCCCTCCAAATGTAAGATATTTTAGTATTTTTTGCCCACGCATATCTATATATATTTGAGTGTAATATTCATGTGAATCTTCCACTAAAAGATACGTATGGACCAATAGACCGTAAAACATTTCACATTTAGAAACAAGAAACAGAGGGAATAGCGATGTGTAACATACTATCTGGTTTCAGGAAAAGACAAAATCAGTTCCTTGCACATTGTCTTTTTTTGCACACCATTTCTATTTGTATGGCAATTCGTCGATCTTGCTGATTATTACTTCAGGTGGAGAATGAGCTGGGGAGTTTGATCCAGATTTTTATAAATTCAGTTGACATCTATAAGATAAAATCTTTATTGATTAAGTTTTCAAAAAACTTGGTTAAACCTTTGAAATTACTTTGTTTAAAGAAACGGAGAGAGTAACTGGCCTTAATCGTCGTGGCCGGATGAGATGAGTTATGAGTGTCTCGACCGGATCCCGTTCTACTCTGAAGTACTCTCTCCGTATCAAAATATTAGACATTTTAGTTTTTATTTTTTACTTTGACTACATTCGTTTCTCAAAATGAGTGAATCAACAAACTAAAACATATCTACATACAGATGAATCAGGACACATGTAGATAGTCTAGAAAGTATTATATTTTGATACGGAGGGAGTAGGAGCAAGTACGTACATTGCACCTGTCCTTTGTTAAAAGCAGCTTTCTAATAACCCTCTCGCCTTTCTAAAGGATATATGTATGCAAAACAGACTCGTTGTCACTACCAATCTAGTAGCATAGTAGCTTATACGTGTTCAGTTGGTTCAAAAAATGACCATCAACACGCCGACTTTTGGAGCATGATGCATGTACACGTCTGTCAGTGGCTGACTTGCCAACTGAATTTTACGAAGAAAAGAAAAAGGCTAACAGAAAGCTAGCATTGGAGAGGCAAAGTTTAAAGGCTTGAAGCCTTCTCTGGAGTATGAATATTCTAGAGTGAAACGCTCCAGAGGTCACGAAGTTGCGCAAAAAGTAAGGATTGGTCACCAAGTTGAAAAACCTCAAAACGAGGTCACGAAGTTGTGGAGTAGTTAATTTTTGGTCATTCCGTCACGGTGGGCGTCAAGTTGTTGACGTGGCAGTGTGTTTTTTTACAAAAAACACCTTGAACTTTTATATATTCACGGCTAGCAGCTCGAAAATAAATATGGAGAAGGACCTAACAATTAGAATATATAAAATTTCAAGGTGTTTTTTGTAAAAAAACACACTGCCACGTCAGCAACTTGACGCCCACCGTGACGGAATGACCAAAAATTGACTACTCCACAACTTCGTGACCTCGTTTTGAGGTTTTTCAACTTGGTGACCAATCCTTAATTTTTGCGCAACTTCGTGACCTCTGGAGCGTTTCACTCAATATTCTACTACATATGTTTCTTTTTTTGTAAGAAAAATAAAACAAGGATGTCCTCCTTGTGCATCAGATATTTGTGGACAAGGTGACACAAGCGCACCGAAGAGGAGAGCCTGTAGGTCCAGGAAGTGAACGAGTTGGCGCGAGCGGGAATCGCATGACATCGGTGATCCCTAACCTACGTATGTACTTTGGTCTCTCCTTTCTCTCTGGCCATTTTTGGCGTGTACTATACTTGTCGGCAAGTAGGTATAGTAGACCTTGTCCTGCATGGCCGACCCCACAACCTCGGCAGCATATGTCCTCCGCAAAGAAAACAAAGAAAATAACCTGGGGAGCATATATGCGGTCATGCGTGCGGACAGGGGAGCCCAAGGGAATTCAGGGATTCGGATCTTGACCGGATAGGATAGAAATTGCTGGGTGTTTCGGTCTTAATCTCGATTAAAGGGACAATTTATAAATAGGAAATACCATACCAAGATGACATGGATTACTTCTTTTACACTTTTCAATCGGTTCTAAATTTATATTTGACACCATTTTATCATAGAGTCAGAAAGCACTTGCGCCTGCTCTTTCGCCTAACAGTTCTTTTAGGAACCTTATAGCAATTCATTGTGTTGTTCATCTATGTATGAAGAAAAAGTATCAAGTTGACTACTTAACTTCATCGTACAGAACTAATGTTGCTTTTATGCAGTACACCTAAATCTTTAGTAAGAGCTATGTTAGCCCATAACGAACCTAACAGACAATGTCAAGAATGTACGCTAGATAAAGATGGGTAAGATACCATGTTTGTGCGTCGCAATGGAAGATAAAAAATCTGCATCACGATGACGCATAAAGTCTAAAACAAAGAACCTACAAGTCAACAATCAACAACTAATTCGAGTGGTGAAAGCTAACTATCCCTAATATAATTTGGGTGACTGTTGATCAACTACAAAAGAAAGAGCTTCGTATGTAGACCATTACAAAAGTCTTAAGGAACACACACTGGGCAAAATATGCATAAACCGAGTAATGTAAGAAGAAAACATAGCAAGTACCCCGCTATATGTTCATAATGACGACCATGTGAAATGTATTCAACTTCAACAATGACCTCAGTAGCTATATCTTTCAAGTATTGGAAATGAGCTTTTGGTTGTTGAGAAATCACATAATCTAAAAGGCCTGCACAAAAGGGGACGATGTTCAAATGGAAAAAAAATGAGGTGTGAGTAACTAAATTGTCACCTCTCGGAAAAACAAATTGTGCCCAACCTGTGGAAACAATAATTTTGAAGCTGGATGGCCATGCTGCCTCCTAATTTTGTATGTAGATCCTTCAAATGTTATGTTTAAATCTGACCATATGTACTAAGCTTTAGATTCATCCACAGAGGGTAAAGTAACCTGCACATGATTAAGAAAAACGAAACAATCATCTGAAGCTATTGTGTCGTCTGGTTTGCAGCCAACGGAAGCAATCTCCCATGGGACTCACATGCCATCTCTCTCATACTTTCCCATCTATCTCACTTTCCCATCTCGTTCATATGGCATTCAAGCAGGAAGAACAGAAACGATCATAGCTGCTCAAATCTCTCATTTATTTTACTCGAAAAATCTCTCATCCACGCATCAAGATGCTGAAATTGACAAAATCAGTTCAGCTGCTTCTTCCGCTCGTCATCCCGAGCTCGTGGCGCTCACCATGGTCGCAGCAGAGAGCTCACGCTCGGCCAAATTTCGGCAGCCATGGCCACGACCTCGAGCTACCACAGACCCACTGCCGCCATGGCCATATTTTTTGAGTTCGCGGCGCTCGCCATGGCCGCAACAAATAGCTCCCTGGCAGGATTTTGGCCGCCATGCTTCTGACCCTGAGATACCGCCACGGGCCATGGTGCAAATTTTCGAGCTCGTGGCTTCCGTCATAGCTGCGACCGGACCTTCCGCTTCCCGTCATGGCCTCGTCTCCGACCTTCCGCTGTCCTCAAGCCCTCTCTGTTATCGAGCTGGCGTCCAGCCGCAGGGAAGACGTCAATCTTAGTCCGCGTGGTGGCACCAGGTGCAGCGGGGATGGGTTCACGCGGCGAACTTGCTCGGCTGACTCGTGGGCAGAGTTTCGGTCGCCGGGTGGGACTCAGGCAAAAAACAAAAATAACGTTTCGGATGTGTTGAGTTAGTTCAACACGGACCGAACAATCTGAACCGTTGTTATCATATTGAACGCGTAAGATTTAATATATCCGGTCATGTTTGCTCTTTTAATAGTAGTATATACATATATATATCGGAAGCTCAGATGGGGCACCTAGCAGCATGGGCACCAGGATGAAATACGAACAGTTTTAGGTATGTAGACACATACATATACCTTGGGTATGTATAACTTAGTTATGTAGGAGGTACATATGATTTTGGGTATGCACATTATGGGGTATGCATACCTAATAATGTGCACATACCTAAATTATTTATATATATACCTGATCTGTACGCGTACAATTGAACACACATACCCGAGGTATATATAACATGTAGATACCTCGAATACCTATGTGTACCTCCTATATATCCAGCATGTGCATACCCGAGGCATAGGTGTCATCTACATACCCAAAATGTAATGTATTCTATCCAGGTGCCCAGGCACCAGGGAGTATCTGTTAATTTACCTATATATATCTATATACTACTATGTATATACACCAGGGAGCACCTGTAAATTTACCTATATATCTATACCTAATAATAAAAGCATTAAGACATCTTCTCGTACGTTGTTGAAA
Organism: Poa pratensis; assembly: GCA_947311845.1. Classification (NCBI taxonomy): domain Eukaryota; kingdom Viridiplantae; phylum Streptophyta; class Magnoliopsida; order Poales; family Poaceae; genus Poa; species Poa pratensis. Next base: position 102,077,623 of record CAMZMU010000020.1, read on the forward strand.
ATATCCCTAAAGTTCGCACAAATTACCCACCACTGCCACCCATAAGTGAAAAAACTGTTCGTTTTAGACAAGCATCTAGCGCCGCCAGGGCGAAACTCAATCCCGATCACGCGCAGCTGGAGGCCGTGCTCACCCGGTCACCCCACCACCCGCCATCCTCAAGCATGGCCGGTCGTGCTCGCCGACGCTCACCATCCTCACGCGCCGCCTGTCTGGACACCACCATGCCATGTTGGCCGGAACCTCGTGCGCCTCCCATGCCCGTGCGACGCTGTCAGGGGCTCGGCGCCGCCCGCCCACCATCGCCAGGAGCGTCATGGATGCCGCGTGTGTTGTCTCCCCTGACACTCTGTTGCGTCCCGCGACAAATTCGTCCCAAGAGTATAATCCAATCATCAGAAGCAGCGACCTAGATCAAACTTTATTGCCGTGAAAATTTAGGACGGAGCGCAACACGCAGAACCGCGCGTCAGGGCCATGGCCGCCGGGACGAGCCGTGCCGGGACTCGCGGGAGGTGAGGAGAGACGGCGCAGTTGGGCATCGGCCGTGGAATCTGCAGAGAGGAGGATTCCCCCGAAGAAAGATAGAGGTGATTTGTGATAGGATGCTCCAAACAAGGGCTTGCTCGTGGGGCAGCGCCTCAGACGGCGACGACGGGCTGCATCTATCCAGAAGTAGCAGCCGAGTGCATCCAGCAGCAGTGCGTGGCGTCGGGAGGAATAGCAGCAAAGGGCTGCGGCTGTGGGTGGGAGACAGTTAGCAAAGCAGCAGAAGGGACACGGCCCTGCACCTCCAGGGGCTGCGTTCTACGCATAGTGGAGACTTCAAGGGCACATGTTCAGGGAGATGCCAATGCAGTCCTGCACTGCACCTCTATTATGGCTTCATAGCTTTGTTAGTCCTTGATAATTTGCACCTCATTGGCATTGCTTGCTACATTACTCTGATTTAGCGTACCTGCATATTAGTTGAGTTGTGTTTGCAGATTAATTAGTTAGCCGATTATGTGTTGAATTAAGGAACCGTTTGGACAATAGTATGGTGCTAGGTAGCCATCACCATATGTATCCGGGTTTTTTTGACAGTTCCATGTATCCAACATTGTTTTATTGAGATTGCAAAACACTGATCTTTGGTCTATTATTAGTGGTACATAAATTGTTGATTGACAATTCTTTCGTTGAATTACTGCTTGCACTGTAGTCGTCCTACAGTTTTTGTTTCCACAGATAACTTAAAATTAACCGCATGGCAATTTCCAGTTGTCGGTGTATTTACCGACCTGTTTACTACGCCATCCGATCCAAATTACTTGGCGTGGATTTGTCCATATACGGATGTATTTACACAATAAAATATGTCTACACATATCCATATTTGGACCAAAAAAACTCAAAAAAATATTTGGACAAATCCACGTCAAAATTTTGGAACGGAGGAAGTATGTAATAATTACCATAATATACATAGAATTATCATCTTGCTCAGTAACAACTTATAATTTACTGGTTAGTTTAGTCATGCGGCTATCATCTATGAACCAGGATTTTCCATACATCTAAATGGAAATTAACATGCTTTTAAAAAATGATACAACTAAAATCAGGCTATAATATAATTCAAAGATAAGATGATGTTTCATTTATTTTAAACCCGTTGCAACGCACGGTCACTTTTGCTAGTAGATAATAAAAGCATTAAGCCTTCTTGTCGTACGTCGTTCAAAATACCCCTAAATTTCGTAATAATTACCCACCACTGCCACCCGTAAGTCATGTACCGGTTTGTCTTCTTGTGGTACGTTGTTGGAATTGCCCACGAAGTTGATAAAAATTACACACTATGCCACCGGTAAGTCAGGTACCGCTTCCTTTCTTTTCCACCTGTCCCTATCGCTACATCGTCGAACTCAGGCGCACAGACAGAGGAGTTTCTTTTTTTTGCGAAACACAGTACAACGCAGACGCTCACATACACGCGCATACACTCACCCCTATGAACGCACACACGCACACCCTACCCCTATGAGCACCTCCGAAAGACTGAGCCGGCGGTTGGATATTGAGATTGACGAAGTCACCACGGGCGCCTCGCTGTCGACGGGAACGTCGCCTCCCACTGAAGAATATTCCGCCTAAATGAGAAACACCAGCGTCAAAACTGGGATTTGAACTCTGGTGGGCTGCGGGTACAACACCCTCCTAACCATCTTGCCACAGGCAAGTTCTCGGACAGAGGAGTTTCCATCCTTCTGCAAATCTCTCCCTCACCCAAACCGAACGAGCCCCCACGGCAGAGGAACTGCCCCAAGCGCCGCTCCCGGAAATCTCAGTTCCCGGCCTCCCTCTTCCTCCCATACGGCGTTGGCGGGGATGGTGGCCATGCCCGCTCTGCTCCTCCGATGGACTCGACCGCGTCCCTGGTCTGCATCCCCCATGACATAGCAGAGCTGTTGTGGTGGTGTGGGTCCGTCAGAGGCCCAGGGCGCACAAGACCAGTGGAACAATCGGCGTCAGCAGCAGGAGGAAGATGCCACCGCGGCGGAGCGCGACCGCTTCAAATTCATTGACGGCAAAGAGGTAGCCTGATTCGTACAACTTAGCTGCTCTAGAAAAGAGAAGACCCAGCTCAACAGTCCTTGGTGATTCCCCCATCTAATACACGGCAATCATTCGATTGGTCACAGGGAAAAGGAGACAGTGAGTTTTTTTGGAGAAGAGCTAGAAGCTTGTGGGTGGAAATTCGGTAGAGTCCAGATTCACGGCGGTCATGCCCATCTGCTTGAACTGGTGATAGAAACTAGAAAGAAGAGGAACGTAAGAAAAAGAACACGAGAAAGGTAGAGAAATAGTCAGACCAGGGCCACCGCGTGCATTGTGGATTGCGCAAAATTCGGCGAACCAATGCCGTCGTCAGCAGCAGCTGTGAAGTGCATCTCCCACGCTGGAGACAGACATTGTTTCATCGAGCGCCACGCCAGCGCCACCAAGTTGGTCTCTGCCTTAACGGGAAGTCAACTCCAACAATCGATTCTGCTGTTGTACTCAACGAAAAAAATAGCACGCTATTTCCCGGTTAATAGCACGATATAGCGTATTTGGAGAGTCTACGCTATATTTAGCCTAAAGTTGACGCTACGGCGCTATTTTCGTCTTATACGCTCGAAACCACACTAAACGTGGTAACGTTATAGCTATGCTAACAAAAAGTCTGGAAATAAAATTAGGTGATGATGATGGCGGGCAATCTGTTGGTTCTTCTTATTATTCTGAAGATGATGTCAATGATTCTGATTAAAGTTTAAAATATTTATCTTTTAGTTTATTATTTTTCATGGTTTTAAGCCTCATATTTGTATTCGTGCCATGGATTTGGCCTTGACATTTGAATATGGTTACCTGGTTATGCACGTATTGTTTCTGGAAAAAAAATTAGTGCTGAAATCCTTAATATTTGGGCTATTTCTTACAACTTTTTCATCACGCTATTTTATATGTAATTTCGCTATATAACGCTATATCTTGTATAGCTTCTGGAGGAGTACCACGCTATTTTTGATAACACGCTATTTTTTTCCTTGGTTGTACTACCAGTAATCGAGCCACCCTGATGACCCGTTTCACAGATCTAAAATGAGTATATTAAACAAGTTCGTTTGTGTGGGCATTTACATTCAGGTGATTTGGAGATTTGAACTCCAATCCATTAGGTCCTAAAGCTTTAGGTGAATTCGCATGGTTGCAGTTGGTCTTCGTGTGGCTGCCTCAAGAAGTTGCAACATGTGTCAAGAGGGGCAACAATAGCCAGAAGAGATTCTCCACTTGCTGGAGATAGGGAGATGAGTTTGCGTCTGATTACGCTATGAATTTATTTTTATTCTATCTAACTTGTCATTCAGATTCCAAACTTTTTAGAGCCATGCTAATTTTTTCAGACAGCTTCCGGCTGATGACCAAGCTACAAAGGTCTGGAGCAACGCCGCTCCCCTGAAGTGCAAGATCTTCAACTGGCTGACGAGACGTAGGCGCTTGCCTACCAACGATCGTCGCTTTCGACATCAACTTGGAGCCTCGCCGAACTACCCCTCATGTGATCAACCAGAAGACGTTGACCACCTGCTCGTCCGTTGTCACCGCGCCCGTCAAGTCTGGAGTTTCTTCTTCCCTCAAGATGCTCTCCTCGCCATCAACGATGTGTCTACTCTTTGGAATGCCCGCTGCCGTGGCTTTGCGGAAGCCACAATCTGCACTGCGATCTCCTGGAATGTGTGGAAGCGCCGCAATTCCATCCTCTTCAACAATGTGGATGAGCCACTTCCCGTGGTCGTCAGAAGATGCCTTGATGACATTAGATTGTGGGCTAATAGATGTAACTCTACTGCTGTTGCTGCTCGTCTAACTCTTTGGTGCAACACCTTCGAACCACCGTGATCTGTTTATATTCCCTTCTCTTGATTCGTTTGCTTCCTCCCCCCCCTTTCTCTTTTTGTAATCCACGCAATGTAATAATTCGATGAGTAATAAAAGTTATTCAGGTTGGCCTTTGGCCCGCCGTAGTGCCGGTCAAAAAAAAAAAAAATACAAACACGATGGAATAAATTCAGATGTTGGAACTGTGCTTCGAAATTCAAGTCATCTATCTGAATATTTTTTAGGACATATATCTGAAATTTAATCTGAAGCGAGGACAGACTATATTTTTTCAGAAATAAAGCAAAACAAATTACCTTGTACTTGGTCCATCGGTGCAGCAAATTCCGCTCCCACACGGAGAGAATGTAGTGACAGGTTGAGGTGAGCATTATCTTCATTTCTTTTCTAAACCGTCATATTATCTCTACATCAGGTGTGTAGTTCTGCTAGATCAATTACCTAACGGAACCTGGTATGGTTCTATCACTCTGCATGTTGCAAAGGCACAAGGGTGTATGCTTGGTCCTATGAATAAATTTGCTACTCACTGACATGAGTTTTGAGGTTTGTTTGTTTATTATATACGAAAATCATGGGTATGCTATGTTTCTCTTTTGGGTATTCTAGCTCCATCTCCAAGCAGCTCCATCTCCGAGGCTATGTCTCTCTTTTGGGGTAAATTTGGTTCATGCGGACGTTTTTGACGAAAAATTGTTTCACTCCCGTTGCAACGCACGGGCATATGTGCTAGTCTATACCTAATAATAAAAGCATTAAGTTTTCTTGTGGTACGTCGTTAAAAATACCCCTAAAGTTCGCAAAAATTACCCACCACTGCCACCCATAAGTCAAAAGTTAGCAACGTTTCGATTTTTCCCCTTTTCCGGTCTCCCGTCCTCGTGTGCTTTCTCGGACGCTCACACCGTCGATCTCTGTCCGCCCTCTTAGAGCATCTCCAACAACAGCTGCAAAAACGCCGCGCGCACTAAATAACTGCTTTTTAGCGCTCGCGGGGTGAAAACACTGCTCCAGTAGACGCTCTATAAGTCAGCGCGCTGTAAAAACAGTCCAGCGCGCTGGACGAAGCTGGACATTTTGCACCATATTTGGTGCGCCAACAACAGCGCGCTGGACGAATCTGGACAAGCCCGCGAGAACCAACTGCCTGAAGTTTCCCCGAGGCTTTTTCCTCTCTCCTCTCCACCGAACGAGCAGCCGGACGGAATCGCGTCGCCGCCCGCCGGAATCGCGCCCGCATCGTTCTGAATCCTGGCCGCCGCCCGCCGATGAGCTGGTGGTGGGCCGGAGCGGTCGGGGCCGCCAGGAAGCGTCAAGGAGCGGCCTCCCCGGCGAGCCAGCGAGTGCGGGAGCGGCGGCGGGCCTCCTTCGGCGAGGGAAGGCTGCGAGGCGGAGGCACATCGGCGGCCGGGCGGACGCGGAGACGCAACGACGGCCGGGCGGACGCGGAGACGCAACGGCGGCCGGGCGGGCGCGTAGGCGCGGCGACGGAGGCACAACGGCGGTAGGCGCGGCGACGGTGGCACAACGGCGGCCGGCGGCCGGGTGGCGGAGGCACAACGGTGGCCGGGCGGACGCGGAGGCGGAACGGCGGCCGGACGGAAGCGTAGGCGCGGCCGCACTGCCCTCTCCGGCCTGCTACGCAGATGGAGATCGAGCTAGCTAGCTAGCTCGAATGATTGGGGGTGTGATTGCTTTTTTCATTTTTGGTTAGGGACCTGATTGCGTATTAATTGGACTTGTTTGTAAAAGTTAGGGACTTGTTTGTTGTAGACATATTTGTGGCGCTCTATTTTTTAGTGCGTCTGCTGGAGTGCTGCACGCTGCGCGCTATATTTTAGCGCGTCTGGTGAAGCAAAACACCTGATCGGCGCGCTAAAAAGCTATTTTGGCGCTGTAAATTTTTTTAGGACGCCGACGCTTAGCGCGTCTCTTGGAGATGCTCTTAGAGAGTGCGCCCGCGATGGCCATCGCGCAGGGAGATCAGTGAGTTCGTGCTCTGACAGTCTGACGCTTGGATCCTATGGGGCGAGCTTGCTCTCAACTCTTCGCGCCTGCCTGCACGGGAAGAGCGTCGGCGGCGAAAGAGACGCGGCGATACAGGCTGATCTGGCCGTGGAGATTTTTTTTTCTGTGTTCTTTGATCCGGCATGTGCAACGCCATGCTGCCGACGCCGTCTTCCATTCTCCGTGGAGCCGCACCACCGTCTCCAAGTGGTCTCCTGCCGTGCGGAGTAGTCAGGACATGGGAGGTTCATCCATGGTGAGGTGGAGCCAGGTGCAGGGGATTTGGATTGTGGATGGCGGACGACCTGAAGAGCACATGCCCGTCCCCAGACTCACGCAGCCCGGCCTCCCTCGCGCTTGGCCGTGGCCGTAGTCACCTGACGGCGCACCAGAGCCTCAACATCACACCGGCCGCTCCACCCTGTCCCCCTCCCGGTTCTAAGCCAAAAGTGAAACACGACGCCTTTCCGCCTGGCACGCTGGAGAGAGGAGTACAGGTAGTGCTTCAGATTTAATTTGCAACATCGTTGACTGCTGTTTAGATTTGATTCTGAATTTCGAAGTTGCAGTGGGCTCAATTTTGATACTGAATGTCCAATACTCACTGTCCTAGGAACTTATTTTAAACTTTCCAAATTATGTTTAAAAAAATCCCTCTGATCCACAATCTACACCCAATCTGAGAAAATAAATTATATTTAATTGCCAGTTTTACTAGGCTCTAGAAGATGGGTCTGAACCATGATCTTAGGAGAAGCATAGCATCATCACATTTACATCTATGCTTTTGTTTTCCTGTACGAGTTTGACATAACGAATCATGTCTCCATTCATAATAAGAAGATATATGTCGAGGATTTAATTTTAATCACCACGTGAATGCTTTAATTGCACACATTTTATATATCAAGAAATATTCTTCATAGAATCAGACATATCATAAATTTTATATTCCAATACTAAATATTTGATGTGATGAGACAAATTTACAAATTGGATTAACATTGATAGATTAAACTTAACTTCTTACTGGCGCAGGGCTATCATTTCGATGGAGTCAGACAAGCGATAAGACAACTACCGTTGCAGCTCCATTGGCACAGAGATGGCTAAGAGGGCAAATGAAAGGTCTGATTCCTCCTGAGTGTGTCAAACTGGGTAGAATCAAGCGTTCAGGTGACAACTTCTCTCCTCACTTCTACAAGAACTTAGTGGAAAGAGTAGAGGAGGCCATAGTGGTCACCAGATGGGAGAAAGCGGAAGCAAGACTGTGGAGTTTAGACACGATAAAAATCCATCATCACTTCAAGCATGCTGAAACGACAATGGTGCCGCCAACCATCACGGAAGGTGTTGGAAATCCATCGGCGAGTCACCAGCTAGAATATTCAATAAAAAATGTGTTGTACCAACGGACGGGATAGCAAGACTCTTTTTAAATTGAACTAGCTAAATGCCCGTGCGTTGCTACGGCTGAACAAATTTAGACTTAGATGATCCCAAAATCTTAAAAAAAACAAGTTTCATGAATGCGGTCAAAATTACTGCACGTTGGTTACACAACACTAATCGAGCTTCAAGCTCAAGTTCACCAACAGCAATTTTCAAGGTCACTTAGGATGACTCGAATGGGACGACCCAAACGGACGCCGTTTTGGTCTGGAATGTGTCCGTTTGGGCCGACAAACGGATAGGCCCTATCCGCGCGTGTCCGTCGTGCCAACGAGTGCACCCAACGACGCATCCAACATATAACAGTTTGTCACAATTTGCTTCAAACCCTCAAAACAAGCCAAAGCTTCAGCGCTATCAGCTGCAATGCAAAATTAAAAAATGTCCCTTTCATCTCTTAATAGTGCTCCCGATGATCCTTATCTGTGTCAGGAGTAAAGCTGCATCTCTGTTCACTTTCAGCCAGGCCGAAGCACGAGTCCAATGAGTTTTGTTTGTGTACACGGATTGTGTACAGTAAGTTATTTCCGGCGAAGGCAGATTCTTCCTTTTTGTCCAGGTCAGTAGCTCCAGCCTTAATATTTTGGAAAGTGCAAAGGTACTTTGTCCCAAAATGTACGGATACATGAACGACGGTCTCCTTTCCCAAAGATACAATCATTTCGTAAGTGCCAAGCACACCAGCAAACAAATATTAGTTTCTCATGCATAGCCTCAGGAATTCTATCAAGCAAGACTAAGACACAATCTTTACCTGTATAACCGGGATCCTTTTCATCATCTGGTAAATCCAAGTGTTCACGGATAGCATATCTTAACACTCGTGATTTCGTACTTTTCATTCCAGCATGTTAATAATTTTCATCTTCAATCCTGCAAATCCTGCAAATCGAGCAAGTAAGAAACTTGTCCATTGACCTCAATTATATATGAGACTAATCACATATGAACTAATATGTTGCAGAAAAAAGTATCGTGCCAGAAATGTAACAACGTAAACTTTACCAGTTTCAATCAGCATGTCACAAGAAGAAATTGAGATTAATCCTTGAATGGAAAGATGGAAATAAGGTACACTTAATATAAACATGGAAACGCGCTACACTTTCTATTCAGAGAAAGGGTAGAATGAGAAAAGTTATGTCTTGTGTGCCAGCAGTGATATGAGGACGGGCCACATCCATTCTGAAACCCAAGGAAGTAAAAAAGGATGTGGAGATCTATAAATCTTGAGGATATACATATTACGACAAATGGCAGAGGTGGTAAATGTGATGCTCGCTAAATTAGGTATCGGAAGTTATGATCAATAGTGTCTATATAAGGTGGTACAGGAATGAGGTTAATATATTTCTCTGGATGAAGTCTATTTTCAAACTGGCAAGTAGGCTAGTGAATAGAAAACTGCTTTCCACATGACAAGGTAATAAAGATCAATTTATTATTCTGTACAATCTACATAAAGATCCCTAAACAACAGTTCAACAAGGTAATAACATAAGCTAAGTATTGAAATTCTTGTAATTCTCCTACAAATGAACATGAATTCCTGATTCATGATCCCCAAACCTCCCCTAGCCTATCTGAATCATAACTACAACATATCCCTGACCAATTTAAACTCATCCCAACCAAAATTATACTGTTTTTCAGAATTGATATGCCAAAGAGAAGAGCAAGAGTTGGGGCAAGTCAACCTACAAAAAAGGTCACAGGTCAGAGCTGTGTGTTAGTATCTTGAAACACTACCCGTGGAATATTTGAATTTATTTCTTCAGCGTGAGCACAAGAACAGACAGAGAACTGAAAGATTTATATGAAAATAATCACATACTACAACAGTTCAAACTCAAAAGTATACTATAAACTGAAATCAAGCTTCAAAATATCCAGTGATAAGGTTATAAGAGTTCTACACTTTTTGCAGCTATTTTCAGTTACTATTATTTCTCAACAACCAATGGAATCAAGCCAATCCGTAGTTCCGTACCACCTGGTTCTTCCATAACTTAAAATAAAATATGGCACCGAAAGAACATTCTCATTCCTCCATCAAAATCTGTGAGCTACAAATAATTGCACGGTACATTCGTACCTCCGATCGAGGAGCCAGGATCAAATTATCCTTCCATTAACCAATTTTACACCCAAATAAAATGTTGATAATCAGGTTTCAAGAATAAGATGTAAGTTTAGGCAGGAAATACGGTTAATGATTTTAGTTTTAATTTTTGTTATACGGGCTTTCCTGATCTAGATGGGAATTAATTGTACATATCTACTGCACTAGTAGGAAAACCCAATTCTATGAAAGCTTATTCTGTGGCGCACCTTATAGCCGTGCGCCACAGAATAAGCTTCTGTGGCGCGACGCAAGGAACGTCAGGCTGGGTATGTGCACAGATGGAATGAATCCGTTCTTCAATGGCACACATAGCACCTGGCCCGTGTTTGTATGGCCTTACAACCTTCCCCCGTGGCTGTGCACGAAGTCAAAGTACATACACATGAGTATGCTTATTCAGGGTCCGAAACAACCAGGTGTCGACATACATCTGTATTTCGAGCTGTTGAAAGAGGAGTTAGAAACGTTATGGAAGACGCCTGTCCGTACGTGGGACGCCTACACTAAAGAATATTTCAATATGAGCGCCGCGTTGCTCACGACGGTGCAGGACTATCCTGGAATGTCGTCTGTATCGGCCCAGGTGGGCCACGGATTCTGTGGATGTATCAGGTGCATGGATGAGACCCCGCATATCCAGCTACCAAGAATACAAGGGTCTTCGAAAACCGTGTACCCAGGGGCTCGAAGGTGGCTTCGCATGGACCACCCGTGGAGAAAACGCGGGGATTTGTTCGATGGTCAAGAAGAAAGAGAAACAAAACCGATCCCGAGGACCGGCATAGAAATTGATGAGCTTTTGACAAATTGGGAGGAGTGCCCTGCGCCGGGAAAGAAGCGACCGAGGGTAAAACCGCTGCTGGGTGTATGGAAAGCGAGGTGTGCTTTCCATGACTTGGAGTACTGGAAGGTCCTCCACACGCCCCATAGCCTCGATGTAATGCACATTACGAAGAATGTTACCGAGGCTGTTCTTGGCACTCTTTCAAACATGCCGGAAAAGACCAAGGATGGGAAGAAAGCACGATACGATCTGAAATGGCTTGGCATCAAGAAAGATATTCACGGCCCCGATAGTGATGATGATGATGATGATAATGATGACCAGACGGAAGGGACTCAAGGTCGCCGCAAAAGGAGGAAGAAGAGCGCGGTTGTGCTTCCACCTACCTGCTTCACTATGAGTCCGGAGGAGCTCAAGCAGTTCTACAAGTGCCTCTTAGGAGTCAAATTTCCTTACGGTTACGCGGGGAAGACAAGCAGATATCTGGACGAAACAAAGAAGAGGTTCAGCGGGATGAAGTCTCACGATTGTCATGTGCTTATGACGCAGATAATTCCCGTTGCGATCCGAGGGATAATGGACGAGCACGTCCGTGATACGCTGTCTGCACTTTGCAACTTTTTTGACGTCATCAACCGTAAGTCGATCGGCGTGAGGCAGCTCCAGAAGATACAGGATGATATCGTGGGGATACTATGCGAGCTCGAGATTTACTTCCCGCCCGCGTTCTTTGACATCTGCGTGCATCTCCTTCTCCACGTCGTTGATGACATACTGAAGCTCGGTCCGACGTTCCTGCACTACATGATGCCGTTCGAAAGGCAGAACGGTGTCATCAAAGGATTCGTTCGCAACAGGGCCCGTCCAGACGCAAGCATGGCCAAGGGCTTTCTGACCAAAGAGTGCATCACCTTCTGCCAGAGTTATCTAAGCACCGAGAACGAGGATGTTGGTCTGGCCACCAGGCCGCACGTCGGCAGGCTCGCTGGTTTTGGTCACCGTGAGGGCTACCGCTCACTCCCTGTCTTGATTGATGGTCGACACGTCGACTTCGATAGGGCTCACCGGGTCGCGCTACAACACTTAGAATTGATCGAACCTTGGGTGGAAGAGCACAGAAGCATAATCGAGAAGAACTACATCGACCTGGGCCGGCCGAGGAAGAACGGAGACGTAACCAGAGAGCACAACTCCAGCTTCACGCGTTGGTTCAGGGAAAAACAACTGTCCGAATCACGGGTCAGAAAGCCAAGTACGGAAGATGAAAAATCATATTCTCCATATCACAGGGCCCCGCGCAGAACGTGAAGACCTATCAGACGTACGACATCAATGGTTACAGATTCTGCACCGAGGAAAAGGACAGGAGTAGCGAATATCAAAACTCAGGAGTAACTATGCTATCCTACGCCGATGACGAGGCTACCGTCAAACAAAGATACTTCGGAAGGATAGAGGAGATATGGGAGCTCAACTACTGTGGAGAGTCGGTGCCAATGTTCCGTGTGAGATGGGCCAAGAACGTCGAAAAAGAAGGCCGGTATTTCACCACCATGGTTATACCCGAAGCCAACTCGAAGAAAGCCTCCGCGAAAAATGAGCCATGGGTACTCGCTAGCCAAGTCGATCAATGCTTCTTCATTACCGACCCGTCAAAGCCTAACCGTGTTGTCGTGAGGAGGGGCAAGAGGAGCATCATCGGAATGGAAGGAGACGCCAATGAGGAGGACCTGGACGGCGATCCGAAGATCGAGGAGGAATTCGACAACTACTTCGACATGCCTACTACTAATTCTAAAGAAAAAAGGAAGACCTCCCTACCTACCAAAGGTTGTCCGTTCACGCGAAGAAGTCTCAAGGTGACCGGCCTAAGCTATTCAACCGCCAAGAAGGGAAAGAAGAAATGCTAGTTTGGGGCCGGCCGGGACGAAGATCGAAAACTTTTTTGTGTATTATATATAATTTGTTTTGTATGAGAGACAAGCATATGGTCTATGTAATTTGATATATATGGCACAGTTTCAATATTTGTATTAACTGTTTTTTATTAACATGTGTGTAAAAACAGAAAATTTAAATAAAAAAACCAACTATTAACTGTTTTTTTATTAACATGTGTGTAAAAACAGAAAATTTAAATAAAAAAACAACTATTAACTGTTTTTTTATTAACATGTGTGTAAAAACAGAAAATTTAAATAAAAAACCAACTATTAACTGTTTTTTTATTAACATGTGTGTAAAAACAGAAAATTTAAATAAAAAAACCAACTATTCTGTGGCGCACCCCTTATCGGGTGCGCCACAGAATAAGATAATTCTGTGGCGCACCGCTAGGGGGATGCGCCACAGAATAAGGTACCTTATCCAAAAACCGGCCGCGCCGCCGCCGTTTTCTTCTTCGTTCTCATTCTTCTTCCTCTCCCCATAACCCGCGCCGCCGCCGTTCACCCTCGCCGGCGCCGCCTCCCTCGTCCGCGACCCCGCCGCCTCCCTCGTCCGCGACCCGCCGCCTCCCTCGTCCGCGACCTCGCCGCCTCCCTCGTCCGTGCCGGCGCCCCCGACCCGCCCCAACCCGCCCCACCTCAAGCAAGGTATAATTTCCAATCGTGGTTTCCAGTTTAAGCTGTGAGCGGTTGGAATTTGGGGCGACAGCGCCGAGGCGGTGAGCAGCCGGCGGCGAGCGTCGAGTGTGCTCTTTGGGTGTCTTCGGCTCCATCGCGGCCTCTGCCCCGTCGTTGGCGGCCGACGCGAGCGGCGAGTGTGCCCCGTGGGTGTCCTCAGATCCGTCGCGGTCTTAGCTCCGTCGTGGTCGGCCAGCGGCATCGGCGGCGCCGTGGTCAGCCGGCTGAATCGAAGGCAATTGCAGCGTGCTGAGCGGCGGTCGGTGCTGCTCGGGTATTTCGGCTGGTCGTGGCTGCGGGCCGACTCGGCATCGTCGTCGGACAGCGCGGCCGGTGGTGATGCAGGGCAGCATCCTGGTGGGCGGTGGAATCGGCCGGCTGAATCGGCGGCAACCGCGGCGTGGTGGGCCGGATGTTGCAATCAATGTTGTTTTTGTCAATGGTATCTCCAATCAATGTTGAAGAGTGGCCATGACCAACTAGGTTCTTTGTGAAAGTACCAATCAAAAGAAATTTATTCTGGTGCTATAGTTAGTTTAAGAAATGCATTCTGGTAAACGAAGCTTGGACATGGGTTTTTGTTTTGTCCCGGGGAATTATCCTTTCTGCTGCCTTGAGCTCATTCTTTTTTAGAAAATTGTTATCATGAGAAAATATTGCATACCAAACTGCAGTAGCTTTCTATAGTAACTTTGTCGCTATTTTTTTGTTCTATAAATGCTGGAAAATTCATTTGCTAACCTGACATTTGTCTACTGTAATCCTTGAGGGCATTGATTTCTTCATGCCCTTGTTGAACATTAATAGTTAGTACTAGCCATTTCGGGTAGTTTGAAGTATTGCATTGCATCATGGACAGTCACAAACTTTACGTGGACATGCTCCAGATTAATGAGATAAGCTGCAACACCTTTTTAAAAGCTACATTTTGGAGAGCCGTGTACATGCTTTCCTCGGAAACCCTCAGTATATATTGCTTCATCAATTCCAGTATCTTTCTCTATAATCTGAATGTCTTCAATCGTTTCAGGAATTGTCTTGCGTAGCTTTCTCGTACAAACCCATAAGGTTATCGTTTTCTCATACAAATAATATAAGCAAGGTATAATTACCTCGTCCGTGCTGGATTTTTTCGTGAAATTTGGCATGACTTTGCTAAAAATAGGACATATGGGGTATTGTGCTTGTGCTCCGACCATCGTGTCGTTGAGATGCCGGCCGGAGGTGCCGGCCGTAGATGTGTTTTTTTTTTGTTCGAAATGTTTGCAGGTACCCCGAGAGGCCCTTGAGATTGCCGGAACGTCGATTAACTTCCGTTCCGGCAATTTCGGGTACTCCATATGTCCCTTTTTTAGCAAAGGTCATGCCGGATTTTTTCGTGAAATTTGGCATGACTTTGCTAAAAATAGGACATATGGGGTATTGCGACTAGTGCATGGGCCGGGGTATCTTAGTACTTATTAGTTAGGTGATTTTTTTATCTTAAATTTGTTATACTAACTTTTTGCCTCTTTTTAATGCAGTGCAAACATGGCCGACAATGACGAGGCTGGGGTTTCTGGAACAAGGGGCGAGGAACCGATGGAGCAAAATATTATGATTCCGAGTTTCATCTCAGAGCGGTGACAAAGACGTTCATGTCGCTCTTTACAACTATATGTGAGTCTGTCAGGGTTTGGACTGAGGGAGGGAAAAAAGGGCCTGCCCCAGTGATCAGCTTCGGCTCCAGACAGTACCCAATACTGCCTCCAGAAGATACAGCAGATACAGCAGAGAAGAAGAAGAAGCACAGGAAGAGGAGTAAGCCAGCTCCGAAGACGAAACGTAGCACCCCGGGGTATGTCCGGAGTGATCCCATGATACCACCCCGTGCGGGTGACTTGTCGTCCCGGTTGCATGAAGCTGGTCAACCGATACTGCCTTCGGAGCTGCTCCACCTCGCAGATGGATGCATGGCCCCTTTGCAACTTGCTATCTTGAAGCTAGAGGACAACCTTCTTAAAGACGAGAATCCAAACTACCCGGTGTTCACTGTCAAGGTGCCAGACTTTGTTGACTTCGTTGATGAATCTCCAGCGGATCTGTTCTTCATATCGTGCGAGGACGTCTTCAACTTGTTTCACTTTAAACGGCTGGACTATAACTTGGTCCGCCTATACGCGCTCAGCCAGGCGATGATGATCAGGAGAGAACAAACCCCGTACGTCAAGGTAGTGGATCCCTACTACATGCGGGACAGCCAGCTGGAGGAAGGATCACCGACACGGGCCAGGGCCACGGAGTACCTCCAGAGAATCATGCTGAACATGAGCACAAAGACCAGCCTTCTTCTGCCTTTCTTTTTCAAGTAAGTCCGCATCTAGTCGCCGCTGTCGTATCTTATGCTTTCTTATAGATTTCTTCTGTTGTGTTGATCCTTTCCAATATTCCATTTCAATTGTGTTGAGCAGTGACAAGTACTCAGTACTCATCGCCGTGCACCCGAAGTGGTCAACTGCCACATATTTAGACTCAGGGACGACGCCGAAAGACTACACTAGAATTAAGGGTGTTCTCAATGAGGCTCTCGAGGGCTACGCCAAAAACGGAGGTTCCTTCGAGAAGAAAGGGAAACATGTAATTGACAACACACACAAGTTTCACCATGGGACTGGGTTTCATTGCCTCAAGCAAAAGTCTGGCAACGTGGATGCCTTCTACGTCCTCTTACACATGAAATCGTATGTCCGGGATGCAGTGATAACGAATTTGCCATATCGTCTCCAAGAATGGGCCACATATGATGAGGATCTCACCGATGATGACCTTAGAGCAGACTTCCATCGCATCCAGTTACAGTTATCGAAAATCATCCTGGAAGATGTCAAGACAGCAGGGGGGTCCTTACACAACGCCAGAGGTAGAAACCTTGCTTCTTTCTTTTCTATATTAGATGAATAAATCATACTCTAGTTATATCATGCATTAATCAAATATATATCCCAACCGATTTTCAGCGTTGTCTAAGTGGGAGATCGAAGAACGCCTAGATAAGCAGAATGACAGGAGGACGTGGATGACGAAAGACGGCATTTATCCGTTTCCGGAGCGAATCAGGAAGAAGGATCCATCATACGGGTTTTCCTCTATTTGATCTTTTTGTGGTAAGTTGATATGCACGAGAAGACACATCTCGTGCATCCTACTTGGCTCACTCACCCCGTCCCTGTAACCTATGTGTGCCACTTCTAAGTATGAGGCATTAATTTTTTTCAATCTTGTTTTGTCTTTGACTAAATCTAGTCTTTTGAATCTTATTTTAATTATGTTCCAATTCATTCTTGTTTATAGTTTTGTATCCTCTAGAATGCCGATGATTAAAACGTTGTGACACTATATATGTGATTCAGGGGCGACGTGAGTGAGACCTGTGTGCCTTCTACTTGGTTCCACAAGGTTATCAGGATTCCTTGTGTGTTCTCGATAATATTCTACGTATATATGAGGCATTAACTTTTTTGAATCTTGTTTTGTCTTTGGCTACCTCTAGTTTTTCAGACGATGCGATATACTTTTAGTTATGTTACTTTAATTACCTAGCTCTAGTCTTATTTATAGTTTTGTATTCTCTTTAATCAGAATTCTTGCTTTTATTTGACTAACACTTTCATCTTTGTCTTGTGTACAGATAGATGACGAAGTGGTACGCGGAGACAAACTCAAGGGCCTCTCGGCAAACCGTTCCCGGCGCCGCTCCGCTCGTAGCGCTCGCGAAGAAGGCTACATGAGATCGTCGTGTTCCCGCTATTGCTCACCGTCAACGCCGAGATGTAATCTATTCGATCCTAGTGTGGGCGGTGAACACTTCATTTTGTAACGTGGGCAACGATTCGATGAACTTTTGTATATCTCAACAATTGTGTAAAACTTCCGCACTTTTGTATCAACTTGTGATGACATATATTAGTAATGTGTTTGTTTTGATATATCTGTGAAAATATATCTCTGTTTCTGTTATATCTGTGTAAATATGAAATATACATGTATTCTGGTATTATACTGGTATTTGTATGAATATACGGGTACAGTACTGCGCAGTAATTCTGTGGCGCACCCAGGACTATTCTGTGGCGCACCCTATTCTGTGGCGCATGGTTACACGGGTGCGCCACAGAATAGTTATTCTGTGGCGCACCAGGCTCGGTGCGCCACAGAATAGCCACTATTCTGTGGCGCATGGGTGGTGCGCCACAGAATAGCTTATTTAGTGGCGACTATTCTGTGGCGCACCACCCATGCGCCACAGAATAGCAAAATGGTGCGCCACAGAATAGCTTTTCTGTACTAGTGCTGGAAGGAGCTCCACAACACACCATCAATGATGGACTCCGAGGGACCATTTCATAGGTAGCCCAAAGACCATCAATTCATTTCCTGTTATCTTCAACTGAAAGATCACATCATTTTGTCATTCTCTTTGCATTGCAATTCCCAGCATAGCAGCAAAGTACTACATGGTCTATATCACATCTAATGACAGCCTATTACAACAACATATGTAGAAGAGTCGCACATTCTTGCAGTTACTTTCAGTTATTTTTCTAAATAACCAATGGAATCAAGCTAATAATAATAATCTATAGCACTGATTTCTTCAATAATCTAAAATGATCTGTGGCGCCTAAACAGCATTCACATTCCTCATTTGATCTAAATCTGTGAGCTAAAAATAATTGGAAGTTACATTCGTACCTTTGATCAAGAAGCCAGTTTCAAATCATCCTTCTATACGATTTCAACCCCTTGCCTACTTCATCAAGACCGCTGAGAGGTAGATTGATGTTGTTGCACTGCCAGCCTTCTCTCCGACAACCCACTTGAGCTTCCTGCAACCAAACCTCTCAATGAGATTCATAACCACTTGCCTCCTCTCCTCACTCTGCCACATGTAGTTTGACCTTACATAAAAAACTAAATTGAGTTCAATTGTGAATCTTTGAAACGGAAAGGCACTAACCACACACCAAATTAACTTGACAAAATAGCATTGGAGAAAAGCAGATTGCAGATATGGAGACATTCTACAGGAGATCACAGATCACATATATAAAAGAAACAGAAGAGGCCATGATCGCAACTGATGTGGAGATATTCTACAAGAACCTGGTGATAATTCACACATACTTAGGTTTGCCTGCATCATGAATATACCATCAACATTAAGGCATTGGAAGAAAAAGATGATATACCAGTGGATCGTGTGTATTGATTAACACGATGAGAAAGAAAGTAGATCGTGTGCATCTTCTACAATTTTTTACAAAAGCAATTAAAAATACAAGACATTAACGGGATGCCGTTTCTCGCCACTGCCAACCCATGTGTTATTGTGCTCACCTGGCTGCTCGCAACGGTAGCCGGGCGGATCAGATTGGGTTTCGACTTCTCACTACTACATGGTCAATCAATCTCCAAGCAACCTAATTTGTAAAAAACAAGCGAAGACAGGGTAGATGAGGCGAGTGAATATAAAATTACGGGCTTATGACGACGAGGAGAAGGGAGCCCAGGATGCGCTCTGGGGCAGCTAGGAGCGGCGCTGGAGGTGCCATGGCGGCGGAAAAGAGAGCTCCGAGCGGCAGAGAAGGGCTTGTCGTCCGGGTTGATGAAGATAGTGGGGAGGCGGCGCCGTCGGCGGGCCTGCCGGAGGGAAGACCGGCGCCAACCCTAGCACCTGCGCACTGCGCAACTGCAGGTCGGTCAAAGGAAACACGAGATAGAGGCGGCGGATTCAGATGAAGGCGAGCAGCTCGAGTTGCCTCTCACGGGCAGGGGCGACCGCGAGTGGTGCAAGCGATCTTGGCTGGGCCGGGCATCAGATACATGGGCCAAGGCAAGCGAACAGGCGTGGTCGAGCGAGGGGGCGAGCGACGAAGGATGTTGGACGAAGGATTCTGCCATCGTTACGTACGTACGAACTCCCATTTAATAGTAAAGATAAGTTTAATCGCGCAAGCAGTTTGCTGCTGTGTGAACTTGATGTTCATTAGAGTAGAAAAAACCCTAAACTATACGGGCAAATTTTTTTGCTCAAGTTTTTTTGACCAAAAATTGTTTTTCTATACTCCCGTTTCAACGCATGGGCATGTTTACTACTCCCTCCGGTCCGTAAAAACGTTCGGAAGAAAACAACTTCGATAGCACAAGTCCTACTTATCACGTCCGACCCTTTTTTCGGATCGGAGGAAGTAGTAAAATCAAAGAAGAAAAGGGAGCGAAGAGCACCGGCGTTCTGTTGAAGGCATACATACACGGTGACAAGCTCCAGAAGACCGGCCGCACGCATGTCCTGCATCGATTTGTCGGTGTCTCGCAGAACGCAACACCACACCAGGAGTGCTAATTTGAATTCGAAGGCGCCCACGCAGAGTATATTATTATTACACAGTACGTGAAGAAACTGCGTGGCCAAAACAGAGCCGTTGTTTCATAACGAGAGATGTCGAGCGTACGATCTGAGAATTTTATAACAGAGCCGTTGTTTTATAGCGATTTTTAACGTTTAATTTTACTTAAAAGTCAAATTTATCAAATTTCACGCAATGATGCAGTGAACCGCGATGTACCCAACTTGTTTTTTCTCTTGCCAAACTGGTACGCAACTTGCGTACATCCATGTTGTGCAAAAAAAAAACTTGCGTACATCCATTAAGTCTGACGTGCACCGCCACTGGCTCTTTGTTGTTGGCTCTGTTTCCCGTCACGTGGGCGTGCATGCTACCCCCGGTGCTAGCGCGCTACTTCCGATGCAAAAGAGTGGACGGACGTCGCCGGCTTTACTGTACTAGCTGCTGCGACGACGACATTAAAATCTGTGAGTAGCCAGCCACTCCGAGTCTAGCTACAAGCCAGCTGATCTCTTCTCCGTAGCATGCAGTCCTAGCTGCAGACTGCAGTAAATGGCCGAATCGTATCCTCTGCTGCCCGTTTCTGAACGGCCGTACGGCAAGGAGCTACTCTTAGAGCATCTCCATCGAGTGCCTCTAAATTCGTGTCCGGCACCCCCAATCGAAGCCCAATTGGGGTGCTGGACATGTGTCCGCCCTAGATTTGGAGGCCGTCCACAGCGGCGCACCCCAAACGTCCGCCCCCCAATCGGTTCGAGATGCCGACCAAACAACAAACACCTTGCGGGCGAAATTTATATTAAACGAGATTTAACAAACTTACAATTTTGAATCTAAACGAGATTTAACAAACTAAACCTAAACTAGGCAAAGCGAAGGAGGCCTATGCCGATGCCGGCGACACGCCCCAGCATCTAGCCAACCACTACACGCGCCGGCGGCGAGCAGAGATACCGCTTCATGGCCTAGCGACAGGGAAGAAGATGCGAACCAAGCGCCGGAATCATCAACAGACTTGCATGCCTCGATGATCCAGCGCCGGAATCATCAACAGACTTGCATGCCTCGATGATCCGGCGCCGGAAGTATCATCTGCTATTGCCGTCGGCTACAGCCTTTAAAAACGACGCCTCGGCAGAGCCTGAGGCTTCTTATTTCGCGGCCGGCGCGTGGCGGGATTTGATCTACCGGTGGCAAGCCTGATGGGAAGCCTCGCCGGCTTCGGCCCGGGCTTCCTTCGCCCCCTTCTCCGGTGCCGGCGACGCTGCTGACCAAGATGCAGCCGGTTGTAAAGGGAGATCGGGCAGCTCGGGGTCATCGTCGTTGTCGTCGTCGTCCTCGCCGTCACACTCGTCGTCCGTTGCGGACAACGCCGGCGTTGGCTCCCGCGCGCCGGTAGGGAGGAAGTCGCCAGCACGGCGCGCCTCGTACTCCGCGTCCACCACGGCGTGCCAGTAGGGCGCGCAGATGGAGTACGTGGGGTCGAGCTTGTGCTCGTACGGCATCTCCTACCACTTCCGCTTGATGAAGTCGATGCGCTCCTGCCCGCTGAGCCGCGGCGCCACCGGCACGTTGACGACGTTCCTCGTCCACCCTTCGGGTAGGGTGGCGTCGTCCTCCACCGGCACGCTGTGGCGGCTGCACAGCTGCGCGGTCTCCAACGACACCACGTACGGAGGCGCGTTGGATGCCTCCTCGCGCCACAGCTCGTGTTGATACGCCTTGGCCATCTCCGCCTCCTCGTTGTGGCGGTGGCGTTCCTCCATCTGCTCGCGGTGCTGCTGCTCATTGCGATGACGCCGGAGCTCGCGCTCCTCCGGCATCTCGCGGCTGCCCGCCATGCTTCGTGGCTGATCTGCTGGTGGCGAGTTGGGAGAGGGGAGAAGAAGTGGTGTGGGGAGAGGAGGGCTGCGACCCGGGTTTTAAAGGCGGCCGGAGGAGCGGGGTGGGGTGGCCTGCATTAACGCGGCCACCGGTTCGCCTGGCCACGCATTGACGCCGACGATGCGTGTGCAGGGCGCCGCCGCGGGCAGCCGCTGCGACTTCAGCACGCGTCGCTTCCGTCTGCGCCATGGGAACGGGCGTGACGTTATTGCGACGCGTCGCTTCGCTCTGCGCCCGCCAGGGAACGGAAGCGACGTTATTGCGAGGCGTGCTGATAGGCGAGCCGCCGTCACGTCCCCTCACCATTAAACGCGGCGGAACGGCTCTTGCACAACCCAAGTTAACACGGGTGCAGGGGCTGTCTCTATGACGGGCGGGCCAGCCCTGTCAGGCGCATGTCCGCCCCCATGTCCGGCACCCCCCGAGAGGGCCTCCAGACATGTTTTTGCTCAGGGCGAGGCATTGGGGGTGCCGCTGGAGCCGTTTTTGGCCGTCCGAATCCCCAATGGGCCTTTGGGGTTCAATTGGAGGCCCGGTGGAGATGCTCTTATCACGAAGCTAACCTGACACGAGATTAGTCCACCGGTGGGTGCGTTGTTTTAGGGAGCTCCTTTACGGCGCCCGTTGGCGCCGCTGAAGAGTTGCGCCGCCTACGTGCTTCCAATTGTGGGCCGACCCATTTGTTTCTTGCGCGTGTTCGATCGTTTGCTGGCTTCTTCGACTGTTTCAACTGTTTCGCCTCGGAGTCGTGGTGGCTTCCAATCGTGGGGCGTGCACAGAACGTGGACATGTAGCTTCCAGGATCTTGAAAAAAAAGTAGCACTACATACATCTCCAGAAAAAATACAGGTTAAAAAATTTGGAACCTATTTTAAAATGGAACCATTTTTTAAAGTGTAACAATTTTTAAATTTGGAACCTTTTTTAATATCAAACCATTTTTAAATTTGAAACAATTTTCAAATTTGGAACCATTTTTAAATTTGGAAGCATTTTTTAATTTGGACCGATTTTAAATTCAGAACCATTTTAAATTGGAACCATTTTCAAAATTGAACAATTTTCAATTTTGGAACCATTTTTTATTTGGCACCATTTTTAAGTTAGAACCATTTTCAAAATTGGAACCATTTTAATTTCGGCACCATTTTTAAGTTGGAATCATTTTCAAAATGGAACGAATTTTAAATTTGGAACCATTTTCAAAATGGAACAATTTTCAAATTTGGAACCATTTTTTATTCGGAACCATTTTTAAATTTGGAACCATTTTCAAAATGGAAGCATTTTTAAGTTTAGAACCATTTTCAAAATAGAACCATTTTTAATTTGGAACCATTTTAAATTTGGAACAACTTTCCAAATGTAACAATTTAAAAAAAGAACAATTTTCAAATTTGAAACCATTTTAAATTTAGAACCATTTTTAATTTGGAACCATTTTAAACTTGGCACCATTTTTAAGTTGGAACCATTTTCAAAATGGAACAATTTTTTAAATTGGAACCATGTTCAAAATGTAACCATTTTAAAAATTGGAACCATTTTAAAAAATGAACAAATTTCAACAAAAAATGGAACCATTTTTAAATTTGGAACCTTTTTAAAATGGAACCATTTTTAAATTTGGAACCATTTTTTTTAATTTGGAACCTTTTTTTAATATCAAACCATTTTTAAATTTGAAACAATTTTCAAATTTGGAACCATTTTTAAATTTGGAAGCATTTTTTAATTTGGACCGATTTTAAATTCAGAACCATTTTAAATTGGAATCATTTTCAAAATTGAACAATTTTCAATTTTGGAACCATTTTTTTATTTGGCACCATTTTTAAGTTAGAACCATTTTCAAAATTGGAACCATTTTAATTTCGGCACCATTTTTAAGTTGGAATCATTTTCAAAATGGAACGAATTTTAAATTTGGAACCATTTTCAAAATGGAACCATTTTCAAAATGGAACAATTTTCAAATTTGGAACAATTTTTTATTCGGAACCATTTTTAAATTTGGAACCATTTTCAAAATGGAAGCATTTTTAAGTTTAGAACCATTTTCAAAATTGAACCATTTTTAATTTGGAACCATTTTAAATTTGGAACAACTTTCAAATGTAACAATTTAAAAAAAGAACAATTTTCAAATTTGAAACCATTTTAAATTTAGAACCATTTTTAATTTGGAACCATTTTAAACTTGGCACCATTTTTAAGTTGGAACCATTTTCAAAATGGAACAATTTTTTAAATTGGAACCATGTTCAAAATGTAACCATTTTAAAAATTGGAACCATTTTAAAAAATGAACAAATTTCAACAAAAATGGAACCATTTTTAAATTTGGAACCTTTTTAAAATGGAACCATTTTTAAATTTGGAACCATTTTTTTAATTTGGAACCATTTTCAAAATGGAACTATTTTTAAACTTAGAATTATATGGAACCATTTTTAAAAATTGGAACCATTTTCAAAATGGAATCATTTTAAAATTTGATACCATTTAAAAAATGGAATCGTTTTCAAATTTGGAATCATTTTCATAATGGAACCATTTAAAAAATGAACGATTTTAAATTCGGAACCTCGGAACGATTTTTTAATTTGGAACCATTTTCAAAATGGAACCATTTTAAAAAATGAACAATTTTCAAATTTGGAACCATTTTTAATTTGGAACCATTTTAAACTTCGCACCATTTTCAAGTTGGAACCATTTTCAAAATGGAACAATTTTTTAAATTGGAACCATTTTCAAAATGTAACCATTTTCAAAATTGGAACCATTTTAAAAAATGAACAAACTTCAAAAAAAATTGGAACCATTTTTATATTTGGAACCATTTTAAAAATGCAACCATTTTTAAATTTGGAACCATTTTCAAAATGGAACCATTTTTTAATTTGGAACCATTTTTAAATTTAGAACTATATGGAACCATTTTTAAATTTGGAACCATTTTCAAAATGGAACCATTTTAAAATTTGGAGCCATTTTCAAAAAATGGAAAACCATTTTTAAATTTGGAATCATTTTTATAATGGAACCATTTTAAAAATGAACCATTTTAAATTCGGAACCATTTTTAAATTTGGAACCATTTTTAAATTCATAACCTTTTTTAAAATAGAACCATTTTTAAATTTGGAACCATTTTTGAAAATGGAATCATTTTAAATTTGGAACCATTTTAAACTAAAGTGAAGACTTAATTAAATTAAGGAACCAAATTTGGACTGTCGGGTATAGTTAACCAAATTAGGGTGAAACAAAAACTACTGAGCCGAAATTATGAGCCGAAATTATGGTGAACCGTAAGTAATAATGAAACGTTGTAATATTGAACCAAGAACGACAAACCAGAAAATTAATAAATCTAAAAAAAATTAAATGACGAAAACCCACAGATTCATGGAATCATTGCACGGTGCTCCACGACAAAAGAGATATTCATTTCAGAGATGATTTCGTCTATCAAAATGAAGAAAAAAAAATGATTGAATTTTTGGTATCATCTAGTAGACGGACAAGTTTGAAGAAATATTTGCCGTACATACCCCATCGAGGGGCTTTCCATTATATAGGACAACAGGAGAGTACAGGGATCGATCGATCTCACAACCGAGATCGGATCGTTAGGCTTGGATTTACCAAGCCGGTACATACACGTACAATACACAAACGAGATTGGCGCGAAATCTGCGAAGCAGCTGTTGAGTAGCTGGCTTGGTGAAGACGTCGGCTAGCTGATCTCCTGTACTGATGTAACGAACATCCAAAGCTCCCAAGGCAACCTTCTCTCGCACAAAATGAAAATCGATCTCGATATGCTTCGTGCGAGCATGAAACACAGGATTGGCGGACATGTAGGTGGCTCCAAGATTATCACACCATAACACAGGTGGTTTAGACTGATGAACACCAAGCTCCTTCAGCACTGACTGGATCCAGATCGCCTCAGCCATGCCATTGGCAAGAGCTTTGTACTCTGCCTCGGTGCTTGACCTCGATACCGTGGGTTGCTTCCGTGAACTCCACGATACAAGATTCGGTCCAAGAAATATGGCAAAGCCTCTAGTGGACCGTCGATCATCAGGACAACCTGCCCAGTCTGCATCTGTATAGATATTCAGCAAAGTAGATGACCCTTTCTGAAATTGCAATCCCGTAGACACTGTTCCCTTCACATACCGAAGGATTCGCTTGACCGCCTCATAATGCACCGTAGTGGGCTGTGACAAGTACTGACACACCTTATTCACAGCAAAAGACAGATCAGGTCTGGTCAGCGTCAGGTATTGAAGCCCTCCAACTAAACTCATGTACCGAAAAACATCACCACTATCAAGTTGCTGACCAACATCCCTGGACAGCTTGTCGGGGGTGGACATGGGCGTTGAGACAGCCTTGCAATTCTCCATATTCGCACGGTGTAAGAGATCAAGTGCGTATTTATGCTGAGTAAGCACCATTCCCCCTGAATTGTAGGTAGCCTCAATGCCAAGGAAATACTCAAGACGTCCAAGATCCTTAATAGGAAACGTGCTGGCAAGAGTCTGGACCAAACGATCAACCGCAACAGAAGAGGAGCCAGCGATCACAATATCATCGACGTATACCAGCATGTACAAACGAACACCAGCGTGAGCAAAGACGAAGAGGGACGTATCCGCCTTACTGGAGACGAACCCAAGCTCATGAAGCTTATCACTCAACCGCGCATACCAAGCTCGAGGAGACTGTTTCAGACCATATAACGCACGCTGAAGCTTGCACACATGCTGCGGATGCTGAGGATCCTCAAAACCAGGAGGTTGCTGCATATAGACAGTCTCATCAAGAAAACCATGGAGAAAAGCATTGCTGACGTCGACCTGGCGGAGGCACCAGCCGCGAGAGACTGCAAGAGACAAAACCAAGCGCACAGTGTCAGGCTTCACAACAGGACCGAAGGTGTCGTGATAATCAATACCGTGTTGCTGAGTGAAACCGCGAGCAACGAGACGCGCCTTGAGCTTGTCAACAGAACCATCCGGACAAAATTTTGTCTTGAAAATCCATTTACTGCCAACAATGTTAGTAGCTGACGGTCGAGGGACCAAGGTCCACGTCTGATTACGCTGAAGAGCGGAGAACTCATCCTCCATAGCAGTCCGCCAAGCTGGATCAGTGAGAGCGGAGCGATGAGAATCAGGAGTAGCAAACAGTGCACGGCGACGATACGGGTGATAGCGAACAGTCCCATCAGTGAGCTTCCGAGGACGATGCACATTGTTCTTCGAGCGAGTAACCACCGTAGATGGAGCCGGTGGAGGCACAGATGGCACAGGTGCTGGCGAGACTGTGGTACTGCCAGGCGAGGACGGCGCACTCGAGGAGTCAGAAGCAGTAGTAGCATCGTTAGCCGACGACGCCGGAGCAGTCGACGTCGATGTCAGGGACCCAGCCGAGGCAGCGGGGAGCGAAGACGCGCGCTGTGTGGCCTGCTGAGCCGGCCCAGCAGTCGACGGTGGGGCAGGTGACCCAGCCGAAGAAGGCAGAGGTGAGGACGGGCGCCGCGCGGCCTGCTCGGCAGGCCCATCTGGAGCCAAAGCAGGACCGGAGGAACCAGACGAGGCCGTCTCGGGTGACGCGCCCACCCCATGCAGCGACGTGAAACCATGCACGTCGATCGGCCCTGGAATCTGCATAGAAACACCAGACAAAGGAACAAGCGGATCACGTGGCAACAAGGACATGTCATATTTACGCAAGTGGACATCCTGAATAGCTGGTTCATGCATAGGAAAAGCAACATGATGCAATTGAGAAACACCAACCACGACACCGGGCGTGGCATAAGGAAACACGCGTTCGTCAAAAATAACGTCGCGTGAGATGAAAATCCGACCCGTGGAACGATCCAAGCACTTGTATCCTTTGTGCATAGGACTATATCCCAAGAAGACACACATTTTGGAGCGAAATTCCAGCTTACGTGAGTTGTACTTCCGCAAACTAGACCAACATGCGCATCCAAAAGTACAAAGAAACGTGTAGTCCGGAGGTGAGTGGAGGAGTTTCTCAACCGGAGTACTGTTGTGTAACACAGGTGTGGGCATCCTATTAATAAGATAGCACGCACTAGGAAACGCTTCATCCCAAAAGCGAAGTGGCAACGAGGACTGTGCGAGAAGCGCAAGCCCTGTCTCGACAAGATGGCGATGCTTGCGTTCAGCAATGCCATTCTGTTGGGAGGTATGAGGACAAGATACACGATGAGCTATGCCAGTACGCTGAAAATACTTATGCAGGCGATGATACTCACCACCCCAATCAGACTGTACTGCACGAATTTTAGTGTTAAGGGTCAACTCAACGTGACGCTGGAAGGCATAAAAGATGTCCTCAACATCAGACTTTTGTTTAAGCAAGTATATCCAGCAATAACGACTATAATCATCAATGAAGCTAACGTAGTACTTAAAACCTCCAGATGAAGGCAACGCAGGGCCCCAAACATCAGTATGAACAAGCTCTAAAGGTGCAATAGAAATACGAGAAGAATGATTATAAGGTAATTGATGACTCTTTGCACGCTGACAAGCATCACAAAAGACTATTGTTCTTGACTACAGCTTGAACTACATTATTGGATGGATGACCGAGACGTTGATGCCACTGTTCATAGGATAGTTTGATACTAGAAGATGCGTGACGACCCGAGGACGGAGAGGCGTGGCCGAACGGAATTGGGTAGAGACCACCACGACTTCTACCTCGAAGAATGATTTGCTTCGTGCTCGTGTCCTTAACATAGAAAAAATCACGGTGAAACTCGATAAAAACAGGATTATCGCATGGAGGATATTTTTCAAGGCAATAGGTTGCATAGAACCAGCTAAACGAGAATGACCAACATGAGTAATAGACAAACCTGCTCCGTTGGTGACCTGAACTTGATCCTTGCCATTGTAGCGTTCCTGAACATTCATCCGCTCCATGTCATTGGTGAGGTGGTCGGTGGCACCACTGTCCAGAATCCAGTGCGGCGGCACATCATGGCCATGGGTGGCCGAGTTTCCAGACCGGCCATTGTCCTGGAACTTCCTGCATTGAAGAGCCTCATGGCCCCAATTCTTGCAGATTTGGCACTTGGGGCGCCACTTGCGGTTTCCACCGCCGCCGCCTCCACGGCCACCGCCACGGTTTCCACCACCTTGATAGCCACCGCCTTGGTAGCCACCGCCTTGTCCTTGGTGGCCGCTGCCTTGGCCGCCGCCACCGCCATAGCCTTGATTGGGCTGTCCTCCACTCTGACGTCCACCGGTACGACCACCGGAGTTGTCAGTCGGACGTCCAGATTGACGTCCGTAATCATCACCGCCACTCCGGGCGACGGTGTTCGCTGAGGAAGAGAATTCTACAGCGTCGGAGCTGTTCTGCTCCTGCATTGCCTCATACGAGAGAAGCTTGGCGTAGAAATCGGTGAGGGAGAGGGGTGCCGAGCTGGTGTGGCTGAGGACGTTGAGCGACGCCTGGAAAGACTCGAATTGCGGCCCGAGGCCTCCAACAATGAAGTCAATTAGATCATCATCATCCAGCGGGCTCCCGATGGTCGCCATGGCGTCCGCGTATGCCTTCATCTTGTGATAGTATGCGGCGGCGGACAAGTCCTTCTTCTTCAGTGACGCCAGTTGGCGTTTAATCTGGCGCACACCGGCGCGGTTCTGGGCTGAGAACATGCCCGTGACACTCTACCAAACTGCAGCGGAGGTGTTCTTCCCGACCATCTGGCCGAGGATATCTTCAGTCATCGACCCGACGAGGACGCTGAGAACCCTTTGGTCCAGCGTGCACCAGGTCGTGTAGTCAGGGTTGGCGACGTCGACAGCCGCGTCGCCGGTCCCCTGCTTGACGGTCTTGGATGGCGTCTTGCAGCTGCCGTCGAGGTAGCCATAGTACCCAGCTCCGGCGATGCACGGAACCACCTGCGTCTTCCAGAGGAGAAAGTTGGTGCGATCCAGGCGCACGGTGATCGTGGAGGAGTTGATGGAGGCGAAGGTTGAGGCGGACGCCGACGAGGTGAGGGCACCGGCTACGGTCGAGAGAGACAGGGCGTTGGTGCCCATGGCCGATGTGGGAGCACCGGCGGCGGCAGAGCGATGGAGAACCCTAACCCTAGGTGGATCGATGTGGCTCTCGGCTCTGATACCAAGTTTGAAGAAATATTTGCCGTACATACCCCATCGAGGGGCTTTCCATTATATAGGACAACAGGAGAGTACAGGGATCGATCGATCTCACAACCGAGATCGGATCGTTAGGCTTGGATTTACCAAGCCGGTACATACACGTACAATACACAAACGTACACGCTACCAACTCTAATAGGACAGTATTAGCCTTTGGTTACGCCAGGCTACTACACACATCATTGGACCGAAAAAGAACATCTTCCGGTTCTTCCAGATGCATAGTCCAAATGCCAAAACAGGGAAACATCTCCCAGAGAGAGCAGAAGCTTTGGGTTCACAAAATTTTAAGTGAGAGGGCACATAATTGTTGATATTAAAAACATCATAACACCCCTCATGAGACCATCCTCGCTGTTGTCGACCAACATTATAGACACCAGTTTATCCATGAGGATTTTACCATTAGTAGTATACTTGGCCCGAAGCACATTCACCTCATCTAATACCACTGTATCACTGCTAGCGAAAACAAACTGACACGGCACCATAATCAAATCCAAACACTGTACTGATCATGTCCTTACTGAACTTGAATCTTTTTTATGTCTGCCGAGAACCCCACCAAGATGAGAAAATTGCTTCTTGAATTGATCAACAACACTGACAACCATAACAACGAAGTACTGAGGTGAGTAAGAGTTGATGGTGTCACAGAATGAACAGAAATGAAGCAATACAACCATAGAAAAAGTAAAGACCTTGGGTAGAGAAAGGTTGTCCTCTCTGTGCCGTTTGTAGTCCTTCAGCAATTGTGGATGATATTCTAGTATATCCCGGAATATCATCTCCCTTACATCATCCTTCAACATATTTCTCTGCTCAAAGTCAAACTCCAATTTTTTCTGATTAGCTAACAGGACAGTTCTCTCTCAGGTTTGGAAAGGCCTCTAAAGTATGTATCAGTCAATGCCTGAAAAATAATAATGAAGGAAATACTATAATTTAGTCCAGACAAGTATAACCAACTGGTGCTGCAAGCCGGATCAAATGCATGACCTGACAGAGAGAAAAAAGGAGCCCAGGATGATAAAATAGCACCAAAAGACTACCTCTTCTGCATTTGGACAGTCCTTCGGATCAAACGCTAATGACTTTTCCAAGAGTTTTAGTCCCAAAGGATCTGTATTGGGAAATTTCTAAGAAGTTGGAGCTGGGTCTTTCTTTCTCAAACTGCTCAAACACTTTCTTGCTTTCTCATTCCGAACCTGGAAAGGGGAAAAACAAACATGAAAGTTGAATCTTGTGGTCACTGAAAACATTCACAAGGTTTAGCAGACATAATCTTCCCCTGAATTTAGTACCATGCCAGAGAAATTGTATTGCTCATGAATATTGTGCTCGTCAATACTGTCTAAGAATTAAAACAAGCAACATATAATTTGCAAATTAACATGCTCAGAAATAGTGTGGTGTCTACCCCGCAGTATTAAACATACTGGCATAAGAAACTGAAGTGGAATTACCATCATGTCCAAAAATAAAAAAGTCACCACAAAGCTATCGAGCTAATGCTACTAGTACCAGATTCCAAGCAATGGATTCGATTAAACACAAACATAGCACATTTAGGTGAGCTCTGTAGCACATCGGGCGCCATCACTAGAAAATCCAACACAAACAGTAACACAATCATCTAAAATAACCAGATCCCGATCGTTCTCCAAAGAAGTTAGATGGCGCAAAGCTAGGATACTAAAACGAGGGATTCAGCAGAAAACCACAGGGCCCAGCGACGCACCAATAAACATCTCCGTAGAAAATCGATACACGCGTGCGATGTGGAAGGCGAACTAGACAATTAGGGCTTGAGCTCGTAGATCGTGGATGCAAATAACCATATAGAAGGACGGGAATACAGGAATCTGGATCCACCATGAACGGGAGAGGAGAAGAACACGAAAGCCGCGATGGTTTAGTACATGGATGAATACAACACGAACCTAGCGTAGCATCAAGGAAACCACCGACCGAAGAAGAACTCGGGAAATCTCTCCGGGGTAAGGGGAAATCTGGAATCGCCTCGGTCTCTCCGGAACAGAACGGGCGAAGAGGAAAAGAAGAAACAGGTCGCAGTATATCCGTCGTCGCCTCGCCGCTCTCGAAACAGTAAAGGCCGGCCCAATAACGCTTCGCGAACGAGCTCCTTCAGGCGGTGCTAAAGTTTAGGGGCGCTAATGGGCGGCATTTAGGTTTCGCCGTAGTTTTACACGCAGGGTCCTTGGCTGCGTTGCCTTCGGTCGCAGCACATACGCTGACTATGTTTGCACATGGGCCGATGTTCATTGCTTGCAGTATCCTTTTTTTTTCTCTGCTTGTACCGTGTTGTACTGTGCTCTTCTTCTTTGCATCAAGCTGAATTTCGTAAAGCAACCATTCCCAACTACTGTAGGTGCGTACATAGCTAGTTAAACTTGGTGAGAAAATTCCAAAAAAAATCGATTCTCAACATTACCAAAAAAAAACTAGAAAAACTTGTGTATAGGATGCAAGGCTTTTGCATGAACATTATCTTACTGATTTTTAAACAATAGGAAAGGCTCCTACTGAAATTTACACTTCTTACGGAAGGTAGCAAATATAAAGAGTAAAGAGGAAAATCGGATAGACACTAGTGGAAACCCCCCCTCTTGTCCCGGGTTGGGAACCCCTAATGTACCGGATTGCCATCCGGTACAAGGCAACCGGGACTAGAGCCTCCCCCCTCTTGTCCGGGGTGGGTTACGACCCGGGACAAGAGCCCTCCACGCGGGGGCAGCGCATGCGCATGTGAGAGGAGCTCTAGTCCCGGGTTGTAATACCACCCGGGACTAGAGATGCTTCCACGTGGCGGCCTGTGACTTTTTTCGTTCTGATTGTTGTATATTACGAATAATTTGCAAAAAATACGGTTAATTATCTGTAAATCAGAAAAAAACATATAACATATCAAAATGTTCGTAAGAGCAAGCTTTATGAGATAGTCGGGAAATCGGAAGTCGGAACGGAAAGTCGTGAAGACGGGAAAGTATTCGATTATTCGATTACAAATAAAGATCCCATATATAAGAGAGACTAGAACCGTCAACTATTCGATTACATGGAGATCATCAAGCTAGCCACTACTAGAGCCCGTCATCTATCTTGATTCGGCGCCATTGTATTTTCCCTTCGGATCTAAGACATAGTTCATCAAAAAGCCCGCAATTTCCTCGCTAATTGCTCGAAAGCGGTCCTTTAGTTTCACGTTCCTCCGTTTTCGATCCATCTATAAAAGAAGGGAGATTAATATGAATATCAATATTCATAACAGAAATTATGAATGACACTCAACACAAATGATGGTTATAAAATGAAATTGTGAATTTATTTGTTCACTTACTTCGATAAATGTGTCTCGGTTCCGCTCAGAGACTATCTTGCGAATCCACTCGCAGACGTAGTATCCGCACAAATTGGTTCCTTGTGGCTGCCTATCCAACCACTACACGAGAATAGATTTCAATCAAATAATAATCAAGCATCACGATGGTATTGAAATTTTAATTGAAAGGGATGCGCGAACACCTAGCTCATACTACTTACTCTGGGGTATTTATAAGTAAGGTTCTCCGGAAAGTCACCTTTTGTAGTCTTTCGGAAAAGTTCCCAAACCCTGCCCAGCAAACAATTGAATAAATGAGTTATTAATTAGTTACTTCATATCTCAGGAAAGAGACCGATGTAATAAGATAAAGATTGAAATTACCGTGCGAGCACTCCTTGGATAAATTCGTGCCTCTCTTTGGGCCAGTTCAATGAGTCCATAATATCAATTTCTGCTGTATCGACTCGAATGACTAACAGAATGTAATGGTCGCTGCGCACGTTTATATATGTCAGTAACTAATCAGTTACACCTAACATCAAGTAAGCAAAAATTAACCAATGTGTACAAGACAGTAATACTCTTACCTGAAATGGTAAGGAAACAATATCTGCCCTTTATAATGTTGTTCTCGGAGGGCCCTAAACAAGTTGTCCACCGCATCGTCGTGCTTTAATGTAAACATTTTCTGATTAACTAGGCTTGGGTCGACGAACCCAATCTCAAACGACCCCTTTCTGTCACATTCATCGCTCTTCATTCTGCATAATACCGTAGTGAGCATAATTAGAACAGGGCAATGACCGAGATAAGCTATAGACTTACAATGTTAATGAGATTACAAAAAATAAATGGATTGAATCACTTACAGACAATAGGTACTGAGGATGCTCAAGTCGAGGGCGTCAAGCTGGTATAACTGATAGAGTTCTTCAAGTGGAATAGTTAACTCGCTTGTAATACCGCTGAAATGTTCACTTGTAACTCTCACAATGATCATTTCTCGACCTAGCAAAACGACCTCCTTGTACCACTTATGCAGTCTTGTCATTTGTGTTGGTAGAACCTTGAGCTCATCAGGTGACACTAGATCCTTCCCGTATACCCAGGGCCATTTAGCAGGTTCAAATGTAGAGGAGAGGAGATTTTCGTTGTCCAGTTGAGAAACTGAAATACCAGCATATGCAGCAAATTGCGCGCGGTGAGCGGGATCCTTCTCAAGCCCAGAGTCCTCATCAGTGGTCACCTTGAGCGGGGGGATGGACTGATTTGACTGTTGTCCTAGCTGGGCAACATCTCTTCTCCTTTTCCCGCTGGTTTCAGCAACTTTCCTCATTTGACGTACATAGTCATCTGGCCTATTCATCGAAATCTGCGATGGCGTAGTAAGAAAATCGACAGCCCAATTTATTTGCTCTTCCGCATACGTTTCCTTTGGCAGGGGTTTTCTTTTCTCCTTAGATTCTGCAGCCTGTCTTCTCGCCTCTGTTTGTAGCCAAATGCTGGCTACCTCTTTAGAACACGGAGGTTCGTCGTAAGGTCTCGAGGGAGGAACTTTCGGTACTTTTGGGAGGGGCTCAATATAATGCCCCAGATTTTGTTTAGAGCCATTTTGATAAAGGTTTGACCAAAACTTGACTTTGGGACCCGGTTGTCATCTACAAACACTGAGGACATGGTTAACTCTTATCTCGTCAAGCTGTTTGGAATCGGCTGCATACTTATCCAAATCGGAGGTCAAGTTAAACCTGGAGAGCCAATCTAAGTCGAGAGTACCATATATCCATCACTAGCTAGCCCTGTTTCTCACACACGTCACCCTCCGCGCCCAAGTCCTCACCCGACACTCTTGCCCTAGTCCAGCAGTCGTTACCGCCGCCACCACATCAAGAATCCCCAATCGCCACCGCCACCACAGTACAAGTACGAATCTGAGGAGCCTAGCCATAGTCCCCGCAGCTCTCCTGAAGATCACTGGGAGCTAGAGGCGCTGTTCCTTAAACTGATTTAGCCATGAAATCTGTGGTATTGGTGATTTATTCAAGCGGCAGTCTGGTTGAGGGTGTACGAATCAAGTAGATCTGCTGTCTCTTCAAGCACATGTGTGAGGATATCCAGCGCTGATATTACAACTTTCCTTGAACGGTTAAGGCAAGTGCATTGTGAACCTCACCTCCTTATACTTGGTTGTGCTGTTTGTGGTGCTTCAAGTGTGCTTGGTTCTTATTCAATGTTTATTCGATTCAATATTCTTCTTCTAAACTCCACGGGTTCGCAGATTGGTAAATTCCGAGCCAATACTGTGGCAGATTGGTAAATTCCGAGCCAATACTGCGGCAGGTCGGTAAATTCCGAGCCGACACGTTGGTAAATTCCGAGCCAACACTGCCTTCACATGATGATTAATTCCCCGTCACATGTGCTAAACCCATAGTTCAGTTTTCAGGAAAATTGTGTGATTCCGAGAGAAGTTCTAATGATGTTCTTTGTCTGATGTCTTTCTGGTTCCATATTGTACTTGCTGAGTATTTCTATACTCACCCTTGCATTTTAATTTGGTTTTCAGGTACTAAATAAGTGACTTGCATGGGACATTGGTGTAGCACCTCTACTTCTTTTGGCACATCACATATATTCATATTAACCGTAGTGGACATCTATAATTTTGTACGAGTTTTGATGGAGCGTTGTATTTTCATGTCTAGCGGCTTACTATATTTTGGTGAATCACGTGGATGTTTCTTTCTAGTTATAATGTGGTTACCTCACCTCTTATTAACTGCCTGTCGTGGATGTCCGTTTATCCAAGATAAACTCTGTCAAAATTTCCAATATTCTCCGTACTTGATAGATCTGGTCGAAGCGTGGTAGCATCTCAGGTAGGGCTTTTACCTGGGGTGTTACAGTTGGTATCAGAGCCTAGGTTTCAGATCGCTGGAGTAGGTTATGTTGACTTACGATACAATAAATCTAAAATTTTGTAGGATGGTTAAACAATTAAATTTGTCTTTTATCTTGCCTAAACAAGTAAAACTTGACTTTGTAGTAACTTAAAACTTACACACACTGGTGCACAATAGGATGGGTGTTGGGACATGCATTGCATTACGATTTAAAGGGTTATTTGTTTGCTTGTTTGTTTTATCCTTCATATTTTGGCATTGCTACGAGCAGCCATGTCACCGATAGCAGCTAGAGGGGGCCGATGTGGTCATAGACATTGTGGTCGCCGCAATGGTCATTTGGAGGAATCAGATGCAGAGGTTTGAGCATAGCCATAATCAGGAGACGAAAGTGAGCCACTCTGTTAATGGTGAAGGGCACCGTGCTTCAAACCTGACACTCACCAAGTGGTTGGATATGAACTTGGACAAGTTTGATGGGTCAGGGACACCAATGGACGACGCCACGAGATAGAGTTATCTATGTGGCTTGTCAGCCTTAGGGTCTCGCTGATGTTTGGTGGGAGGGAGTTCGTGCAGCTTGAACTATAGATTGTAGGACGAACCATCTTTAAAAGAGGCAATCGTTGCCAAGCGTAGGAGATACGGTACTGATGAACCTACGCCGAGTTTTGTATTATACTCAGAAAAGATAGGCCTCTTGATGCCATCAAGCTGATGGAGCGTATATTGATAAAGGAACTACCTTCTTTTTCCTAACTACCCAAAGTTGTGAGAGTAGAATTCGAGGGCGAATTCCATTGAAGGGGGGAAGAATATAATGCCCCAGATTTTGTTTAGAGCCATTTTGATAAAGGTTTGACCAAAACTTGACTTTGGGACCCGGTTGTCATCTACAAACACTGAGGACATGGTTAACTCTTATCTCGTCAAGCTGTTTGGAATCGGCTGCATACTTATCCAAATCGGAGGTCAAGTTAAACCTGGAGAGCCAATCTAAGTCGAGAGTACCATATATCCATCACTAGCTAGCCCTGTTTCTCACACACGTCACCCTCCGCGCCCAAGTCCTCACCCGACACTCTTGCCCTAGTCCAGCAGTCGTTACCGCCGCCACCACATCAAGAATCCCCAATCGCCACCGCCACCACAGTACAAGTACGAATCTGAGGAGCCTAGCCATAGTCCCCGCAGCTCTCCTGAAGATCACTGGGAGCTAGAGGCGCTGTTCCTTAAACTGATTTAGCCATGAAATCTGTGGTATTGGTGATTTATTCAAGCGGCAGTCTGGTTGAGGGTGTACGAATCAAGTAGATCTGCTGTCTCTTCAAGCACATGTGTGAGGATATCCAGCGCTGATATTACAACTTTCCTTGAACGGTTAAGGCAAGTGCATTGTGAACCTCACCTCCTTATACTTGGTTGTGCTGTTTGTGGTGCTTCAAGTGTGCTTGGTTCTTATTCAATGTTTATTCGATTCAATATTCTTCTTCTAAACTCCACGGGTTCGCAGATTGGTAAATTCCGAGCCAATACTGTGGCAGATTGGTAAATTCCGAGCCAATACTGCGGCAGGTCGGTAAATTCCGAGCCGACACGTTGGTAAATTCCGAGCCAACACTGCCTTCACATGATGATTAATTCCCCGTCACATGTGCTAAACCCATAGTTCAGTTTTCAGGAAAATTGTGTGATTCCGAGAGAAGTTCTAATGATGTTCTTTGTCTGATGTCTTTCTGGTTCCATATTGTACTTGCTGAGTATTTCTATACTCACCCTTGCATTTTAATTTGGTTTTCAGGTACTAAATAAGTGACTTGCATGGGACATGGGTGTAGCACCTCTACTTCTTTTGGCACATCACATATATTCATATTAACCGTAGTGGACATCTATAATTTTGTACGAGTTTTGATGGAGCGTTGTATTTTCATGTCTAGCGGCTTACTATATTTTGGTGAATCACGTGGATGTTTCTTTCTAGTTATAATGTGGTTACCTCACCTCTTATTAACTGCCTGTCGTGGATGTCCGTTTATCCAAGATAAACTCTGTCAAAATTTCCAATATTCTCCGTACTTGATAGATCTGGTCGAAGCGTGGTAGCATCTCAGGTAGGGCTTTTACCTGGGGTGTTACAGTTGGTATCAGAGCCTAGGTTTCAGATCGCTGGAGTAGGTTATGTTGACTTACGATACAATAAATCTAAAATTTTGTAGGATGGTTAAACAATTAAATTTGTCTTTTATCTTGCCTAAACAAGTAAAACTTGACTTTGTAGTAACTTAAAACTTACACACACTGGTGCACAATAGGATGGGTGTTGGGACATGCATTGCATTACGATTTAAAGGGTTATTTGTTTGCTTGTTTGTTTTATCCTTCATATTTTGGCATTGCTACGAGCAGCCATGTCACCGATAGC
This sequence comes from Poa pratensis, assembly GCA_947311845.1. Classification (NCBI taxonomy): domain Eukaryota; kingdom Viridiplantae; phylum Streptophyta; class Magnoliopsida; order Poales; family Poaceae; genus Poa; species Poa pratensis. The sequence continues at coordinate 102,116,227 of CAMZMU010000020.1, forward strand.
AGCTAGAGGGGGCCGATGTGGTCATAGACATTGTGGTCGCCGCAATGGTCATTTGGAGGAATCAGATGCAGAGGTTTGAGCATAGCCATAATCAGGAGACGAAAGTGAGCCACTCTGTTAATGGTGAAGGGCACCGTGCTTCAAACCTGACACTCACCAAGTGGTTGGATATGAACTTGGACAAGTTTGATGGGTCAGGGACACCAATGGACGACGCCACGAGATAGAGTTATCTATGTGGCTTGTCAGCCTTAGGGTCTCGCTGATGTTTGGTGGGAGGGAGTTCGTGCAGCTTGAACTATAGATTGTAGGACGAACCATCTTTAAAAGAGGCAATCGTTGCCAAGCGTAGGAGATACGGTACTGATGAACCTACGCCGAGTTTTGTATTATACTCAGAAAAGATAGGCCTCTTGATGCCATCAAGCTGATGGAGCGTATATTGATAAAGGAACTACCTTCTTTTTCCTAACTACCCAAAGTTGTGAGAGTAGAATTCGAGGGCGAATTCCATTGAAGGGGGGAAGAATATAATGCCCCAGATTTTGTTTAGAGCCATTTTGATAAAGGTTTGACCAAAACTTGACTTTGGGACCCGGTTGTCATCTACAAACACTGAGGACATGGTTAACTCTTATCTCGTCAAGCTGTTTGGAATCGGCTGCATACTTATCCAAATCGGAGGTCAAGTTAAACCTGGAGAGCCAATCTAAGTCGAGAGTACCATATATCCATCACTAGCTAGCCCTGTTTCTCACACACGTCACCCTCCGCGCCCAAGTCCTCACCCGACACTCTTGCCCTAGTCCAGCAGTCGTTACCGCCGCCACCACATCAAGAATCCCCAATCGCCACCGCCACCACAGTACAAGTACGAATCTGAGGAGCCTAGCCATAGTCCCCGCAGCTCTCCTGAAGATCACTGGGAGCTAGAGGCGCTGTTCCTTAAACTGATTTAGCCATGAAATCTGTGGTATTGGTGATTTATTCAAGCGGCAGTCTGGTTGAGGGTGTACGAATCAAGTAGATCTGCTGTCTCTTCAAGCACATGTGTGAGGATATCCAGCGCTGATATTACAACTTTCCTTGAACGGTTAAGGCAAGTGCATTGTGAACCTCACCTCCTTATACTTGGTTGTGCTGTTTGTGGTGCTTCAAGTGTGCTTGGTTCTTATTCAATGTTTATTCGATTCAATATTCTTCTTCTAAACTCCACGGGTTCGCAGATTGGTAAATTCCGAGCCAATACTGTGGCAGATTGGTAAATTCCGAGCCAATACTGCGGCAGGTCGGTAAATTCCGAGCCGACACGTTGGTAAATTCCGAGCCAACACTGCCTTCACATGATGATTAATTCCCCGTCACATGTGCTAAACCCATAGTTCAGTTTTCAGGAAAATTGTGTGATTCTGAGAGAAGTTCTAATGATGTTCTTTGTCTGATGACTTTCTGGTTCCATATTATACTTGCTGAGTATTTCTATACTCACCCTTGCATTTTAATTTGGTTTTCAGGTACTAAATAAGTGACTTGCATGGGACATGGGTGTAGCACCTCTACTTCTTTTGGCACATCACATATATTCATATTAACCGTAGTGGACATCTATAATTTTGTACGAGTTTTGATGGAGCGTTGTATTTTCATGTCTAGCGGCTTACTATATTTTGGTGAATCACGTGGATGTTTCTTTCTAGTTATAATGTGGTTACCTCACCTCTTATTAACTGCCTGTCGTGGATGTCCGTTTATCCAAGATAAACTCTGTCAAAATTTCCAATATTCTCCGTACTTGATAGATCTGGTCGAAGCGTGGTAGCATCTCAGGTAGGGCTTTTACCTGGGGTGTTACACTCAAGTCGGTGTTTTGGTGAGCGGAAACCTTTAACCTTCATACCCTTTCGACCTTTACCTTTATGGGCGGTGGAGACGGCTCAGGAGATGGCTCAGGAGACGGCTCAGGAGTCGGCTGAGGAGTCGGCTGATGCAGCGACTGACTCGGCGACGGAGATCGAGATGGACTCGTGCCATGGTGGTCGTCGTAAGTGTCATCATGTCGACTCAGAGAAGGCGATGGTGGCCTTGGCGGTGTCCAGCCTGGAAACTTGATCAATTTCTTGGGCCATAGAATGAGTCCACCCTGGACATCTCCCAGTTTCCTCTCATCATCCTCTCCAGGGAAATGAAGTTCGAGTGATTCATATCCGGGTTCAACGTGATCCACGCCGACACGAGCATAGCCAGCTGGAATCTCATTGTCACGATACAATGCTGTAGATTCACAAGTTAAAGCATAGCCGACCGCCGCCTTCAGGGATATGTTTCTCACTGCCTCATGTAGCTCACAAGTTTTCTTCTTAGTGATAAAATCCACGGGGTATGTCACGCTGACCGGTGTCGTGGAAGCCACGCTGCTTTTCCGTTGAGACGGACCACCTTGCTCACTATCTTGCAGGTGCAGCCGATGAGTTGCCCCTTGACTAGCTCGCTCGCGCCGCAGTTCTTCTAGTTGCTTTTCCACTCTGCTCAACCGGTCGTTTTGCTCCTGTTCCTTCCTCCTCTTTGCTCTTTCTCGGCTTCTATAAGAGTCACGGTCCTCGGGAAACCCTTCAAGCCACGTCATAGCTCCCCTGCCTTTAACTGTTCCTCCTTTCTCTTTAGTACCGAGGGCCTTCCACAGCACGTCGCGTTCTCTGTCGGGAAAAAACCTTCCCTCACGAGCATCTGTTATTGCATTCAGAATTGTTTGCCGGGGTATAGGAGTTTCTTTCGTTTCATCAACCACTACATCACCTGATGCGTCATACTCCGCCCCATGAGCAAGCATCCAATTTCTGACCCTACGGGGCCAATAATCTGTAACTGGAGTGATCCCTTCTTTGCGCAGATTGGCCTCAATCTTTGCCCACTTAGGCTCGGCAGCTCTGTAGCCACCTCCACCCAACTTATGGTTATATATCTTCTTCGACGCATTCAACTTATTCTGTGCCGATCTTTTCTTGGCTAGTTGTGTCTCCTTGTAATCCAGAAATGCCTCCCAGTGAGCCCGCTGCCTCTCTAGTGTTCCAGTGAAATCTGGGATTTTCTTATTGTCGACCCACTCAAGGTATATTCTGTTCTTCCATTTATTGAATGCTGAAGCCATCTTCTTCAGAGCCCAATGCTTGACTTTGTCCCTCATGGCTGTTGTCCTTTCGGGAGTATCCAGCTCCGGCAGACTGAAAAATCTCATGAGCTTGGCCCAACATACATCTTTGTTTCTGTCAGTGACATAATAATTGCCGTCTATGCCTTTTATCTGATTCCATTCCGAAAGGCTGATCGGGACATTGTCCCTAACAACAACTCCGCATTGATGCACAAACTTATTGCGGACGTTCCCAATCGGTTGGCCTTCTGCATCGACAAACTCAATTCTGAAATGATCTTTCCCGTATACCAACCCTTTGGCATGGCCTCGTTTAGTAGTTTCTTCTTTCGATGTGGAGGAGGTCTAAAAAGAAGAAACTTTTGTTAATATATATACAAATAAATTTTTACATCTGATCAAATAGAGACTTAATTAATATACCACGCCGGACTGCGGGGGTTCACCAACTATTCTAGTTTGCCCTTGGTCGCTTCGTTCCACCTCCACTCCCTCACCGGAATCGTTCAAGAACTCGGAGCCATCTAAATCTCCTCCAATGTGTTCATCACCGGGTTGCCGGATAAAGTCCATTATCGCATCTTCCCCTTCTCTGAATTGGAAGAGAGGAACATCTCCATCGGCCATTGATTAACTATTACAAAAGAAAATAAAACAAATGATAGCATTAGCACAATAATTCATCGTAGGGAACTTTCCGACTTCCCGACTTCCGGTTTTCCCGACTACACGACTTCCCGACTTCCCGACTACACGACTTCCCGAGTTCCCGACTTCCCGACTACACGACTACCCGACTTACCGGTTTTCCGACTACACGACTTCCCGACTTCCCGACTTCCCGACTACACGACTACCCGACTTTCCGACTACACGACTACCCGACTTCCCGACTTCCCGACTACACGACTACCCGACTTCCCGACTACCCGACTTCCCGGCTACACGACTCACCGGCTGAACGACTACCCGACTACACGACCCACCGGCTGAACGACTACCCGACTACACGACTCACCGACTACACGACTTCCCGACTTCCCGACTACACGACTACCCGACTACCCGACTTCCCGACTACACGACTACCCGACTACCCGACTACACGACTTCCCGGCTACACGACTACCCGGTTTTCCGACTACCCGACTACACGACTCACCGGCTGAACGACTACCCGACTACACGACTCACCGACTACACGACTTCCCGACTTCCCGACTACACGACTACGCGACTTCCCGACTTCCCGACTACCCGACTACACGACTACCCGACTTTCCGACTACACGACTACCCAACTTCCCGACTTCCCGACTACACGACTACCCGACTACCCGACTACCCGACTACACGACTCACCGACTACACTTAGCAAAAATCTAAACTTAGCAAAAATCTACACTTAGCAAAAATCTAAACTTAGCAAAAATCTACACTTAGCAAAAATCAACGACTCACCGACTTCCCGACTCAACGACTTATTAACTCAACGAATTTCCGACTACACTAAAATATTTCTACACTTAGCAAAATCTACTACACTTAACAACAAAAAACAGTACACTAACTTAGCAAAATACTACACTTAATTAAGTATACTATACACTTAACAACACTTAAGAAAATAGACTACACTTAACAACAAAAAACTAACCTAGCTAATTAAAATATGAAACTAAAAATTAAACTCAAAACTAACCTAGCTATCAACACTAACCTAGTATACTAATTAAGGAAAACAGTACACTAAGCTAATTAGCTATTATTAGGAAAAACAGTATACTAAAAACTTAGAAAAAATTAGGAAAAAAACTTAGAAAAAAAACTCACCGGCCGGTGAGGCAGGGGGCGGCGCCGGCGAGGAGAGGAGGAGGAGGCGCGGCCGGCGGCGGGGCAGGGGGCGGCGACGGCGACGAGAGGAGGAGGAGGCGCGGCCGGCGGCGGGGCAGGGGGCGGCGACGGCGACGAGGGGAGGCAGGGGGCGCGGAGGAGGAGGAGGAGGAGGAGGCGCGGCCGGCGGCGGGGCAGGGGGCGGCGCCGGCGAGGAGAGGAGGAGGAGGCGCGGCCGGCGGCGGGGCAGGGGGCGGCGACGGCGACGAGAGGAGGCAGGGGGCGCGGAGGAGGAGGAGGAGGAGGCGCGGCCGGCGGCGGGGCAGGGGGCGGCGCCGGCGAGGAGAGGAGGAGGAGGCGCGGCCGGCGGCGGGGCAGGGGGCAGCGACGGCGACGAGAGGAGGAGCAGGCGCGGCCGGCGGCGTGTGTGGGAGTTGCTCCCGGGTCGAGCAACGACCCGGAGCTTTATACCAAAAGCTCTTGTCCCGGGTGGAGGCTAGGCCCGGGACTAGAGTGCACCCTTTTGTCCCGGGTCTTTCCACGACCCGGGACCAAAAGGTAATATTTTCCTGTTGAAGCCCAAATGTTCAAAATTTAGCGCGCAAATTTTTGAAAGTTCATTTTAATATGAATTTGAATAGCTTCTGCATACTTTCGAATCTGACAAAAAATTCAACATGAAAAGTTTTTGAATTTGCAAAACTAATCCAATGCAATTTTCTGTTTTGTAAAATAATTATTCAAACTATTCAAACTATTAACCATTTTGCCATTTTCAATTTAAAATTGCACAACCTAGATTTGGGTGGGGTTCCGACGCTCCGGGGCCCCGCTTCGGCGAAACCCTAAATCCGCTGGAAAAACCCATCTGGTTCACCCGAAAGGGGAGTTTTCACCTCTAAGTGCAGAAACTCACTACAGAGAAAGTGAAGCCGGTGCAGCCTTGCCGAAAACATACAACTAGAGATCTACGTTACAACTTCACTAGTTCTAAATACTGGATAGAACAAATTAAGGTACAACTTCAAATGAGTACCATGCCTACCTTCGACTGGGTTTTATAGAACTACCGGTGGCGGCATTTGGAAACACACCGCTTATCCAACGGCTCAGAAGCGCTCGAAGGAAACACACGATCCGTGTGCTTCTTCCTTATTGGTGGGATTCCTTATTCGGTCAATGAACTGGAGTATTTTGTAGATAGAACAAAACACAAGGTTTCACCGTCATACAGCCCCACGGTGGCTCGTGAGTGCCTGCATATCAAATGCACCGTAGGGCTGCATGACGTGAATCCGAATGCTTTGATTACAAGGAGTAGACACAGAGTGTCGAACATGTCCAGGAGGGGGCTTACAAGCGCTCGAAAGACATCTCTGATGATCTACAACCGTCCGGCAAAACGTCCCTGATGATCTGCAACCGTTTGGAACGGTCGCAGATCATCAGAGACGTCTTGCCGCTGGTTGCCCAAAGATGCCTCTCCGAGTGACGCTGGAATGTTTTGTGTGAGTGAGTAACCTGTCTGAGGAGTGGCCAATTTATAGGCAACGTTATATTAGCTCTAGTACCGGATGGTGCCACCACCCGGGACTAAAGGGAATCCCACCAATAAGGAAGAAGCACACGGATCGTGTGTTTCTTTCGAGCGCTTGTGAGCCGTTGGATCAGGGGTGTGTTTCTTTTGAAGGCTTGTGAGCTGTTGGATATCACGTTGTGAGCCACCACCCGGGACTAAAGGGAATCCCACCAATAAGGAAGAAGCACACGGATCGTGTGTTTCTTTCGAGCGCTTCTGAGCCGTTCGATCAACGGTGTGTTTCTTTCGAGCGATGCTGACCCGTTGGATCAGGTGTCACCAACCGGGACTAAAGAAGCACACGGACCCTATATATAGCATCCATCGATCGTTTCCTTTTTTAGTCTTCACTTTTTTGTTTCGTTCTTTTCCTTTTTTAGTCTTCACTTTTTTTTGGTTTCGTTCTTTCCTTTTTTAGTTTTGCTTATATAAAGCCCAGGGGGGGAGACCTGAGTCTGCCCCTAGCTACGACAACGTGTCCGCGCCGCTCGACGCCCTCCTCCGCACCCGGCGCCGCCCCTTCCTGTCGTGTCCTCCGCCGGCCCCCCATGCCAAGGCACGTTGCCCTCTCTCTCTGATCCCCTCCTCCCCTACGTAGGTTGCATGCACCTTAGGTGTTTGATCAAATTCCCCACTATTGTTTTCAGATCTCGGGCATATACGTCGGCGATGGCCGCGGCCGGACACCCGTTGGACAATAACGTCCATGTGCGGGATTGGGCTCCGCCGGGCTGGCACTGGGAGTTATCTTCCGGAACGCGTAGCTTGGTGAGAAATCGGGGCGAAGTCGCCGACCCGGATCTTGTTTGGTGGAGGTCGCATGGGCCAGGGAGCTTCCAGAGGGAGCCGGCCCCCGAGGAGGAGGTACGTCGCCGTATAAGTGAGGAGGATGCGCACGTCCGTCGCTACATGCATCTGTTGGATACGATGTATATTAATACATGGCAGGTAATGCGAAGGAATCCTTATGATGTGAGTATTGACCCTGTGATGGTTCCTACTCTGTGGGTGACGAGCGCTCCCCGTGATGCACCCCGCGGCTTAGGACGAGGCAGAAGTTAGTTAAATAAAAATGGCATGTACTCCAGCTGTAACGGGATTAAATAAAGATGTAAGCGTGTGTGATACTTTTTGCATATTAATTTGATCAATGTTGCTTTTGTAAACTGAGGAAAATAATGTTTCCTACTTTGAATTATTCTGCAATACAAAGGCTATTTTATATTTGATCTCTTTCGGTGTGAATTCGTCCTGTTGGCCTGTCTTCGATCGATCTCGACAGTTTTTCGTAAAAAAATAAATAGAGTGAAAAAACACTCAAAAAGATATATCCTACAAAGATATATCAAATTTAAACAATATTAGTTAATGCATTTTAAATTGAAAATGGCAAAATGGTTAATAATTTGAATAGTTAGAATAATTATTTTAGAAAACAGAAAATTGCTATCCACGGCGTGAGGCCTGTCCGCATTCCTCTCTTGCCCACGGCGCCGGCGCGCATCCTCACATCTCTGACGGTTTTGCAGCCTGCTCTCTCTTCCCGCCGGCGGCCCGGAACGCCCCAACGACGCCCTCGTGGAGGTCCTCTCGCGCCTCCCAGTGAAATAAATGGAGATAAACTTGAGCTAGAGAGAGGAAACAATGGAGCAAATGAAGATGAACTCGAGCTGAAATTTCCCTCCGCTTGTGAGCCGTTGGATCAGGGGTGTGTTTCTTTCGAGCGCTTCTGAGCCGTTGGATCAGCCGTTGGATTAGCTCTAGTACCGGATGGTGCCACCACCCGGGACTAAAGGGAATCCCACCAATAAGGAAGAAGCACACGGATCGTGTGTTTCCTTCGTGCGATTCTGAGCCGTTGGATCAGCGGTGTGTTTCTTACATTTCCTTACAATTTTTTTGAATAATTTTTTTAATAAGACGGACGGTCAAATGTAATATCACAAAATCCAGAACAACTTACAATTTGGAACGGAGCGAATACTCAATTATGAGCAGAAAATATTTCTCAAGGCAAATCAACAGATGACCATGCCCTCGGTAATGCAAATGGGAACACACCCCCCGCGCGCGAACCATCTGAAATTCCAAATTGGGAACGCGGGAACACATGGTCTGACGGTTCCAAATAAAGTGCTTGTTCTTCTCCCCTGCTCGGTCTTATCCGGTCTTTCCTTCCGATCCATTTCACATCACATGGAGTCTGTCGCCGCCGCAGCCGGCCGGCGCGGCCGTCGCCCGTCGACTCGGGCTTTCCCCAGCGGCCGGTAAGCATACCCTGCCGTCTCCCCTGTCCGCATTCCTCTCCTGCCCACGGCGCCGGCGCGCGCATCCTCACATCTCTGACGGTTTTTGCAGCCTGCTCTCTCTTTCCGCCGGCGGCCCGGAACGCCCCAACGACGCCCTCGTGGAGGTCCTCTCGCGCCTCCCAGTGAAATAAATGGAGATAAACTTGAGCTAGAGAGAGGAAACAATGGAGCAAATGAAGATGAACTCGAGCTGAAAAATGGAGGGGCTGCTCTTGGTGTGGAAGGTGATGCACGGAGGGAAATGGTCCCGGGTGATAACACGACCCGGGACAAAAGCTCCAACCTCTTGTCCCGGGTTGTGCCACGACCCGGGACAAGAGGTCCACGCCCTGGGCGCCCTGCCAACGCACCTCTTGTCCCGGGTCGTGGCACCACCCGGGACAAAAGCTCCCTCCCCACCCGGGACTAGTGCCATTTTTTTGACCCGGGACAAGTGCACCCCTCTAGTCTCGGGTCTTAAGCCACCCGGGACTAGAGGCAAAATCGGCCTTGGTCTAAAGCTCTTGTTTCCACTAGTGAGAGTCTACTAGGGAGTATGTACTAAGCTTTGACTCCTTACACATAAATATTACACGAGTATTACATGGTTCTTAGCGTCAATATTTAGAAATAACAAGGCCCATTCGTAGGTAAGCTTCCTTTTTTCTAACAAAAAAATGAACTTGCCTTGTCTATCATCTTAGAAATCGTACTCCCTCCGTTCCACGGTATAAGATGTTTTAGCTATTACATATGTTGTCTAAATTCGGACCGGAAAGAGTGGACATAAATTTTTCTAGGGTTTCGTATTCTGTAGCTAGGGTTCTTGACGATTCTTGGTAGGTGTCAACGATGGTGCTAGTTGATTTAGTTGAATATTTGCATCAGTTCAGTATCATGTCGTGATATGAGCTGGTGATCAGAACACATGTCTTTTACTTTTTGTTTTGTTCCCTGTTCAGAATTACAGAATAATTTCTAGTGTAATAGGCACACGGAATTACAGAATATATACTGTATTGTTGAAATGTGTAAACGACCATGGGAATCGACGTTGCTAACCAGAACTATATCAAATTCAGCTGTCTGAATTTGTATTGAGAAGAACAAAACATATATCTATTGTATTTTTGCTATTGCTCCTGTGAGAAATGAACTGTGTCATTGTAAGAAGACACTGAAATGGTTTTTGTTCGTGCAAGACTATATACACAGATTACAAGGGATCTGGACAACCAGTCTAGGAACACATCTATGCTACGTTTTCTAGTCCAAAATGCTGCATATCCTAAGCTCATGCCAGCAGCCTGTAGATGTTCAGATGAATATCTGATGCTATTGTCTTGAGCAACCACTAGTAGGAAAAGGCTTATAGCCACCAGCCTACCGCTGGCGAACGTCATTTCCGTCCGCCAGCGTTACTACCGCTGGCGGGCTAGTTTCGGAGCCCGCCACTGGTTTTGCACGTACCGCTGGCGGACGCCCACTCTGCCCGCCAGCGGTAGTAGCAGGAATTTGCGTGGAGGTGGGGCAAAATACCGCTGGCGGACGCTATAGAGTGCCCGCCAGCGGTAGTTGCCTCGGCTGAGCCCAAAAATTAGCACATTACCGCTGGCGGGCACTCCACACCGTCCGCCAGGGGTAACCGTCGCTTTGGAAGTTGATCAGCAGCCACCGTTTTGATTGTGCTTTGGAAGATGATCAGCCCGCCATTTTAATTGTGCATTGGAAGATGATCAGCCCGCCGCCGTTTTGATTGTTGCCCGGCCGCCGGCCTCCCTCTCCACCCTATATAAAAGGCCACTAATCCATGGCCTTAAGCACACACACAATCTCTCTAATCTCCTTGCAAAAACTCTCTCTCTCGAGCCCTCTCTTCTATTCCAATGGAGCCACTCGCGTGCGTTCCTCCGTCTCGGTTGTACTACTTCATCAAAGAAGATATGCACTTCAAGGTATGGGTCACCCTCCGTGCATCACGCGTGGAGAGGTGGATCCGCGACGTGAAGAAGTTCTTTCTCGACGCCGCACCGATCAAGTGCGTTGGACTCGACTGCGAGTTCACCGACCCTCTCCCGGGTCGACAGAGGGATCTTCCATACGAGAAAAGGCAGCGCGCCGCCGTCCTTCAACTCTCGGTGGCATCCGAGACTCTTGTCTTCCAGATCTGCAAGGCTGATGGGGTCCCCGAGATCTGAAAAAATGAGTGGGGAATTTGATCAAACACATAAGGTGCATGTAGGCTCGGGCCTCCCCTGGCCTTATATATAACAATGTTTAAAATAGCGTGCTATCAAAAATAGCGTGACCCTTCTCGAGAAATAACCTAAATATAGCGTAGCCCCTCAAATTAAGCTATAGCGGGCTAAATATAGCGTGCTAATAACCGCGTGCTAAATATAGCGTGCTAATAACTTCAAATAATTTGTAGTTATAGTTGTAGTTCAAATGATTTTTGCACTCGAAGTTCAAATGATTTTTTAAAATTTTCAGACAAAAACGGCCAAAGAATACACAAATATAAGAATACACAAATATAAAAAAAAATACACAATTTTTTTAAATTTTTCAGACAAAAACGCCTTATCCACTCACCCCACCGCCGCCGCACACGCCTTATCCACTCCCCCACCCACCGCGCGCTGCCGTCCACGCACGAGCGCCGGCCGTGCGCGCTCCCTCTCCCGCCGCCGCGGCCGCCCACTCTCCCGCCGCCGCCGCCATCCTCCTTCCCTCGAGCGCACGCGCCGCCGCCACCCCTCTTTCCCACGCGCGCACGCGCCCCCGCCCACGCATGGCCGTGGCCGCCCCTCTTTCCCTCGAGCGCACGCGCCGCCGTCGCCCCTCTTTCCCACGCGCGCACGCGCCCCCGCCCACGCACGGCCCGCCGCCCACGCCGCTGCCCCGCCGCCGTCCCCTCCCCTCCCCCGCGACGAGCGAGAAGCCCGCGGCATCCATCGACCCCGAGGTCGCGCCACCGGCTGCTAGGCCCAATGGCGCCTGCGCGCGCGTCTCCTCTGCTTGATCCGTTCTCACCTCGTCTCCGTGCTCCTTCCTGCAGGCCCCTCTACGCGCTCGGGGTGGGGGCGTGCGGCACGGACGCCGTCGACGACAAGGAGCTCCACCTCGTGTACCACAGTGACGGCCAGCGCCACATCAAGGTCCCTCCCCCTCCCTCCCTCGCCCCTCCCTGTTTTGGTGCCAATTGGTTGTTGAAATTGAGTCTGGGAAAGAAATGCGTGTATGTTATGATGTGTGAGATGTCTCCTTGTTAAGCAAGAGGGTACTGATGCAAGCTATCATTTCACTTTCTCAGTTTACGGTCGACATTACATTGGAAATTTATATTAGGTTAGTGTGTTAAAATTGTCTTAGCTCTATCGATGCTCTCTGTACTATTATAGTTGTACAATTTGTCGATGAATTTATGGTGGTGGTTGTGATGAATTTGTCGGAACGTTATCGACAGAAGTCGATGAATTTGTGATATGAAATGTTGCAGGTACCCGAGAGGCCCTTGAGATTGCCGGAATGTTGATTAATTTCCATTCCGGCAAATTCGGATACTCCATATGTCTTATTTTTAGCAAAGGTCATGCCGAAATTTTCCGTGAATTTTGGTATGACTTTGGCTAAAAATATGACATATTTTCTATGAATTTGAAATATGACTTTATGTTACCGTCTTTTGATATGCCGATGATTAAACTGTTGTGACATCGTGTGATTTAGGGGTGGCGTCAGTGAGACTTGTGATATGCACGGATACACATTTTCTGCATCCCACTGGATGACAATTTCTATACTTTACATTTTTCTATACTGTACGTACTTTACATCTTTCTATACTCAAATTTGTTGTGTAACATGCATTTTTTTTGCCTTGTATAGAGCATGCCGCGACGCCGCCGCTCCATGAGCGGTTCATTGGCGTCCGTCACCGCCCATTGATACGTCTCAAACGTATCTATAATTTTTGATGTTCCATGCTGATATTATATCAATTGCTACATGTTTTGGCTACACTTTATATCATTTTTATGCATTTTCTGGGACTAACCTATTAACAAGATGCCACAGTGCCAGTTCCCTGTTTTCTGCTGTTTTTGGTTTCAGAAAATCTATTAAGGAAATATTCTCGGAATTGGACGAAACAAAAGACATCGTCAATAATATCACGAGGAGATCACGGAGTCCAAAGGGGAGTCGGAGCAGACCCACCAGGGGGCCACGCCACACTAGGGCGCGGCCCAGGGTGGGCCCGCGCCCCCTATGGCGTGGTGGCCCCCCTCGGCCACCGACGCCGCCTCTTCGCCTATATATTCTCCGCGACGCGAAAACCCTATTACGGTCGATCATATTCCACGAAAAGTTCCGTCGCGGCCGTCATCGTCAATCTCAGATCGGAGGAGTTCTGAAGCTCTTCCCGGCACCCTGCCGGAGGGGAGATCATCACCGGAGGGCTCTACATCACCATGCCTGCCTCCGGAGTGATGCGTGAGTAGTCCACCCCTGGACTACGGGTCCATAGCAGTAGCTAGATGGTTGTCTCTCTACCTTGTGCCTCCATGTTTAGATCTTGTGAGCTGCCTAACATGATCAAGATCATCTTATTGTAATGCTAGATGTTGTGTTTGCTGGGATCCGATGAATATTGATACCATGTTTATTCAAGTTGTTTATCTATGTGCTCTTGATCTTGCATGCTCTCCGTTGCTAGTAGATGCTTTGGCCAAGTAGATGCTTGTGACTCCAAGAGGGGGTATTTATGCTCGATAGTGGGTTCAGTCTCTAGATATCTGGATCAGTGACAGAAAGGTCTAAGATGGTAGATGTGCTGTTGCTACTAGGGATAAAACATTGGTGCAGTGTCCAAGGGCACTTGTATTGATTACATTACACACTTTACTTCATGCAATAATCTGTTGTTAGCAACTTAATACTGAATGGGATGCGGATGCTGCCTTGAAGGTGGATTATTTAGGCATAGATGCTGTTGGAATAACGGTCTATGTACTTTGTTGTAATGCCCAACTAGATTTCATAGTAGACATCTTGGCATGTATTGCATTGTTATGCCCTCTCTATTTGTCAATTGCCCAGCTGTAATTTGTTTACCCAACATGCTAGTTATCTGTTCTGAGAGAGACACCACTAGTGAACTGTGGACCCTGGTCCAATTTCCTCATACTGTTTACACAACCTGCTGCAATCATCTGTTTCCTGTTACTTGCTGTTTTTCCTGCTGTTTTCCACACCATACGTTTAACTCTTTGTTTCTGCAAGACCGGAGAGATTGACAACCTCTCTGTTTCGTGTTGGGCAAAGTTCTGGTTTGTGTCTGTGCAGATTCCACGTTGGTGCAAGCTCCCTAGCGCGCCAGGGGGAGTCAACATCAACAACCTTCCGATAGATCGTCAAGTCCTACTGGATTGATAACCTTGGGTAGATTTCTCAAGGGAAAACTTCTGCTGTCTACATCATAACCTTCCTCTTGGGGTTCACCAACACGTAGCCATCAAGCTGTTTTCTGGCGCCGTTGCCGGGGACTTGGAGGCTATTGGAAAGGGGAGTCTCTCAGTTCCAATCTCTTTACTTTGTTTTTTGTCTTGTTTTAGTTTTGTTTTGCTTGCTGTTAAAAATCAAAAACCCAAAAAAATTAAATTCCTGCATCTAGTTTTTAATTTCGAGTTGTGCTTGCTTGTTTTAGTCTTGCTAAAATGAGTAATCCTGAAAATACTAAGTTGTGTGACTTTACTAGCACAAACAACAATGATTTTATCTGTACACCCATTGCTCCACCTGCTTCTAAAGCAGAATTTTATGAGATTAAGCCTGCACTGTTAAATCTGGTTATGAAAGAGCAATTTTCTGGTGTTAGTACTGATGATGCTGCTGCCCACTTAAACAACTTTGTTGAACTTTGTGATATGCAAAAGTATAAGGAGGTAGAGAGTGATATTATTAAGCTGAAATTGTTTCCTTTCTCTTTAAGAGGAAGAGCTAAAGATTGGTTGCTATCTTTGCCTAGAAATAGTATTGATTCCTGGACTAAATGCAAAGATGCTTTCATTGGAAAATATTATCCTCCTGCTAAAATTATCTCTTAAGAAGTGGTATTATGAACTTTAGGCAACTTGATAATGAGCATGTTGCCCAAGCTTGGGAAAGAATGAAGTCTTTGGTTAAAAATTGCCCCACTCATGGACTGACTACTTGGATGATCATCCAAACCTTTTATGCAGGACTAAATTTTTCTTCAAGGAATTTTGGACTCGGCTGCTGGAGGGACCTTTATGTCCATCACTTTGGGTGCTGCTACAAAGCTTCTTGATGATATGATGGTAAATTATTCTGAATGGCACACTGAAAGGGCTCCAACTGGTAAGAAGGTAAATTCTGTTGAGGAAATTTCCTCCTTGAGTGATAAAGTTGATGCTATTATGACTATGCTTTCGAATGGACATGGTGTTGTGGATCCAAATAATATTCCTCTTGCTTCTTTGGTTGCTCATGATGAGAAAAATGTTGATGTAAACTTCATTAAAAATAACAACTTCAACAACAATGCTTATAGGAATAATTTTGGTAGCAACAATTATAGGCCATATCCTGCTAATGGTAGCAACTCTTATGGTAATTCTTATGGCAATTCCTACAGTAACAATAGAAGTGTGCCCTCTGATCTTGAAGTCATGCTTAAGGATTTTATTAGCACACAAACTACTTTTAATAAAACTGTTGAGGAAAAGCTAGGAAAAATTGATACTCTTGCTGCTAAAGTTGATAGTCTTGCTCATGATGTTGAAATGCTGAAAATAAAAGCTATTCCTAGTGATATTAGAGAGAGTAAAACACTCAATGCTATCCAAATTAAAATTGATAATAACATTAGGATGCTTGCTGAACTTCATGAAAGATGGGAGAGAGAAGAAAGAGAAGCTGAAATTGCTGAACAAAATAGTGTTGTTAGAGTTTGCACTATTTTTACTAATGAAACAAATGATGCCTCACATGCTAATGCGCCCCCTACTGTTAGTGAAAAGATAATAAGTGTTGGAAATGTCTCTACTACCTCTACAAAAAGTTTTAAATTGCCTGATAGCACTACTTTTGTTCCTAGTAAAAGTGCTGAAATTTTTAGAGGTGTTGGTGATAATTGCTCCATTGTTTTTGATGACAACAACTTCAATTTCGAAAATTGTAACATAACTGAAGTCATCATGTTCTTGCAAAAGCTAGCTAAGAGTCCTAATGCTAGTAAAATAAATATGGCTTTTACTGAACATATTATCAAAGCTCTCATGCATGCTAGGGAAGAAAAATTAAAACTTGAAGCTTCTATCCCTAGGAAGTTAGATGATAATTGGGAACCTGTTATTAAAATGAAACTGAGTGAGTTTGAATGCAATGCTTTGTGTGACCTTGGTTCTTGTATTTCGGTTATGCCTAAAAATTTATATGATATTCTCAAGCTTGCACCTTTGGAAAAATGTCATTTGGATGTTCACTTTGCTGATTCTTCTATGAAGAAACCTTTAGGAAAAGTTGATGATGTTTTGATAATGGTTAACAACAATCTTGTCCCTGTTGATTTTGTGGTTTTGGATATTGAATGCAATCCTTCTTGTCCTATTGTTTTGGGAAGACCTTTTCTGAGAACTGTTGGTGCTGTTATTGATATGAGAGGGGAATATAAAATTTCAATTCCCACTCAAGAAAGGTATGGAACACTTCCCTAGGAAGAAGATGAAATACTCACATGATACTAGTGTCAAGACAAATTATGGTTTTGGATTTTCTGGTCTTGACAATACTTGATGCATCTCTTCATGCCTAGCTCAAAGGCATTAAAGAAAAGCACTTCTGGGAGATAACCCATGTTTTTATTTGCTGTTTTATTTTTGTTTTCTTGAGTCAAGGATGCTTGTTTACCTCTGTAGCAACTCCTTTGTATCTTTTATTTGCTGTTTTGTTGTGCCAAGGAGAGTTACTAATGCAAAGTTGGTTTTATTTTCGGGACTGCATTGGGACAGATTGCTGTTCGTCACCGTTTAATTCAGTAGAAAATCAGAAAAAATCGAAAAATGCTGAAATTTTTGTGCATGTTCCTGATGATGTTACGCAACTTTCATTATTTCAAAAGTTTTCATCTGAGCATCGTAAGTGCCTCGAAAAAATTCGTCATTACAGACTGTTCTGGTTTGACAGATTCTGTCTTTTATTTTGCATTCTCTCTTTTACAAGTTTTTAAGTGGTTTCTTTTCGTGTAAAAGTGCCCACTTGAGCCTAGTAACAGTGGCTAATGTTTAAAATAGTTGGCTTGTGAGTTTTGTCTTTGCTAGAACTTTGAAGTATTATCTTTTAGTGCACTAACCTGCTAATGAGAAAAGCTGTTAAGTTTTGGTGTGAAGGAAGTTTTCAAGTGTTGATAGAGGAGAATGATATTACATGATCAAGAAGAGTGAAGAGCTTAAGCTTGGGGAGGCTTACCTCCCCAGCATATTTCAAGAAGACTCAAGCATCTAAGCTTGGGGATGCCCAAGGCATCCCCTTCTTCATCTACAAATTATCAGGTCATCTCTAATGGTGCTATATTTTTATTGCTTCATACTAGTGTACTCTTCCTTGGAGCGTCAGTGTGTTTTTGTTTTCAGTTTGTTTTGTTTTGTTTGCTGTGCTATACTTGTTGGATCCTAGCATTCATGTTTGGGAGAGAGACACGCTCCACTTTTTCATTAGAATACTCTTGTGCTTCACTTATACTTGTTGAGTATTCCTGTCTAGCTGCTGTTATTGCTGTTAGCTCTCAGTTTTTCATGTATCTCTTGTTAGAGCTTTCAGTTTCTTTTGAAGAAAGTACTCTCTTGCTTCACTTATATCTGTTTGGAGAGTTGTCAAATAAGTTGATTGGTGTTTGGTTGGACCAGAAAAATGCTATGCATGTGGTAGTGGTATAAAATGCTTACATGAATCTTTTTAGATCGTTGTCTTGAGTAATTTGATGCTTGCCAATTGTTTTGAGCTGTCAAGTAATTAATGTTTAAGCTTGTGCATCATGTAAGTAATGGCTATTAATGAAGAACTACTATAAGGATTTTCTGCTATAATAATCTGTTGCATAATTGGAAGTCCATAGTAGTCTAGATAATTTTTGGATGAAGGCTATGTGTTAACAAGGAAGACAGTGGGAGTCTATGGTTCGTCAAACCTTGTGTTTTATGTACACTCTTGCTATTCCAGTTGATAATGATGTTTGCTTATAATAACCTTGCTAGCCTAAACTCTGTACTAAGAGGGAATGCTTCTTGTACATCCAAAACCTTGAGCCAAATCCATGCCACCTGTGTCCACCATACCTACCTATTATGTGGTGTTTTCACCATTCCAAGTAAATTTCTTCATGTGCTATCTACTAACTACTCAAAACTGTTACATTTCCTTTTTGTGTCACTACTTGAAAAGCTCATAAGGACGTAGATAGGTGGTCTTTATTTCCTGGTTGATCAAATTTTACACACCTGGACTAGTGGCATATACATCCGCTTATCCAATAATTTTGCAAAAAGAGCTGGCAACGGGGTGCCCAGCCCCAATTAATTACAACTTTCATTAATAATTCTCTTCACATGTTTTGCCCTGATTTATCAGTAAGCAACTTAAATTGCAAATAGACACTCCTCCATGGTATGTGAATGTTGGAAGGCACCCGAGGATTCGGTTAGCCATGGCTTGTGTAAGCAAAAGGTTGGGAGGAGTGTCATCTATAAAGAAACTAAAATACATGTGTAAACAAAAGAGAAGAGGGATGATCTACCTTGCTGGTAGAAATAACGTCCTTCATGGGAGCCGCTCTTGTA
Source organism: Poa pratensis (assembly GCA_947311845.1). NCBI lineage: Eukaryota > Viridiplantae > Streptophyta > Magnoliopsida > Poales > Poaceae > Poa > Poa pratensis. The sequence goes on from CAMZMU010000020.1 coordinate 102,134,935, forward strand.
AAGTTTGATCAACTAGTGAAGTAGAGTATTGCCTATTTGCTGATTTGTTGACACCTGTATACACCATTACCTTACAAAACAATATTTTATGCTCTCTATATGCCTTCGGGAACTACAGCTCTAGCACATGATGTTAATCCCTGCTTCCCTCTGCGAAGGGCCATTCTTTTACTTTTATGTTGAGTCAGTTTTCCCACTTCTTTCTGTCTACTTAGCAAACATCATTGTCAACTCCAGTATAACAGTTTTTACATAACTTTGTGTTTGGTTGATCATATTCTTTGCATTGACATTATCTATATGATATACATGTTGAAAGTTGAAGCAAAAGCTGAAGCTATTATCTTCCTTTGTGTTGATACAAACACTTTCATGTTGAGAATTATTGCTGCTATGAACTAACTATTGTGTTAGACTATTATATCTCTAAATGTTTTATAGTGTTATTCATGAAAGTTTGCACTTGTGTGATCACTTATGTTTACTCTTTATTTACTTGCTTGCAAACTATAGACCATTGGCTTGGATCACTTCATTCAGATCATGTGCATTACATTGTTATTTGATCAAAGATTGTGTTGGTAGCATGTCACTTAAAAAATTATCTGTTTTTATCGTTTACCTACTCGAGGACGAGCAGGAACTAAGCTTGGGATGCTTGATACGTCTCAAACGTATCTATAATTTTTGATGTTCCATGCTGATATTATATCAATTGCTACATGTTTTGGCTACACTTTATATCATTTTTATGCATTTTCTGGACTAACCTATTAACAAGATGCCACAGTGCCAGTTCCCTGTTTTCTGCTGTTTTTGGTTTCAGAAAATCTATTAAGGAAATATTCTCGGAATTGGACGAAACAAAAGACATCGTCAATAATATCACGAGGAGATCACGAGTCCAGAGGGGAGTCGGAGCAGACCCACCAGGGGGCCACGCCACACTAGGGCGCGGCCCAGGGTGGGCCCGCGCCCTCCTATGGCGTGGTGGCCCCCCTCGGCCACCGACGCCGCCTCTTCGCCTATATATTCTCCGCGACGCTAAAACCCTATGACGGTCGATCATATTCCACGAAAAGTTCTGTCGCGGCCGTCATCGTCAATCTCAGATCGGAGGAGTTCTGAAGCTCTTCCCGGCACCCTGCCGGAGGGGAGATCATCACCGGAGGGCTCTACATCACCATGCCTGCCTCCGGAGTGATGCGTGAGTAGTCCACCCCTGGACTACGGGTCCATAGCAGTAGCTAGATGGTTGTCTTTCTACCTTGTGCCTCCATGTTTAGATCTTGTGAGCTGCCTAACATGATCAAGATCATCTTATTGTAATGCTAGATGTTGTGTTTGCTGGGATCCGATGAATATTGATACCATGTTTATTCAAGTTGTTTATCTATGTGCTCTTGATCTTGCATGCTCTCCGTTGCTAGTAGATGCTTTGGCCAAGTAGATGCTTGTGACTCCAAGAGGGGGTATTTATGCTCGATAGTGGGTTCAGTCTCTAGATATCTGGATCAGTGACAGAAGAGTCTAAGATGGTAGATGTGCTGTTGCTACTAGGGATAAAACATTGGTGCAGTGTCCAAGGGCACTTGTATTGATTACATTACACACTTACTTCATGCAATAATCTGTTGTTAGCAACTTAATACTGAATGGGATGCGGATGCTACCTTGAAGGTGGATTATTTAGGCATAGATGCTGTTGAAATAACGGTCTATGTACTTTGTTGTAATGCCCAACTAGATTTCATAGTAGACATCTTGGCATGTATTGCATTGTTATGCCCTCTCTATTTGTCAATTGCCCAGCTGTAATTTGTTTACCCAACATGCTAGTTATCTGTTCTGAGAGAGACACCACTAGTGAACTGTGGACCCTGGTCCAATTTCCTCATACTGTTTACACAACCTGCTGCAATCATCTGTTTCCTGTTACTTGCTATTTTTCCTGCTGTTTTCCACACCATACGTTTAACTCTTTGTTTCTGCAAGACCGGAGGGATTGACAACCTCTCTGTTTCGTGTTGGGCAAAGTTCTGGATTGTGTCTGTGCAGATTCCACGTTGGTGCAAGGTCCCGTCAACCAGGCACCAGCTGTTTTCTGGCGCCGTTGCAGGGGGAGTCAACATCAACAACCTTCCGATAGATCGTCAAGTCCTACTGGATTGATAACCTTGGATAGATTTCTCAAGGGAAAACTTCTGCTGTCTACATCATAACCTTACTCTTGGGGTTCACCAACACGTAGCCATCACCCATCTGGCCGGTGGTCCGCGGAGATCACCGTGGACGGCTGATACGTCTCCAACGTATCTATAATTTCTGATGTTCCATGCTTATATTATACCAATTGCTACATGTTTTATATACACTTCATATCACTTTTATGCATTTTCTGGGACTAACCTATTAACAAGATGCCACAGTGCCAGTTCCTGTTTTCTGCTGTTTTTGGTTCCAGAAAAGCTGTTCGGGCAATATTCTCGGAATTCGACGAAACAAAAGCCAAACCTCCTATTTTTCCGAGGGACACACGGAGCCAGAAGGGCAAGCCAGGGGGAGGCCCACGGCCTCCAAACCACCTCTAGGCGCGGCCAGAAGGGGGGCGGCGCGAGCAGGTGGTTTGGCCCACTCGGGACACCACCGACGTTGCCCCTTCGCCTATTTATTCACCCCGACGTGAAAACCCTAGAGATACATCTAATACTCCAGAAAGACTTCCGCAGCGCCGTCGCCATCGCGAGACCTCGTTTCGGGGGTCAGAAGTTCCTGTTCTGGCACCCTGCCGGGACGGGGAATTGCCCCCGGAGTCATCTCCATCGACACCACCGCCATCTTCATCACCGCTGCTGACTCCCATGATGAGGAGGGAGTAGTTCTCCCCGAGGCTGAGGGCTCTACCGGTAGCTATGTGGTTCATCTCTCTCTCCCATGGTGTGATCTTTATGTGATCATGTGTATTGCTAGTACGCTGAATGCATTAATAATGTTTATGCTACTCAAGTGATTTTGTCTAGTTTCTGGAGTCGTTGTGACAACACGGTATCAAGGTGACAGTGTGGGTACTTGTGTGACTCTATGAATAATTTAGATATCTATCATGGCTTGTTCTTGGGAATTGTGGTGTTTGTTTACTCAGACTTTGAGGTGTGCTCTTGCAGCCCTACGCATAGTACTCTTGCTTCATCAAGAAGGAGAATAATCCCGAGTAGTATTTACTTGTGTTCAGTTGTGCTAATCTAGTTGAATATGTAGATGTTACTCTTTATCTATTATGCACTCTAGAGGTTACTTTAATATGAACTCCGGTACTCTCCACGGTGTAAAGGTGACAGTGTGTGCACCGTGTGTGATTCCTTTATGACGTTGTGGCGCTTGTTTACTCCGGCTTGAGGTGTGCTTTTGTAGCCCTACACAATGAATGGTGTTTGTTATCCAACAAGAGAGTGTTTAAGAGTAGCTTTTATTTATTCAGTTATGAGATCATTGTTGAGAGTGTCCACTAGTGAAAGTATGATCCCTAGGCCTTGTTTCTAAGCATTGAAACACCGTTTACAACAAGTTCTGCTACATGTTTGCTTGCTGCCATTTTATTCAGATTGCAATTACTATAATCATCCATATTACTTGTATTTCACTATCTCTTCGCCGAACTAGTGCACCTATACATCTGACAAGTGTATTGGGTGTGTTGGGGACACAAGAGACTTCTTGTATCTTAATTGCAGGGTTGCTTGAGAGGGATATCTTTGACCTCTACCTCCCTGAGTTCGATAAACCTTGGGTGATTCACTTAAGGGAAACTTGCTGCTGTTCTACAAACCTCTGCTCTTGGAGGCCCAACACTGTCTACAAGAATAGAAGCACACGTAGACATCAAGCTATTTTCTGGCGCCGTTGCCGGGGAGGTAAGCGTTGGAAGGTATCTCCTTTAGATTCTGCAATTATTTCTTTTTGTTTCTTGTTTTTATTTTCACTAGTTAGGCTTAATGGAAAACAACAAAAAAATTAGAGATCTTATGAACTTTATATTGAATTAGGACATGATGCTTTTGAAGAGAAAATTAAAAAACCTATGGAGGCTTGTTTGCATAATAGTGGTAGTAATGTTATTAGTATAAATTCTTTGGACACCATTATTGCTAAGGCTGTGGAAAAGCCTAAGCTTGGGGAAGCTAGTTTATATGAAAATAATCTTTTTTGCTCCTCAGCTATGGAGGAATTATTTTGCCTTGATAATGCTTTGTCTCCAATATGTGATAATTCTAATGATGTTTGTGATATTCCAAATCCACCTGTTGAAAGTATTTCTTTTAAAATACCTATGAAAATTGTTGAAAGGGTTATGAATGATCAGTATGCAGGGGATGGATCAATCCATCCAAGTGCTCACTTGTCGAAACTTACAGAACTTTGTGAGTTATTTAAGGTTGCAGGTTTATCAAGAGAAAATGTCATGAGGAAACTATTTCCATTGTCACTTAAGGACAAAGCAAAGGAATGGTATAGGCTGCTGGATGAACAACCTTCGAATTGGAAACAGCTTGAATCTCTCTTTTACTCTAAATTTTATCCTCTTGTGAAGTGCATCTAGATAGGAATTACATTTATAATTTTTACCCTCATGATGGAGAAAGCATTGCTCAAGCTTGGGGAAGGCTGAAAACATTAATACTCAAATGTCCTAACCATGAGCTTTCTGAGGAAATAATTGTTACTAATTTTTATGCAAGGCTTTCAGGTCATTACAAGGATTATGTAGATGCATGTTCACATGGTTCTTTCACAAGCAAGAAGGTTGAAGCTAGATGGGATATTCTTGAAAGAATTCAAAACAATGCTGAGGATTGGGAGAATGACAAAGGTAAAGAATCAGGTATAAACTATGAATATGATTGCATTAAGTCTTTCGTTGAAACTGCTAGTTTTCAAGAGCTTAGTGCTAAATATGGTCTTGATTCTCAAATTATTGTTGATTGTTTTAGAACCTTTGCTTCTCATATTAATGTTCCTAAAGAAAATTGGGACGTGTATCATGAACCTTTCAAAGACACTTGCATGGAAAATGAAATTGTTGTTAATGATTGCAATAAACATGCTCAAACTTCTGAAAATACTATTTCTTATAAGCATGTTAATTTTTGTGGAATGCATAGACCTTGTGGAATTAATCAAATCGAAGATGAATATTGTATCCATCATAGGAATGAAAAAACTAGAACGTGGTACAGGCTCTAAGAGATCTTGGTGAAAAAGTTTGTGACCTCCATCCTTTTATTTGTGAACTTTGCTATGAAGTGGGTCATTTTAATTTTCAATGTTCAGGTCATGATAATAGCCTTTCGAATCCAATTACTGCAAATTTGTATTGTGATAACATGATCACTCCTAATCAACATGATGAACTTACATTATTTTTGGGGTGTGAAGAGTTATCAAGAAAAACTTCCTTGTTAGATATGAGTGATCTTGATATGAATAGTGTGTTGCATGGATGTTATCTCTATTGTGTTAATAATTGCCATGCTAACACCTACATACAAAATATTATAAAGGATGAGACTTTACCAAAGTATGACAGGACTAATATGTGTTTTGTTCTCATTAATGAAAGAGAGGAGTCCCCCCAAGTTTCTTCCATTGTCTCTAATACTAAACCAGGTTATGTGGAGGAGCTTCCTTTCAAACCTCTCCCTCCTAAAGATAAAAAGAAGAGGGGAAAGAAGAAGAAGAAGAGGAGTAAAAGGAGAGAGGAAACGGTATCTTCTCCCAAACTTGTTGCTCCTGTTACAATTGATACTTATAATTCTGAATTCGATGATTCTGAACTTGATGATGAACCTATGCCTGTTACTTATATTAGTGATCATGATTGGGAAAATGAAACTACTTTTGATATTGAAAATCTTTGGGGTACCAATTCTGAAAATGATGATATTAATGATTGCCATACTATTAGTACTATCCATGTTTCTTCCAATGATGATATGAAAAGCTCTAAGCTTGGGGATGAGGTGTTTGAAAATCCTTTTGCTAGTAATAATTATATATGAGACCTCTTCTCCTAGTGATGTGTTTGAAAATTCTTTTGCTACTGCTGATTATATGTTTGATACATCTCCTTCTAGTAAAAATGATGATATGTTTACAGATGAACACACTTTGGAAGATAACTATTCTATTACTTATGATGATACTATGCCTCCAGTCTTTGATAATTATTATAAAGAATACTATGACATAGGTTATAATTACAGTCATCCTCATGAAACTTGTCATAGTTATGGAGAGATTACCCAAAACCATCCCTTTAATATACAACTTGTCTATCATGTTCGAGTTCTTTATGATGATCCTGCCCCATTGTTATTAATGAGAAGAACTTTTCTTATGTGGAAAATAAGATACTTTTGTGCATATGGATCATGGTAAGAATGTTTCATGTGATGGTTATATTGTGGATTTTATCAATGATGCTACTGAAAGTTTTTATGAGAGAGGAGACATGGATTCATAATCTCAATATAAATCTCCTCTCTTTTTGTTGAAATTTTTGAAGTTGCACTTGTTTTGTCTTTCTATGCTAGTAGCTTCATGCATCAATAATTTGTTTTCTTACAAGATTCTTTGCATAGGAAGTGGGTTAGACTTAAATGTGTTTTATTTGCTTTTGATGCTCTCTTATATTCAACTCTATACATATGAGAGCATCATAAAAATCACTATGCCTAGCTAAAAGGCTTTAAAGAAAAGCGCTTATGGGAGACAACCCATTGTTTTTATTTTCTGTTATTTTTTTTTCTTTTTTTTGAGTCAAGGTGTTGTTACTTCTGTAGCAACTCCTTTGTATCTTTATTTTATCGCATTGTTGTGCCAAGTAAAGTTCTATATTGAAAGTTGATGCAAGATTTGGATTTCTGCGCAGTGACAGATTTTTAGCTGTCACGATTTGAGCTTTCTCCCTGTAGAAAATTCAAAAATTCTGAAAAAATCACGCATCTTCCTAGATATGTACGCAACTTTCATTATTTTGGCCAGATCCATCTGAGCAACTTAAGTGCCTCGAAAAAATTCGTCTTCCAGACTGTTCTGTTTTTGACAGATTCTGCCTTTTGTTTTGCATTCGCTCTTTTACTGTGTTTGTGTGGATTTCTTTGCTCCACAAAGCATTGGTGGCTGTAGCTAATGTCCAGAAGCTTTGGGATTGATTGTATCATTACAGAATATGAGAATTTTTGATTATGCACTAACCCTCTAATGAGAACTGTCTTGAGTTTGGTGTGAAGGAAGTTTTCAAGGATCAAGCGAGAAGGGTGATATTATGTGATCAAGAAGAGTGAAAAGCCTAAGCTTGGGGATGCCCCCGTGGTTCATCCCAACCATATTCAGAGAGACTCAAGCGTCTAAGCTTGGGGATGCCCAAGGCATCCCCTTCTTCATCAACAACTTATCAGGTCATCTCTAGTGAAACTATATTTTAATTCTTTCACATCTTATGCGCTTTACTTGGAGCGTCTGTGTGCTTTTATTTTTGTTTTTGTTTGAATAAATTCGGATCCTAGCAATCCTTGTGTGGGAGAGAGACACGCTCCGCTTTTTCATGTGAATACTCATGTTCTTCACTTATATTTGTTGAGTATTCTTAACTAGCTACTGCAGTGCTTTTAGCTCCTGTTTTTCATGCATCTCTTCGAGCTGTTAGCACTTGTTTATAAATACTCTCTTGCTGCATTATATTATCATTTGGAGAGTTTATGTTTAAATAAATTGATTGGTGTTTGTTTGGAAGAAAGAAAATGCTACATGTAGTAGTTGGTATTGGAAAAGACATATGCATTCTTGTAGATCATTGTCTTGTTTCGATTTGATACTTTGCAATTGTTTTGAGCTCTCAAGTAGATCATGTTTAAGCTCTTGCATCATGTAGTTAAAGCCTAGTAGTGGAGAACTACCGTAGAGCTTGTTGAGACTTGGGATGCATATTTGTTCTCTCTAAGGTCTAGATATTTTCTGGTAAAATGTTTGAGCAACAAGGAAGACAGTGTAGAGTCTTATAATACTTGCAATATGTTTTTATGTGATTCTTGCTGTACCGGTTTATACTTGTGTTTGCTTCAAACAACCTTGCTAGCCTAAACTCTGTACTGAGAGGGAATGCTTCTCGTGCATCCAAAACTTGAGCCAAAACCCATGCCATTTGTGTCCACCATACCTACCTACTATGTGGTATTTCCTGCCATTCCAAGTAAATATTTCATGTGCTACCTTTAAACTATTCAAAACTTTATTACTCCTTATTTGTGTCAATGTTTTATAGCTCATGAGGAAGTATGTGGTGTTTTATCTTTCAATCTTGTCATTTACTTCTGACAGACTTTCACCAATGGACTAGTGGCATATACATCCGCTTATCCAATAATTTGCAAAAAGAGCTGGCAACGGGGTGCCCAGCCCCAATTAATTACAACTTTCATTAATAATTCTCTTCACATGTTTTGCCCTGATTTATCAGTAAGCAACTTAATTTGCAATAGACACTCCTCCATGGTATGTGAATGTTGGAAGGCACCCGAGGATTCGGTTAGCCATGGCTTGTGTAAGCAAAAGGTTGGGAGGAGTGTCATCTATAAAGAAACTAAAATACATGTGTAAACAAAAGAGAAGAGGGATGATCTACCTTGCTGGTAGAGATAACGTCCTTCATGGGAGCCGCTCTTGAAAGTCTGGTTGACAAGGGGGTTAGAGTGCCCACTACCATTCGTTGACAACAACAAACACCTCTCAAATACTTATTTTGTGCTCTCTATATGCTTTCGAAAACTTAAAAAGCTCTAGCACATGATTTAATCCCTGCTTCCCTCTGCGAAGGGCCTATCTTTTACTTTATGTTGAGTCAGTTTACCTACTCCTTTCTATCTTAGAAGCAAACACTTGTGTCAACTTTGTGTGCATTGATTCTTACATATTTACTTATTGCACTTGTTATATTGCTTTATGTTGACAACTATCCATGAGATATACATGTTACAAGTTGAAAGCAATTGCTGAAACTTAATCATCCTTTGTGTTGCTTCAATGCCTTTTACTTTGAATCTATTGCTTTATGAGTTACCTCTTATGCAAAACTTTTTGATGCTTGTCTTGAAAGTACTATTCATGAAAAGTTTTTGCTTATATGATTCATTGTTTACTCTTTATCTATTTGTTAGCAAACTATAGATCATTGCTTTGAGTCACTTCATTCATGACATGAGCCTTGCAATATATTGATCAAGATTGTGTGAAAGCATGTCTCCTCAGAAATTATTTGTTGTTATCGTTTTACCTACTCGAGGACGAGTAGAACTAAGCTTGGGGATGCTTGATACGTCTCCAACGTATCTATAATTTCTGATGTTCCATGCTTATATTATACCAATTGCTACATGTTTTATATACACTTCATATCATTTTATGCATTTTCTGGGACTAACCTATTAACAAGATGCCACAGTGCCAGTTCCTGTTTTCTGCTGTTTTTGGTTCCAGAAAAGCTGTTCGGGCAATATTCTCGGAATTCGACGAAACAAAAGCCAAACCTCCTATTTTTCCGAGGGACATACGGAGCCAGAAGGCAAGCCAGGGGGAGGCCCACGACCTCCAAACCACCTCTAGGCGCGGCCAGAAGGGGGGCGGCGCGAGCAGGTGGTTTGGCCCACTCGGGACGCCACCGACGTTGCCCCTTCGCCTATTTATTCACCCCGACGTGAAAACCCTAAGATACATCTAATACTCCAGAAAGACTTCTGCAGCGCCGTCGCCATCGCGAGACCTCGTTTCGGGGGTCAGAAGTTCCTGTTCTGGCACCCTGCCGGGACGGGGAATTGCCCCCGGAGTCATCTCCATCGACACCACCGCCATCTTCATCGCCGCTGCTGACTCCCATGATGAGGAGGGAGTAGTTCTCCCCGAGGCTGAGGGATCTACCGGTAGCTATGTGGTTCATCTCTCTCTCCCATGGTGTGATCTTTATGTGATCATGTGTATTGCTAGTACCGCTGAATGCATTAATAATGTTTATGCTACTCAAGTGATTTTGTCTAGTTTCTGGAGTCGTTGTGACAACACGGTATCAAGGTGACAGTGTGGGTACTCGTGTGACTCTATGAATAATTTAGATATCTATCATGGCTTGTTCTTGGGAATTGTGGTGTTTGTTTACTCAGACTTTGAGGTGTGCTCTTGCAGCCCTACGCATAGTACTCTTGCTTCATCAAGAAGGAGAATAATCCCGAGTAGTATTTACTTGTGTTCAGTTGTGCTAATCTAGTTGAATATGTAGATGTTGCTCTTTATCTATTATGCACTCTAGAGGTTACTTTAATATGAACTCCGGTACTCTCCACGGTGTAAAGGTGACAGTGTGTGCACCGTGTGTGATTCCTTTATGACGTTGTGGCGCTTGTTTACTCCGGCTTGAGGTGTGCTTTTATAGCCCTACACAATGAATGGTGTTTGTTATCCAACAAGAGAGTGTTTAAGAGTAGCTTTTATTTATTCAATTATGAGATCATTGTTGAGAGTGTCCACTAGTGAAAGTATGATCCCTAGGCCTTGTTTCTAAGCATTGAAACACCGTTTACAACAAGTTCTGCTACATGTTTGCTTGCTGCCATTTTTATTCCAGATTGCAATTGCTACTTATAATCATCCATATTACTTGTATTTCACTATCTCTTCGCCGAACTAGTGCACCTATACATCTGACAAGTGTATTAGGTGTGTTGGGGACACAAGAGACTTCTTGTATATTAATTGCAAGGTTGCTTGAGTGGGATATCTTGGACCTCTACCTCCCTGAGTTCGATAAACCTTGGGTGATTCACTTAAGGGAAACTTGCTGCTGTTCTACAAACCTCTGCTCTTGGAGGCCCAACACTGTCTACAAGAATAGAAGCACACGTAGACATCAACGGCCAGCGTTGGTATATGGGGACATTCGACACGGCGGAGCTCGCCGCGCGCGCGTTCGACGCGGTAGCCTGGAGGTTTGGACGGCCGCGTGCTGAGCTCAACTTCCCTGACGTTGAGTCCCGGGAGGAGGCTGAGTTCCTCGCGCCGCCGATGGAGATCGTCGACATAGACGAGACGCGGCGTAACCGCCGCCAGGGGATAGCTCGCCGCGCTGCCGAGATCGACGAGTGGCGGATGGACGCGCTGCGCCGCAACCGCCCCGATCTGGTGCAGGCAGAGCTGGACTTCTACGCCTCGAGGAACAAGACGAGGCTGGCGAGCTCCGACGCTGGACCCTCCACTGCAGCGCCGCCGTGCCAGAAGACCGGCGCTGATTCGTGTTCGGACCTCTCGTCGAGCTTCTAGGATGATAGCTCGGACTCATCCGACTTCGATTTCGGACCTCCTTGAGTAGTTTTAGGTTAATTTCAAGTTAGCTTAAGTGATGAACTAATGCATGTTGTTTAGGCTATCGAAGTTTAATTAAGCTTTTAAGTTCATGTTGTTTTAGGTTTGTAATGCATGTGTGATGAACTAATGTGTATGACATTTTGATCATTTGTATGTCGTCCTGTCTATATTTATGTTGTTTATTTGGCGGCTGTACATAAATTTACTATATTTATACTGTATATACTGCTAGAATACAATTTTCCGGAAAAAAAAATTCCCAGAAAATATACCGCTGGCAGCCGTGCTGGATTACCCCTGGCGGACGCTCGCCCGCCAGCGCTGTCGAACCTACCGCTGGCGGGCACAATTTCGTCCCACCAGCGGTAACCATCCTTACCGCTGGCGGACGGCCGCCCGCTAGCGGTAATTATTACCACTGGCGTAGTGATCGCTGGCGGGCGCTCGCCCGCCTGCGGTAAGCCTTTTCCGTCCGCCAGCGGTAGGCCTTTTCCTACTAGTGAACCTGTAGATGTTCTGATCATTCTTCTATCAAACAGTGACTTTTACAAATTCATTCTTCTATCATTCTGTATTTTAGAAATTCATTCTTCTATCAAACAGATGTGTCGAGTCATTTATAGTATTTTTGCATTGTAGTAGCAGATTATGATATCAAACAATATTTTAGGAATGGATTTGAGAATGAGGGATCGCATTAGGAAAAGAGAGGAGGAGGAGGAGGAGGAGGAGGAGGAAGATGACCATGATATGATGCTTTTCCTTCTACCTGCACTGCATCTGTTGGGTGAAAGTGAACGAAGGGCACGAAAAAAGCCGCGCCATACATCAATGCTAAGAGGCAAGGATGTTGTAAGGGAGTTGCTTGAAGGACACGAAAAAAATTGTCTTGTACTCCCTCCATTCTAATTTAATTGACTTGTTATGCACCATATGTGGATGTATCAAGACATGTTACATGCATAGATACATCCACATGTGGTGCATAGGAAGTCAATTAAATTGGAACGGAGGGAGTAGCATTTAGGATGGAGGCGCATGGGAGAAGTTGGTACGTGATACCAGACTTAGCGTCGAAGAAAAACTAGCAGCCTTTCTTTGGATGTTGTCACACAACTCCACCTTCCAGGACCTCCAAGTCCAATTCAAGCGCAGTGGCGACACTTTTCATCGGAACATGAAGAATTTCTTCGACATAATCCCCACTCTAGCAAAGCATTTTCTCAAGCCGCCAAATCCTGCTCAAGTACATCCAAAGATACAGCATAACCCGAGATTCTTCCCCTATTTTCAGGTTTTCACTAAAAACTTCAATCTAGATCATATTCCAATGACAATATCTTTATTTTTCTAGACCAAAATAATAACATATCGTTTCCATTGCATAACTGCCTTGGAGCCATTGACGGGACTCATATTCCCATGTGCACTACAGGTAAAAAAAGCCGCCCCATTTAGAAATAGGAAGGGGACAATCAGCCAGAATGTTATGGTTGCGTGTGACTTCGACCTGAACTTCACCTTCATATCTTGTGGCTAGGAGGGATCTGCAACCGACGCTAAGGTTCTTAGGTCAGCAATTCTCAAAGGGTTTAAAGTACCTCCTGGCAAGTTCTATCTTGTAGATGGTGGCTACGCAAATACTCCATTCTTTCTTGTACCGTATCGCTGTGTTCGGTACCATTTGAAGGAGTTTGGGCATGATCACCGAGCACCCCAAAATTACATGGAACTCTTCAATCTCCGCCATGCCACATTACGGAATCATATTGAACGAGACTTGGGAATCTTGAAGAAGCGCTTCACCATTCTCAAAGTGGGAACTCATCACACAATCGAGAACCAAGTAAAGATACCAGCGGCTGCTGCAATATTGCACAATATCATCCGTTTGCATAAGGGAGATGAGAATTGGTTAGAGAACCAGCCACACAACATACCTCCAGAAAATTTCGTGGATCTTCCTGATGGTGATCCTCCTCAAAATCATCAAGTCAACAATGAAGGGAACAATCTTAGAGATTTGATTGCGAATCAGATGTGGGCAGATTACCAACATTAGTTAGTGGGAGTGCAAGTTTAATGGGATGTAATGAAGTAGTGAACTTTTAATATCTTTTGTTTCTCATCTGATGTAATGAAGTTGTGGCATGTGAACTTTTAATAGCTTATGTAATAAAGAGTACATCTGAGCTTTTTTACCATGAATTCTTATGCGATATCTGATGACTACATGTTTTGTTGCTTGTACCATGAATTCTTATTTTCAGGTGTCATGATGATGATGGTAGGAAGAGGATCGCCAAGGTTTAACCAAAAGAAGCTTTCACCAAAAGGTGGGGTAACAAAAAAGCGTGGGGCGCCGTCTAAAGGTGTGTGTGCCTTCAATCTTACACCTGAATAGCTTATTATACATGCTTTGCTTTAGCTAACTTGAAAATCTTCTCGAACAGCTAGAGCCTCTTGGAATGCACACCTGGAAAAGGCTCTTGTCGATTTGCTCCATGAGCATAATACCCCTCAATATAGGGGTCAGAACGGGTGGTCCTCCGACACTTGGAATAGGATCGTCAAGAAATTACAAAGAAAGTCATCCATACGTGACTTACACAAAGGGGCAAATCCAAGACAAGGAGAAAGAATTGAAAAGGGAGTACAAGATGCTCAAGGAGGATAGGCAACAAAGTGGAGTTTCTTGGAACGAGAAGCGTTGCATGATCGAAGCTGAAGAACCCCTATGGGACAACCTTGTCATTGTAAGTTAATTTCATTGCTGCTTAGATGCTTGAAAGGTCATTGTAATGTTACACATTCTCGGGCTGTTGCTTTAGAATAGACTGGATTGCTATACTGATCATAATTTGTTTTCATTCCTCTAATCTAAATTAGTTTCACTTATCTCCATTCTTTGTGTTATGCAGTCCTTTGCAAAGATAGGGAAGTTCCGTACCAAGGAGTTTCCACTTTTTGATGCCTTGGGAGAGCTATATGATGGACAGATCGCCGAGGGAACATACAACTTCACTTCAACTGAACCTTCCCAACAATCAAGACAAGGACAAGTGGAACACAATCCCGAGGTCAGTTCTGCGGAGGTCACACAGTCACATTCTCATATTGGAGAGACGTTGGTGGATGTTGAGGATAATATGCATGGCGGGATGCATGAGGCAAACATTGCTGTTCAAGGAGGCTCAGCCGGCGGTCCCTACTGCACCATCAACAAACACTGAGAGTGAACCAAGGAGGCGCCGTAACACTGGAGATGTTGCTGCCATGATGGAGAGGTACATTGAGATGAAGACTAAGCAGATTGAGAATGCAAAAACTGCCTCGACAAATGTGGATGAATTCTCCATCACGAAGTGCGTCGCTCGGCTAAGCACAATGTAAGTCTCACAAGAGGAGAAGGTAAAAGCCATGCGGGTCTTCAAAACTGCAGAGAACCGTGAGCTCTTCATTTGCACTGACCCTGAGACCACTCTGATCTGGCTGCGAGCCGAAATTGCATAGGAAAGGTAAAATTTTCTACTACTGTCCAAGTTGCATCACTACTACTGTTTTCTCACTTGCTATGAATGTTGGAATGTTTAGTGCTATTTGTAGAAGATCAGAACACTTGCAACCTGTGCTATATGCCTATATAGCATGTTCTGAAGCATCTTGTTGGAACCTATTTTTGCAAAATGTGATTGTTGGAACCTATGCTTAGCTGGCCTGTGATTGTTCATCTACATTAGATCTTCATTAGCTACAGACTTGAGCATCACAGACAGTGTAGCATCCAGCCTCCTTTTTTGTTATTTTTTTTTTGCTTTAGTTGGACTGAACAAATTACATGGCCAGATGCAAGAAGTAGAGGTCTACATGCTGATCAAGCTACTGAAGAAGAAAGGCAATGCTATTGTGTCGATCAATTCATGTGTGCTTTAGAGCATCTCCACCGGGGCCTCCAAATTCGTGTCCGGCACCCCCAATGGAGGCCCAATTGGGGGGTGCCGGACATGTGTCCGCCCCAGACTTGGAGGCCGCCCACAGCGGCGCACCCCAAAGGCCCGCCCCCCAAACTCGAGCAAATGATCGAACACCTTGCGGGCATTCAAATTTAATACAATAAAAACTTAAACGATCAAATTTCATTCATATTTCTTATATATTACAAAGATTTTTTAATGAAATTTGAACTACGGCAGCCCTAACCCTAGCCGCCTAGCCTACAGGGTGTCGAGCCAGGTGTCGTCGTCGCTGTCGTCCTCGATCTTCACCACCGGCACGGAGGAGGCACGGCTGGAGGAGGCTCCGTCGTGGCGCGGCGCGTGGCTGGAGGATGCGCCATCGTTGCCCGGCGCGTGGCTGGTGGATGGGCCGCCGGAGGAGGAAGAGGCTGTCATCGCCAGGGTCGCCAAGAGGCCCGGCGAGTCCTGCTCGATGCTCGCCGCCGACTCGGAGAGCGCCGCCAGGAAGCTCGGGCTGTCGTGCTCGTTCCGCATCTCGGACGGCACGTCGTAGCCGTAGGGATGACCTCCACCGGCATTGCCTCCGCCCTGGGGCTACGGAGGAAGAGGCGCCCGCGCGGGCGTGGTGGCGAACGCTGGCGGCGTTCGCGGATGGAGATACCGCCTTCACGACGCGGTGGTGAGCGGAGCTCCTCCTTCACCACCTGGCGCGGTGGAGGGAAGCGCGGCACCGGAGGAAGGAGGCGGAAGGGGATGGCGCTGCCCGTGGCAACGTGTCGGCGCGCGGCTTCGATCGCGGAGGCGACCGTGTGGCCGGTTGCCCCCCACCAGGCTTTGCGGCCGGCGGTGTTGAAGCGCGTCTCGCGCGAGCTCGGGCCGTCGTTGGTGGCGATGACCGCCGCCTGCTCGCGCTCGAAGCGCTGCATCCAACGACCCCAGTTGTCCTGGCCGTCATCATTCTCGGGGAGATGCCGCTCTGCCGGCGTCATCCAGCTCCGCCGGCGAGCGATGAATCGCCTCATCTGCTCGGCCGTGTCGGGCAGCGGAGGCACGGGAAGGCCACCGGCCGAGATGGCCCAGTGCTTGGGCAGGCGGCAGTCCGGAGGTGCGAGGAGCCCGTACCGGTGCAGCTCACAGGCGTCCTCGCCCAGGTTCGTCCGCCCGCCGTACGCCATGGGTCTAGGAGAGAGAGGGCGAGGGGATTGAGGGCGAGAAAGAAGACGGGGTGCACGGCGAGGACGCCGGCTTTTAACATGGCTATGGGCGGTGCGGCCGGCGTAAATGCGACGCGTGGGGAATCCGCAACGCCGGCCGCGTGGCCTGGCCGCCTGGGGAGCCGTCGCGTCGCCTGGCCACCGTTAACGGCTTGCGTGGGAGCAGACGCACCGGCGTGTCCAGTCTCGTCGCGTTGGAACCCGCCTACGACTGCGCGCCATTAACGCGGCCACAGCGGCCTCCTGCACGGCGCGATAAATGGCGCCTGACCGCGCTGTCTCTATGACGGACGGGCCAGCCCTGTCAGGCGCATGTCCGCCCCCATGTCCGGCACCTCCAGGAGGGCCTCCAAACTTGGAGGCCCTTTCGGGGGTGCCGGACACGATTTTGCTCGGGGCGACCCTTTGGAGGGTGCCACTGGCGGCGTTTTTGGCCGTCCGGACCCCCAATGGGCCTTTGGGGGGTCATTTGGAGGCCCCCGGTGGAGATGCTCTTACAGCATAAATCGTTGTCGCTTCACAGTTTTTCTTAGAACGAATCGACTCTTACCTTGAAATGATCGAGAAGTTTAAGATACTTGTGTTCCATTAATATCCTGTATTTTGTCTGTGCTTGTTTGTGAGCATGACTGATTTTAGCTTTGACCCATGCTTAATTCTGATGTTAAAAGTGATATTATTTAGATCCAAAGGTTCTGCCTTTTTTTTTTTGTGTTTATCTATATATTATTACTGAGCCCGCTTGCCGCTATCCTGTTTGCTGCCAATGCACTGACTGCTGCCGCTGTGTTGCCTGTTGCCGCTGTGTTGTCCAGGGATTAAACGAATGGCAACTAACGGAGTGGATTAGTAGGGAATCTGGAGAGGGGGGTAGTGGGGAGTCGGGTGATCACCCAATCCTTGTAGGCTTCGTTTGGCACAGAGGGATTGGGCCGGGTTTTTCAGGGAAAATCTCCTAGGGCCTCAAAAACCCCAAAATTCCCACAAGGCCCGTTTGGTACACAGGGGTGGGGTTGGGCCAACCTGGTCAAACCACCCCAACCCCTCCTGATCCACGCGTGTTCTAGACCTCGAGCGAGAGGTCGCGGATCGAACGGGAATCAATCGACGAGGAAAATTGGGGAATGGGTGAAGGCAGGGGATCCACCCGATCCCCACGAATCCCCAGTCCCTCTAGTGCTGAAAATCCCTCCACACCAAACGAGGCAGTAGGGGTTAGACCCCCTGGTGGATTTAACCCCCTGCAACCGAACAAGGCCTCACCGGTCGCGTCCGACCTCCCGGTATTCCACCTCCTCCGCTCCCCCTCCCCCCCCCCCCCCCCCCCCCCCCCCTCCTTGTACCTCACCTCCGACGGCCGCCGGCTCGCGCCCTCCTTCCCCGTCTCCTCCCTCCCACCCTCCGCGTGCCTGCAGCTCTGCCTCCGTGGCGTGGGCGGCGATGGCGAGTCCACCTGCGCTGAGTCGCGCACTGCTACCTCCCCTGGCGTCCCCCGCCGTCGTGCACCGCCTCGGCAACCTCTTCAAGAAGGAGGCACTCGTCGAGGCGCTCCTCCACAAGGGCCTGCCCAAGGCGCTCTCGCACATCCGCGTGCACAGGGACATGATTCCCCAAATCGAGTCGGCCGCCTCCCGCTCTACACCTCGCCGGTCGCCTCTCGCTCTCCACGCCGCGCCCAAGATGTGCCTCTCCCGATGCGGCCCCAGCCCATCGTCAGTTAGCCCGCGGCGGCAACCATGAAGCAGCCGCGAGGAGGACGACGAGGCCTCGGAGCACCTGATTGCTTTTTATTTTCTTCTGAGCTGTTTTCTGTAAAGTTTCCTGTCTGGTCGTACAAATCACGTGGACAGACAGACCCGCGCTGCAGTCGCGGGTGGCCTGCTTTTTTTAATTGCAAACATAGTAGCGCTGGCGAACACGGCTATGCGCCGGTAATACATCCAGATATCCCGGCGCATACGTAAATGCGCCGGCGGTAACCTACTACCACCGGCGTATGGGGTTGCCGGCGAACACAAATGTGGTTCGGCCGGCGGTAGCCTTTTCTCTAGTAGTGTAAATTACTGGAAGTGAATTAAATGATTCATTTCTTCTTGTACTAAAGTTGTACATATCTCGGGGTTCAATCTCATACCCAACTGAATCAGGCTTTTAACCACTGTCATCTTACACTGAGGATATAAGTAAGCAGACTCGCGTTGCTTAGCGAGTCAATGGTCGTCAAACTTTTTCACAAACCATTCACCAGTAGCCGCACTCAACTCTCTCTAAACAAGCTGAGCAACCACAACGAGTAAGAGTCTTTGGAGTTCTTTTCAGGTCAGGTCTTTCTAGAACTGGAATCCTTCCTCCCCACTTCTGAAGGTCCTGTGAACCATGCAGTACTGGTACTCTTCACGCAGCTAGTGCCTCCACCATCCATGTCTGAAAAAACCGCCATCATAAAAGTAAGATCAATGTTACTACTTACTAGTGAAGTAAATCATGTTTTAAAAAACAACTGTAGGTGCAAGATGGAACAACATGTGATTTTGCTAATTTTCGGATATGTAACAAATCTTAATAATGAGTTGAGATCATGGATAGGTGGTCCAAAATGTGATAGAATATGAAGCCGTGCACTAAATATATAGCCATATAGACAACTAAAAGAAATCCTGATGAAAGGAACATCCCCAGGCTTAAGGACAGACTCAAAACATATGTCCTTAGAGCAGGCACCACGTGTTTGTTATGCTTAACAACTAACATCGAGCAAAACTCATTTTTTTCTTGATGAAAGGTCCTACATAAGCATCAGCATATGTATAAAACAACAAATACTAGTTTTTTAGAACTTCTATTGTGAATGCAATGTGTCAGAATTTTGAGAGCATTCAGTTAAGAGAATTACTTGAAGTGAAGAATAAGAACATAGTGCAGTGACTTTAATTTATTGCCTACTTAACTCCGCCATCAACATAAATTCTAGTATCAATCGCAGCTAAGATTGCCTACACACTGTTGGTTTTTTTTTTGAATTTTTCCACATATATTAAACCGACAAAGAGTACACGATTATATCGATTACAAAAACAAAACTAAAAAAGACGAGCAAATCTATGAGATCTTCAAGCAAGCATAGAAAGTTAGAAACTTAGGGCTAGCCATGGCGTGACTAATCTTTGATAAACTAGTAAAGTTTTCACTTTGTTCGGTTGGGTAAATGGGTTAGTGATCGGAAAAAAAAAGCTCAACATACAACGTGTTTAGCTGGGCACATGGACCACACAGTCACGCCTACAAGCCCCAGGTTAGCGAAAATTGGACTGCGTAATGCGTATAATCTCATTTAGAAGCCGATTGCTGACTATCAGAATTTGCAGCAATCATCTCTGACAATCAGAATGAGGATTAACAAAATATGACAGAGAAACGTACTCTAGCGATGTGGATGTTGTGGGGAAGATCAGAACTGCGCCGAGGGAGTTGTGCGGGGCGGCGGCTCCATGCAGGCAGATTTGGAGAGCGGAGATGAGGTTCGGCGGCCTACTCGGGCGTGTGGGCGGTGACCGTGTGCGAGGTGGAGGCGGCGGCTGCGGCGTGTGGAGGTGGGCGGTGGCCGCGTGCGACGTGGAGGCGGTGGCCTAGTACGACGGCGGGGCGGCGGCGTGTGGATGTGCCGGCTGACTGCTCCAGCGTTTGGGCGGTGACTGTGTGGGATTTGCAGGCTGCTCATACGAGTTAGACAAGTTTTTTTCCAAGAATGACAGCTTGTTGGGCCTGCTGAGCCTAATATCTCTCACTCAATCTAAACCGTTCATTCATTTTATACTAATAGTACAGTGACTAGTAAAAAGTACCGTAAAAGTTGCCAAAAATAAGTGTGTTATAATAAGAGAGAGAAGAAAAAGTAGCAAAACTGTATAGAAAATCAGTACTCCCTCCATTCCGGTTTATTAGATGTATTCGTCAAACCAGATTTTTCCAAGAGTTAGATGCAATTTTGGCAATTAATGAGAAATTAGAGAGAGAAAATGGAAGGAAACCAATGCATGCACACCAATTTTGCTATTAATGAGTAAATAGGAGAGAGAAAAGGAAGGCAACCAATGCATGCACACCAATTGCGCTACTCAACCCACCAATAGTTAGCCACCTAGATCCCAGAGATTTGCCAAATGCATCCTATAAACCCGGTATAGAGGGAGTAGTACGGATTGCAAAAAATAGTGTTCCTACGAGTTAGTACATGTGTAAATACAGAAGCATGTGAATGAGCTATGAAATTCCGTGTAAATTAAAGGAAGCAATCCCAAATACTCATGTGGGTGCATGCAGTGTGGATGGAATCATAAAAGGAGTATCAGTTGATTTTTGGTACTACTAACCGGCATATTGACTTCAATAGGTGATCACTAATGGGGAATAACATAGGAGTAACATCAGTGCCACATAAGCAAAAAATCAGATGTGGCGAGTAATTAATGAGGAGAGAGATAATTGTGGCAACTAGCTATGTTACCATAACATCACACATTTCGAGGCAAGATGAGTGTATAACCTATTAAATATGACACTACATATATGTTGCTCCCCACTATGGAGGTAGTAACTTAGAGTAGTAACATATGCATGTAACTAGTCTAAGTTACTCCCCATTGTGACTAGTCTAATGTCGCCAGTTCCGCACTGTAATTGAAACATGTAAACTGATAGGTCTTAGAAGCTAGGCATATGGGGAGGCATTACCTCAAATTAAGACTGGTAGTGGGCTACGTACCTAAACCACGGGATTTCTTCCCCCAAAAACAGCTCCTTCCATTTCTTTTGCTTGCATTGTTAGCTCGGGACTGCAAAAATGTACCTCTAGCGTTTCCAACTTTTTGGCTTGCATTGGCAGGGATAGGATTTCTTACAATTGTGGATCAGTAGTCTCTTGAGAGAAGAAAGGCCATGTAACCCTTGAGGGAGGGACTGCAGATTCCAGCAAGTTCGAAATGCTAGAAATTGGAGGGAGGTGAGGAGCTGAAGCGCTTGCTCTTGCTCTTCCGTGAAGGTTGTCATCCGATGATCATGACTGAACTCTAATGTGTGCAAAGTGGCGGCGAGGTGGCTAGAAATGGGAGCAGTAAGCACTGCCGAAATATTATCCACCCAAAGTTCTTCCAGCTGGAATGAACCTACATGCAGTAATTTGCTACTTGTAATCTCCGAGAGCATATCCCCTGCTATTGACATCCCCTCTTGATTCGAATACATAGTATCTAGATGCAATTTCTTGAGGTTGACTGCAATGAGAGGATTGAACCCATCCATCGTTAAATCGCTACAATGTCTCAGACTCAGACTGGTGAGAGACGTGAGGTTTGAGAGCAGACCCATTGACTGCATGCTCGGCTCTGAGAAAACATCGAGTTTTCTGAGGGAAGAAGGGAAAGGCTTGATGGCATGAGATCCTCCACCTACTTCTTCTTTGGCCCACCGAGAGAACAACTTCCCACAATTGAATCCTGTAAATGATTGTTGCATCCTCATGTCTGAGAGTCCTCGATCCACCATAGGCAGAAGTTCTAGGTTCTCACACTCCATGATGGTAAGCTGGGAAAGAGCTGGGAAACACCTCAAAACCTTTGAAAACAATTCTCCAGCCATCCGTAAATTCTCTATGTGAAGAATCTGAACTGAACGGAGGATAACTCGATAATCCAGTTTTGCAGAAAACATATCGTTGCAACTTTTGAAGCGTACACTTCTCAAGCAGTTCCACTTTTGGAGGCTTGACAATGTAATCTCTGGCACATCACTAATTTTCATAAGCTCTACTCTATCCATATTGTAGAAGGCCAAAGCACCGGTATACCCTTCAATACTCACCTCTTTTTCATCATGTAATAGATTTGCCATAGAATTTTCCTTCACACGGGAAAAAAACACATGTTAATGTGGAGGAGTGAGGCATGGTGGCAAAATTAGTCAGCTCAGAGTTATCAATATCAAGTGTATACAGGTTGGTAAATAGGTCTGAGCACTCCAAGAAGGGAAATGAGCAGAGAAGGGGACAATTTCTGCATTTGATGCTTTCAAGCCTTGAAAACTAGGGGTGTAAGCGGATAAGATAATTTCCGAACCAAATTCGGGCCCAAATCCGGTTAAGGTATCCCTATCCAATTTTATATTATCCACCGGATAAGCATAACCGATTTCGATGTCACGTCACAGATACGGTGCAGGCTACATCACGGCAAATAGCATGCAGATATGGATTATCCCAAAAAAAATTAGGATTATCCGATTGTTTAATTTCAAACCGAGTAATCCAAATTTCGAGTCAAAAGTCAAGGTTAATTTGACAAACTTAATATTTTCTCCCTCCTTGACATAATATACTCCCTCCGTTCACAATTAGATTGCATCCTAGGTTTAGTCAAAGTCAAACTTTGTAAACTTTGACTAAATATTTAGAAAAAATATCAACATCTATGACATAAATTTTGTATCATTAGAATCATCATAATGTATATTTTTTATATTATATGTATTTAATATTTTGGATGGTGATATATTTTTCTCTATTCTGGGTCAAATTTGTATTTTTTGACTTTGACTAAACCTAGAACACGAAGTAAATAAAAAGATGGGGAGTAGAGCATATAAGATTTTTAAAAAGTCAAACCTCATCAACTTTGACCAAATTTATTTAGTAAATTATCTGTATCTACAATACCAAATGTTTATCATAGAGAAATATACATCACGATGGATATAATGGTATTAAGTTTATATCCTAGATGTTGATATTATTTCCTACATACTTGGTCAAAGTTAATATCATTTTGAATTTTTCAAATTCTTATATGCACTACATTGTGGCAAGGAGGGAGTATGTAGTTACTAAGTTTATGTCTAGCTCGGAATTTTACAACCATGACTCTAATTTAGTAACTATTTGAATTACGCAAGTCTTAAAGGTTTAATACCTCTTAAATTTTGCTAGAAATATAATTTTCTAACTATGTGAGTATTTATCTGACTATTTTTTTCCGGTCTGAGTCCGCTCTGTTTATGATTTGAATCTGCGGTTCGGTATATCCGCAATCGAATCTACAACCGGGCACTATCTACTCCGCTCCAAATCCGAGAAAATAATATGGTAGGAGAAAAATCTGATCCGTTTACATTTCTGTTCAAAATTTATGGGTGTTAAGTCCCCCACCCACTCCACAAATTATGGCATATCCTCCCGAGCAAAACAAAAATTATGGCATATCCTCGAACACTTTTTTCTTCAAGTGCAAGAAGCTTGTTTCTTTAATACCGCCAAATGCAGGTTCAAACATACACACTCTAGCAGCATTCTTCAATATGAGTTGGGCGAGATGTAGTAAATGACCAAAGGATGGAGAATTCCTCAACATACACCAGGGGCAAGGGCTAACATCTAGGAGCAACATACACCCTATATATGGAGAGACTCCAATCTTTTTGTGCTAACATCTCCACATAACCAGGGGCAAGGGCCAACATCAGGATTTATATATAACGCCAAGCACTCTAAGAATAGGGTGTGGTTCTAAACCATCAAGAACATCATTGTCCATAGCCTGGTGCTCTATACCCCGAAACTAGTCATCTTTTGTGATTTCTTTTCGTACTTCAATTTGCAATCCCTAGCTTCTCCCTTGGATGTCACAGCTTCAAGATTACATATATAGAGTTCTCCTGCAAGCTCTCTCATTTCACCTAGCTCTCTCAATTCAAACCCAACACTCTCTTTGTTAACATAGAATTATTTTAACTCTTGTGAACACTCAATCTTTTGAACTTCAGTAATATTGGAATGGAATTCATTGGATGGGTCAAAATGCCATAAGTTCACACGGAGACTAATGTATTTATGGAACTTTTTACTTCCATGCAAATATTCAAGGTGCAAGAATTTCAAGTGGTATAATCTAGATAATGAGCTAGGTAAAAGTCTTGTCTTCGAAGTCCTAACAAGGTGAACTATTTGTAAGGTATTGGAGGTGGATAAGATTCGACAAGATATTTGGCAAAGATTGTGGAATGTTCACTGATATAAACAGAATTCTTAGACCATTTATTTCTTCAAATGTGTCTTTCAAAATATTAGCTATTCTTGCATTTTATAACCAAGAAATCATCGAGGTTTGCAAATTTCAATATCTATCATTCTCTTCAGTTGACCTATTTCTTCTATAAAACTATGATCACATATTCTTTATGGTGATTGATAACCGCCAAATAGATTGTGGGATGTTGTAAACATTAAAACCTAAAATACTTATATTGACACATTCTTGTGCCGAAACATTCTAGATAGTATTTGAGTGGTTTCTGTACTAACTCGAAATTGCAGAATAAATATACAAACTGTTAAATTTTCTGCATACCATCAGCTGGATAATTTCGGTTGCACGAAGCCTATCGATTATATCTTTTGCACTAGGTCTCTTCTTTGGATTGTCGGCTCTGCACTCCGATGCTATCCGGTTGCATACTTGTATTTGTTTGCATAGTGTGTCTCGTTCTGATCTCTCTTGCCCATCGTTCCACATTTTAGGTACCTAAAAAGGACAATGGTGAGTTATACATTGTCGATGAAATGGCTTGACACATTTAAAAAATATAGTATATGGCCTTCAAGCCTCTAACTAACAAAAATATCCTTTAAAATAAACTGTGTAACAGTAGATTCAGATCGGTTGCCATGTAAATTGCACTTTCAGACCTAAACAAGAAGAAATAAAAGGTAAAATATTTCATGCAAGCAATAAACTATGTGATTATTTGTATACCTTTTTGAAGTTCCGTATTTTCATTCTTCCTTCCCCTAATGGAATAATCCCTTTAAGTTTGTCTTAAGTAAAACTTTTTCATGATGACCAAGTTTACAAGAAATTATAAATTTCACTCCACCAAATAAAAATTCTATGAATGCGTATTTGATGACGGGTTTCTCATTATTGATTTAGTATTGTGTTTTGATATTTTTCTTTAAACTTTGGTCAAACTTACTTTTTTTTACTTGAGATAAAACTTAGATGACTTCTTCTGGGTGGAATAAGAGACTACTTTTTAGTACTTGGTAATTTCTTCATCGCCTTCGGGGCTATGACTGTTTTTTATTAGCGATACGTGTTGTAATAGGACTAGGTTAGCCTAAGTCGATTTGGTACCTCTACATAAATTTTGTAATACCTATCGATCAATACAAGTTATTATTCTCTCTAAATATCATGGTATCAGACACCTAGGTTTTCCGCACCCCGGCATGGTTCCGCCAACACCTCCGCTGTCGTCATGGCCCTTCACATTTGCAGAGGCTCGCGCTGCCGGTGCTTCTTCTCTTCTTGACTTAAGCTCCACCTCCCAATACCCAATGCAACCAGCTACAAACTCCCTTGCTTTTTTCCATTGCTGATGTTTCTCCCTTCATCCCCATCTGCCTTGATCTTGCTCGGCATAGCTTTTATCATTGGAGACACCTTTTTTCATATTTGTTTTGGCAGATGTGGTCTTAGGAATCATATCAAGCCCAAATCTTTACCGCAGCCGGGCAATCCTTGTTGGGTCAACGATGATCGGGCGGTCATCTAGTGGATCTACACCCGCATATCCACAGAGTTGTTCAATCTTTGTCTCTAGCAACGGTGCTACTGACGGCGAGTTATGGGCCTCTCGTCGTCAGCTCTTTCAAGATAACAGCGATGCCCGGCCAGATCAGCGCGCTTCACGCGGAGCTCCGCGCCATCTCCCAATGGGACTCACTGGCTACTATTTGTGCCAACGGATCAAGGCCATCGAGGATGAGCTTTGGGAGCTTGGCGAACATGTGGAGGACCGCACCCGTATCAACGCGCTCGTTGTCGGCCTCAGCGACCAGTTCGAGAAGCAAGTCGCTTTCATACCACTGAAGCGGCATCTTCCTTCTTTCGTCGAGGTTCGCTCTATGCTGCCGCTCGAGTCTATGACTCAAGCCCGCAAGGCCAAACATCCGCACTAGGTCTTCCACACCTACGTCGAATTGGTTTGCGGTTTAAGATGGACCACAATTGTGACATCCTTTATCTCGTATATTTATAGACATATTACACGAGATATACAAGAAAACCTAGGCAATTAAAACTATAATGGCCTTAATATCGGAGATATACAAGAAAACAGCAGGCACGATAAATGATTTTAGTTACCCCGAGTATCGGAGATATTCGGTTGCCTAACAAGGCCCTCTGCCCCCGCCACCACACTATTGCGCCTCCAGCACATGCACAACCTCCTCCAGGCTGGGCGGCTGGCATACAAGCCCTAATTACCGCGGCAGAAACCCGGTGGTACCAGTGGTACCAGCAACCACAACCTCAACTCAATATCGTGCCCTCGTCGATCGGCAGCTCCTCTATATAACCATCCGCGCCTCTTCAGGTCGCGCCCTTTGCTCCATCAACATGACGCCCACCCTACGATCCGTAGATCATCATCGTTAAAGCATGGTCCATGACATGGACCACGCCGTCTCTTTATGGTGCGCCCCAGCTTGTACCAGCACCTCGAGCCCTGGTATTTGTCCATCAACTGGGTCTCCCGGTCTTATTGGCGCTCGGCCGCCCTGTAAGTCTGTACCACCTACGGAGTACACTGCTCCGCCGACGTACAACGTTGTCGTGCCTTCGCCCGTTCACAACGGTCTACCACCTACCTACACTGCTCCACCGGCTCCCACGCCATACATGTACGGCGCTCCCTCGGCTCTCCTGTACATGTCTGCACCACCAGCTACGCCTGGCCTTCAACCGCGTCCGCTCTGCCAATGCCGCCATGAACAACTTCTCCATGAAAAACTAAGGTACAAATTGGATTTTTTATATTCTAGCGCATCCTCTCATATGTCTTTGAATATGAATTTTCTGTCATCTTTTTTCCTTCAAAATTCTCTTCCATTATCATGATGGCTCTTCTGTTCTTATAACATGTACTGGTCGTTCTTATATTTCCAACTATAATTCTCAATTTCTCTTACGACATATTCTTGTTTCTTTCTCTTCAATTAAAAGTCTCATCTCCATTTGGTACTAGAATACTGTCGACAATAATGTCTCTTAGGAATTTGAACCTTTTGGCTTATCTGTGAAGGATCTGATCATCTGAATACGGCGGAGGTTCTCCGCTCGGTACAATAGTTCGAGTGATATTCTCTATCCTCTTCATGGCGTGCCTTCCACTCCTCATGCCCTGCAAGAATTTTCTATTCCTAGTTCTAGCTTGCCTCACGACTCTTCGCTTTGTAATGCCCGTCAATGTGGCAAATATGTCCGATTACCCTTTAGCATGTCCACTAACGCTATTTCTTTCCCATTCGAAATGCTACATTGTGATCTATGGACATCTCCTATTCCAATTGAGTGTGCTACTATTGTCTATTGTGACAATATATCTACAGTGTAATATCTGCGGTGTATATTTTTTTAAGAGTGAAAGGCACCAGAGGTCACGAAGTTGCGCGAAAAGTAAGGATTGGTCACCAAGTTGAAAAACCTCAAAACGAGGTCACGAAGTTGTGGAGTAGTCAATTTTTGGTCATTCCGTCACGGTGGGCGTCAAGTTGCTGACGTGGCAGTGTGTTTTTTTTTACAAAAAACACCTTGAACTTTTATGGGCCCTCAGCCCCGAGGTATGAGCCCTCAGCCCCGAGGAAGAACTACTCCCTCCTCATCATGGGAGGCAGCAACGGCGATGATGGAGGCGGTGGCGTCGATGGAGATGGCTCCGGGGGCAATTCCCCGTCCCGGCAAGGTGCCGAAACAGAGCCTTCTGTCCCCCGAATTAGGGTTTTGGATGGCGGCGGAGCTCTGGAACTTTTCTGGGGAAATCGTCGATTCTCCTGTGAGTTTTAGCTCAGGGGCAATATATAGTCCAAAGAGCGTCGCGAGACGGTGCAGGAGGTGGCGCCACCACCCCTGGGGGCGGCCAAGGCCCAAACGCGCCCAGGGGGCGCGTGGAGGCTGTGGGCCTCCCCAGACTTGTCCTTCTGGCTGCTGGAGTCTTCTGGCGTTTTAGAATTTCTGTAATTTTTTCAGTTTTTTCTGAGCACTTTCATTTTTGGACCTTTTCTGCAATGCACAGACATAATAAACAGAAACGGGCACTGTGGCATCTTGTTAATAGGTTAGTCCAATAAATGTCATAATATGATATAAAGTGCATATAAAACATGTGGCAATTGATATAAAACATGCATGGAACATCAAAAATTATAGATACGTTGGAGACGTATCAGCATCCCCAAGCTTAGTTCCTGCTCGTCCTCGAGTAGGTAAACGATAAAAACAAAATAATTTTTGAGGTGACATGCTACCATCATAATCTTGATCATATAATATTGTAAGGCACATGTAAATGAATGAAGTGATCCAAGTCAATGGTCTATAATTTGCTACCAAATAGATAATGAGTAAACAATGAATCACACAAGCTAAACGTTTTCATGAATAGTACTTTCGAGACAAGCATCAAACAGTTTTGCATAAGAGTTAACTCATAAAGCAATAGTTTCTAATAAAAGGTATTTAATCAACACAAAGGAAGAATTAAGTTTCAGCATTTGCTTCAACTTTCAACATATTTATCTCATGGATATCGTCAACACAAAGTAGTATAACAAGTCCAATACGTGCATATAACGCATGTTGTAACAAAGTTGACACTAGTGTTTGCTTGTGGAAGACAGAAAGAATAGGAAAACTGACTCAACATAAAAGTAAAAGAAAGGCCCTTCGCAGAGGGAAGCAGGGATTAAGTCATGTGCTAGAGCTTTTAGGTTTTTGAAATCATATAGAGATTGCATAAAATATTTGACACTCCTCCCAACCTTGCTAACACAAGCCATGGCTAACCGAATCCTCGGGTGCCTTCCATCAATCACATACCATGGAGGAGTATCTATTTTTGAGAGGTGTTTGTTAATTGTCAACGAATGGTAGCGGGTGAGAACAGTATTCTACCTGTCAAACGGACTTTTAAGAGCGGCTCCCATGAAGGACGTTATTTCTACCAGCAAGGCAGATCATCCCTCTTTCTCTTTGGTTTACACACGCAGGTATTTCACTGTTTGTCATTGCTTACTGATGAATCAGGGCAAAAGTGTGAAGAGAATTAATTGGTTAAAGTTGTAATTAATTGGGACTGGGCACCCCGTTGCCAGCTCTTTTTGCAAGTTAATGGATAAGCGGATGTATATGCCACTAGTCCAGGTGTAAAGTCCATTTGACAAATCGAATAAAGAATAACCACACTAATTCCTCATGAGCTAGTAAACATTGACACAAAAAGGAATAATAACATTTTGAATAATTTAAAGGTAGCACATGAAAAATTTACTTGGAGTGGCAAGGAAATACCACATATAGGTAGTTATGGTGGACACAAATGGCATGGATTTTGGCTCAAGGATTTGGATGCACGAGAAGCATTCCCTCTCAGTACAGAGTTTAGGCTAGCAAGGTTATGTAAGCAAACAAGAATATCAACCGTACACCAAGTTTTATATGACAAACATATTGCAAACGTTATAAGACTTCATACCGTCTTCCTTGTTAACCAAACCCTTTATTAGAAAATATCTAGACCTTAGAGATACCACCGATGCAAACCAAATTTTCAACAAGCTTTACGGTAGTTCTTCACTAATAGGCTTAACTCACATGATGCACAAATTTAATCATGATCTACTTGTTAACTCAAAACAATTGACAAGCATCAAGTTATCCAATTTAGTGATCTACAAGATTAAGCAAGTTTTTCCTTATACCAATTACCACATGCAACATTTTCTGAACCAACCAAACACCAATCAATTTATTTAATCAACCACTCCAAACAGATATAAGTGAAGCAAGAGAGTACTTTCTACAAAAGAAAGCTAATAGCTCTGACAAGAGATACATGAAAACAAGAGCTAAAAGCTGAACAGCGCTAGATATGAATACTCAACAAATATAAGTGAAGAATAGGAGTATTCTCATGAAAAAGCGGAGCGTCTCTCTCCCAATCAAGAATGCTAGGGTCCAGTCAAGCTTTATTGAAAATAAAAGTACAATACTGAAAATAAAAGCACACAGACGCTCCAAGAAAAGCACATATGATGTGAAAGAATTAAAATATAGTTTCACTAGAGATGACCTGATAATTTTGCCGATGAAGAAGGGGATGCCTTGGGCATCCCCAAGCTTAGACGATTGAGTCTTCTTGAAATATGCTGGAGAGATCCATGGGAGCCTCCCCAAGCTTAAGCTCTTCACTCTTGTTGATCCTATTATATCATTTCTCTCTTGACCCTTGAAAACTTCCGTCACACCAAACTCAAACCAAATCTCATTAGAGGGTTAGTGCATAATAAAAAATTCACATGTTTTATAAAGACGCAATATGACTTGTTACTTTAAACATTAGCTACTGCCACTGATGTTATGTGAAGCTCTTCCACCCAAAAAAGAATTTCACTCAACACTAGTAAAAGAGAGAATGCAAAATAAAAAGGCATAATCTGTCTAAAACAGAACAGTCCGCAAAGACGAATTTTTTCAAGGAACTTACAGCGCTCAGATCAAAAAACTTTGAACTAATGAAAGATTCAGACATTCATAAAGATTGCGCACAAATTTTTTCAGATTTAATTAATAATCTGGTGATTTTAGGAATTTCGTACAGTGAACAGCAAAAATCTGTTTCTGCGCAGCAATCAAAATTAAGCATCGTCTCAACATTAGAGGCTACTCTTGGCACAACAATGCGAGAAAATAAAGATACAAAGGAGTTGCTACAGAAGTAAACATCCTCCTTGACTCAAATAAAGAAAAATTGCAGAAATAAAAACAATGGGTTGTCTCCCATAAGCGCTTTTCTTTAACGCCTTTTAGCTAGGCATAGTGATTTTTATGATGCTCACATAAAGATGAGAGTTGAACATAAAAGAGAGCATCAAGAAGCATATATAAAACATGTTTAAATCTAACACTCTTCCTTTGCATAGGAGCCTTGTAGGAAAACATGTCAATGAAGAACAAAGTGACTAGCATAGTAAGGCAAAACAAGTGTAACTTCAAAAATTTCAACATAAAGAGAGGAGACTTAATATTATTATGATATATGAAATCGTGTCTCCCTCTCTCATAAGGACCAGTAGGTCTTAAAGTACCCAGCAAATAAAAGCAAATCAAGAGAAAGCTCAAAACATTCATCATAAAGAGAAGAAATTTAGTAACATGAAGATTTCTATATCCATATTTTCCTCTCTCAAAATAATTTTCAGTGGCATCATGAATAAACTCAACAATATAGCTATCACATAAAACATTCTTATCATGATCCACATGCATAAAAGTATCATTACTCTCCACATAAGCATAAACAGTTTCATTAGTAATAGTGGGAGTAAAAGTATCACATCCATCATTGTAATGATCATAAATTGGAGGCATAGAATAATCATAATGAATTTTATCCTCAATAGTAGACGGACTAAAAATATCATATTCATCATTGTAAACATCATATATAGGAGGCATATCATAATCAACATAAACTATATCCTCAATAGTAGGTGGACTTAAAATATCACAATCATTATAATCATCAGTAGCAAAAGGATTTTCAAAAACTTCACTAGGAGGAGAGGTCTCAAATATATAATCATTTGTAGCAAAAGGATTTTCAAAAACCTCAACCTCCCCAAGCTTAGAGCTTTGCATAGCATTAGCAATAATGGTGTTCAAAGAATTCATGCTAATAAAATTGCTACCACTATTATGCAAACAATTTTCCATAGGTTTTTTAGTTTTCTCTTCAAAAGCATCATGTCCTAATTCAATATAAAGTTCATAAAGATCTCTAATTTTTATGTTGTTTTCCATTAAGCCTAACTAGTGAAATAAAAACAAGAAACAAAAAGATATAATTGCAGAATCTAAAGGAAATACCTTCGAGCACTCACATGTCAGCAACAGTGCTAGAAAATAGCTAAGTAGCTGGAGGATGTGAGTACCTTTTACCTTACCTCCCTGGCAACGGCGCCAGAAAATAGCTTGATGTCTACGCACGCTTCTATTCTTGTAGACAGTGTTGGGCCTCCAAGTGCAGAGTTTTGTAGAACAGCAGCAAGTTTCCCTTAAGTGAATCACCCAAGGTTTATCGAACTCAGGGAGATAGAGGTTAAAGATATCCCTCTCAAGCAACCCTGCAATTAAGATACAAGAAGTCTTTTGTGTCCCCAACACACCTAATACACTTGTCAGGTGTATAGGTGCACTAGTTCGGCGAAGAGATATTAAAATGCAAGTGATATGGATGATTATAAGTGGTAATTGCAATCTGAAATAAAAATGGCAGCAAGCAAACATGTAGCAGAACTGGTTGTAAACGGTGTTTCAATGCTTAGAAACAAGACCTAGGGATCATACTTTCACTAGTGGACACTCTCAACAATAATAATATAATTGAATACATAGATATTTCCTCTTCACTATGCTACTCTGAATTATTCTCTCGTTGGATAACGAACAACACCAATCCACTGCGTAGGGCTATAACAGCACACCTTAAAGTCGCATTCCACATCTAGGGAACCCCACACTGTCAACTTGAGCGCCCTAAATAGTACTAGACAAACACCACAATTTCATAGAGACATCCAACGCAAATAATAACTCATGATAAGTATTCCTGTTATCTTTAGCCTAAGAGCCACACACGGAGCGCACACTGTCAACTTCGCACCGTGGGACAAAGGTGACTCCGGAGATTACATTAATAAAACCACTTGAGTAGCATATTCATAATATAATGAAGAGTAACATCTATGGATTCAACTAGATTACAAAGCTCATGATCACATAAAGATCACACCATGGGAGAGAGAGATAAACCACATAGCTACCGGTATGAGCCCTCAGCCCCGAGGAAGAACTACTCCCTCCTCATCATGGGAGGCAGCAACATCGATGATGGAGGCGGTGGTGTCGATGGAGATGGCTCCGGGGGCAATTCCCCGTCCCGGCAAGGTGCCGAAACAGAGCCTTCTGTCCCCCGAATTAGGGTTTTGGATGGCGGCGGAGCTCTGAAACTTTTCTGGCGAAATCGTCGATTCTCCTGTGAGTTTTAGGTCAGGGGCAATATATAGTCCAAAGGGCATCGCGAGACGGTGCACAAGGTGGCGACACCACCCCTGGGGGCGGCCAAGGCCCAGACGCGCCCAGGGGGCGTGTGGAGGCTGTGGGCCTCCCCCAGACTTGTCCTTCTGGCTCCCGGAGTCTTCTGGCATTTTTGAATTTCTGTAATTTTTTCAGTTTTTTTGAGCACTTTCATTTTTAGACCTTTTCTGCAATGCGCAGACATAATAAACAGAAACTGGCACTGTGCCATCTTGTTAATAGGTTAGTCCAATAAATTTTATAATATGATATAAAGTGCATATAAAACATGTGGCAATTGATATAAAACATGCATGAAACATCAAAAATTATAGATACGTTGGAGACGTATCATGCCTCCCCACCATCCATGGCGTCCCCTCCTGGATCCGGTCACAATCCGCCTTGGTTGCAAACACGGCCACGAAGACATTTTCTCCCGCCGGTCTCACCCACAGACCCCTCGGGTTGCCCCAGGCAGGCCGCATTGCAGCACGAATTGTCTGGATGTGGGTCACGCCCGGCGAGAGAACCTTGCCGTCCAGCGCCCACAGCTCTGCCGCAGCGGCCTCGTCATCTTCGTCGTCGCTCATATCCACCACATCGGTTTCATCAGCGAGCAAATTGAGGCGCCCCAACATGTTATCCACCTCCTCCTCATTCCCTTCCCCAGAGACCTTGGTCGTCTTCTTGTTTCCTTCCATGGTTACCCGAAACACTGATAAGCAAATCCGTCGCCCAGCAAAGGGACCGAAAGACAGAGCCGCCGCTGGTCTAGACCTGCGGGGGAAAAGTTGCAAACTCACCGAGGAGGCAAGGTAAAGGTGCGAGCTCGGGAGCCACCTGCTAGGTCTCGAAAGCCAGGGGAAAACCGACCGCAACGCTAGAGGGAGCAGGCCATGTGGGAGGCGTCCGCCCACCGGAGTGGGGAGCGGCCGGAGGCTGGGGGTGGAGGGGCGGCGGCGGCAGCGCAGAGCTAGGGCGTCTGGGCGTCTAAATCGTCATGGAATCGCCTGCTATAGTAGCAGAATGGTTCACTAGTGGGATCCTCTGCGCATGAAAGGGGAGTTGTGAAGAAAGTGTGTATGCATATCAGCCTCAAGCCACAACTTGTGAAGTAAACACACACGACATAACGCGATGACGTAGCTCTTTGGCGGTCCACGGCCGCCGGTCACCGCTCGCTCTCGACCGCATGCATAAGGACCACAGAAGCTAGAGCGGTCTTCCCCTCTGTTATTTTTCCCCGTTCCTTCTCTCTTGTTTATTTATTCCTTCTCGTTCTTATTCAAAATCAATCCATATCGATGTCGATTTCTCTCTGTCCTTTTTTTCTTCTTTCTTTCTTTCTTTCACATTGGGAACCTTCCTATATTACTGCTACTTAATACAGTGCATACGTCTAGATTTTCTAGATCAACACTACATGTTTATTAATCAAGAGAGCATGTTATTCATCGGATCAAACAAGCCGAAACAGAAGGCACAGATAAAGAATACAATAAACTCTCAATTTATATCAAATCACTCTGAACTCAGCATCTCTAGCCCTGTAACTCGTTTCTCGATCTTTTCCATGCCACCAGAAAAGAATAATTCTCAAAAAACTAAACTTGACAAACCATACATGAGTGTATATGTGTCATTCATCGAGCCACCTATTGGCTAGTAAACGCACATGATATGACGTGACGATTTTACTCTCTAGCTGTCCACGGCCACCTCTCGCTCTCGACTAGTAGGACCACACGACAGCGAAGACCATGACTTATCTCTTCCCCTATACATTTATAATCACCTCTCTTGTCCATTCATTCCTTCTCGTTCTTATGCACCCAAATCGATGTCGATTTCTATCTATTTTCTTTTGCTTCTTTCGTCCTTTCACAACTCCTAAGACTAGTCACAATGGAGAGTAACATAAGAGTAGCATCAGTGCCACATAGGTAAAAAATCTGATGTGGCGGGTAATTAATGAGGAGAGAGATGGTGGTGGTAACTAGCTATGTTACCATAACATCACACATTTCAAGGCAAGATGAGTGTATAACCTATTAAATATGACACTACACACATGTTACTCCCCACTATGGAGGTAGTATCTTAGAGTAATAACATATGCATGTTACTAGTCTAAGTTACTCCCCATTGTGACTAGTCTAAGCTAGTGCTAATTAATACAAGGGTTATTTATTGGTTTGCCACTAGAGGCCGCCATATGCTCAGTTTTGCCACTAGCGTGGAAACGTCCTCAGTTTGCCACTGCTTTGGGCGCAGCTGCTCTGGCGAGTCCAAACGGCCAGGTTTGTCCCGATTCCGTCCCGTGCCATTACTGGAAGGGTGTGTCTCGGATCTTACAGGTGGGACCGCGCAGCGTTTAAAAAACGGAGAGAGCCCCTGTTCCCGCTACCGAGCCTGTCTGTACGCCACACAAAACCCAGCCCTGCTCCCGCCACCACCTGCACCGCCACCACCTGCGCCGCCGCGGCCGTCCCGCGTTTCCACCTGCTCCACCGCCACCTCCTCTGACGCCACCAGCTCCCGCGTTACCGGATCCGCCGCCAACGTATGGCGACGCCACCGGGGCGCTCGTTCCGCCACTGCGCCCGCCACCTGCTCGACGAAATGGCGAGCGGCAGCGACGACCTTGGCCAGGTAGGCGTCGGACCGGAGACACTCCGCGTCCACGACTGGGTTCCCGAGGGGTAAGTATTGCTACCGTTGAGCTTTTGCGGTTGATTTTGCTGTTTGGGGTGCTGATTGCATTTCTGTTTTTCGTGGGTTAGGATGGAGTTGCGGTTTGCTTTCTTGTTGAACATTAGAAGGGAGCGGTTCATCGTCGATGCAAATAAAAAGAAGAAATTCCAAGGAGGCTTCGATTATCCGTTGCCAATGGATTGCAATTGGAGTTTTTGACAATTTGCGGAGGTAATTTGCAGTCCATATTCTTGGGGTTTGCATGATGAAGTGGAATTCAGATACTACGATGAGGGAAGTGAATGGGTGAAAGTTAGTAATGATGCAGAGCTTGCTACAATGTAGGCTACAAAATGACGTGGTTGTGCCGGCACTTGGACCATCTCGGGCAGAATCATCTCGTCGTAATGGCAGCTCTAGCCAGAACAGTTCAGTTAGGAGACCTTCAATTAGTGCACGGCGACGTGGTGGCTCGACATGCGTGGGCACCGGCACTAGGGTCCCCTGAAGTGGAGCCTGACTACGTTGATGAGGAAGAGAGGCGATATTCTGATGTTGTTCAGACATTATGACTGGTATGTCGTGCTGAAAGCCAAGACAATGACGCTTATGTGATTGATGACGAGGAGGGTGAGGACGAAGACCTTCCACCTGTTGAATGGGACTCTGAGAACCATCATATGGAATAAGGTTCCATCTTTTCATCCATGAGTGAGTGTAGAAATGCACTTGTGACGTACTGCATCAAGGCAGAACGTACCTTCGAAGTTGACAAGATCGACACTGTCCGTTATAGAGTGCACTATCCGACTGATGATTGTCCATGGAGGATGCAGACCTCTAAAATGCGAAATAGCACGAATATTCAGGTCAAAGTGAACCCTTTTAGGCACACATGCCTGGAATCAACTCTTAGGAAGGAAACAATCAGTAGAGCCAAGTCAACATGGGTGGCTGAGGAAGTAAAGCGATGGGTGACAGAAAACCATCAAGTGGGAACAAAGGAGTTGCAGAAGAACCTCAAAGACAAGTTCAAGATAGAGTTACCATACATGAGGGTGTTCAATGGTAAACTACATGCTATGGAACCTATTTATTGTAATTGGCAGGAAAGCTTTAAATTGTTGTATTCATTCAAAGGTGAAGTGGAGAGGACCATCCCAGGTAGTATTGTAGACATTGACCACCACTCCTGGAGTACACACTGAGGGAGTGTCAATGACCAAGGAATGCTTTAGGAGGGTTTTTGTCTGCTTTGAGGCTTGTCGCCGGGTTTTTTTTTTGGAAGGTTGTGATGGCGTGAAACACACGTTCGTTGAGAGACCCCAAGAGGAAGGTATGAAGCAGTGCAGCAGCAAGTTTTCCCTCAGTATGAAACCAAGGTTATCGAATTCAGGAGGAGTAGTAGCACTTCAGAAGGTTGTCAACGCCGCCAGAAAAGTATGCTTGAAGGGTGGTCTGGACTGTTGACGTGGAACCTGCACACAACACAATCAAACTACTTTGCCCCAACGAAACAGGAAGGTTGTCAATCTCTCCGGCTTCCTGAAAACAAAGGGTTAAACGTATGGTGTGGAAAATAGTGTTTAATTGCAGAAAGTAAAAGAGAACAATGATTACAGTTGGTGGTTTTATCACTGTAAAAGAATGGACCGGGGTCCACAGTTCACTAGTGGTATCTCTCCATAAAGATAAATGACATGTTGGGTAAACAAATTATAGCTGGGCAATTGATAAAATAGTGAGCGCATGACAATACATATATATGACAAGATGACTAACATAATATTTAATTGGACATTACGACAAAATACATAGACCGTTATCCAACCGCATCTATGACTAATAATCCACCTTCAGGTTGACATCCGTGTTCCCCGTTGGTATTAAGTTGCAAGTAACGGATAATCGCATTAAGTAATGTGCGTAAAGTAAACAAGTACATATGACCGTTGATAACCCCCAAGAGCAGGGGATCACTGTAGCACTTCTCAATGTGGAAGAAGGGTATCGATCCGCAGGAGCAAGAAGGAAAATTTATCTATTCCCTACAACTAAAGTGTCACAAGTTTTAGTTGATTATGCACTAAACAGTTTTAAAGAACAAGATGGTTGATTTAATGGATGGAAGTTTAATGTACCAAAACAAGAATGTAAAAGTGTCCCAATTCACTCAATCCTCTCTCCCATCTATGGTGATTATCATGTTATAGATAAAAAGTACACACAATTGTCATGCTTTAATGGTAAACTTCTATGATGGCTACATGTCCTAAAACACATAGTTGAAAGAAAATAATCATTTGTGTTGCTAGGGTCACCCTCGTAAGGATAGCGTGGTTGCTGTCACTCCCACATCATACTTCTTCCTTTTTACCCCCAGATAAAGGATGTTGGGCTGTATTGTGTCACTCAATACATATGCCGTTGTCACATCGGCCATCCCGTACCTACATACATCATACTTCATAATGGACAATATTCTAAACACTAGTGCAATGATTCATATTTCGTGTGCATGACCACACACTAGTACAGAACGACACATCGGATACCCCTCTATGGAAACGGCAGGTGTTAGGCGATGGAGAATCGTGCTTTCCACGCGGCCGGAGCGTACAAACCTGACCAGGCCCGCCTACATTGGCAACGGACCCTTTCCAATCTCCGTCACCTATTATATTGGGAACGGTTAATAAAATTGTCCATTTCCAATATTTGCCTCTATGGTAACGGATAGAATTTTCCAACCGTCGAAAATGTTGATACGTGGAGGCTAGCGAATGGGGAGGTGGGCGGAGAAGACCCGCGAGTATAAATGGCGAGAGGTACCAGCAGCGGTCTCTTTGAAGCCCCAGTCCATCGCCTACAGTTATTCAAACTTCGCCAGATCCCCTCCGTCCAAATCCATGGCGAGAGGTACCAGCAGCGGTCGTGGCCGTGGACGAGGGCGAGGCCGTGGTAGGGGGCGCAGCGGCAATGCCATGCCGTCGGTGTCGCCCTCACCGTCCTCTGAAGACATGTCCCCGGCGAGAGGTACCATCAGCGGTCGCGGCCGTGGACGTGGGCGCGACCGTGGACGAGG
Source organism: Poa pratensis (assembly GCA_947311845.1). Taxonomy (NCBI): domain Eukaryota; kingdom Viridiplantae; phylum Streptophyta; class Magnoliopsida; order Poales; family Poaceae; genus Poa; species Poa pratensis. The sequence continues at coordinate 102,174,476 of CAMZMU010000020.1, forward strand.
GCGCGGCCGTGGTAGGGGGCGCAGCCGCAATGCCACGCCGTCGGTGTCGCCCTCACCGTCCTCTGAAGACATGTCCCCGGAGCTGCGCGGCTTCGAGTTCTTGGTTATCCTGTACAAGGGCATCGAGAGCCGCCTGAGGCTCCCGAGGGCGTTCGCAGAGAAGCTCCAAGGCATGGTGGCAGCTACCATGCATCTGAAGATGGAGGACTGCGAGAACGGCAGCTGGGCGGTGAAGACGGCCGTGAGTGCCGGGGGGAATTTGTACCTCGGCCAGGGATGGAAGTCATTCGCCCAAGCGTACAAGGTTGAGCAGGGGCACTTTTTGTGCTTCGAGTTCGACGGCGACAACGGGTTCTTCATCAAGATCTTCGACGGTACCTTATGCCGGAGGGACGCACTCATGTACAGCGCCGACGAGCCCGAGTCTTCATCAGCAGCTGCTAGTAGTAGCATTAGCTAGTAGTAGCATATATGTAATCGTTTACTTCATTATCAAGTCCGTATGTAGTAGCATTAGCTGCTAAGTGGTCTCTGCGTTCATATGTAATTTAGAGTACCTGTTAGTAAGTTGGGTAGTAAGTTTACTCTCTCGCTGGTGTAAAATCAATGGAAACGGTTATATAAAATGTCTGTTGCCAATGCGGTGCTTATATATACTGCCGGCTCGTTCTCATTATCACTCTCTCACTGTCTCTCTTCCAACCCTAGCCGCCGCACACTGTGGCTTTCAACTCTCCTCACTCTCTCTAATGGCTTCCTCTGTCGGCGCTTCTAGATCCGGCCATCGCGGCCGCGGCTCTAGCCGCCGCGGCAGCACCGTTCTAGCGGCAGCCCTTCATGAGGGGAAGGTCGATCTGGAGGCGGCCATGCGTCCGCTAATGATGCGGCAGCGCCACCATCTGACGCCCTCCTCCTCCGGTGATGCCCGGCTTCTTCTGAGCCAGGCCGATGTGGAGGAGGTCATTCATGAGGTGGTGGTGCAGCACCTCCGACGGATCTACCAGCAGAAACCCATCTGGAGGAGGAAGTGGCCGATCTGGAGGAGGAAGTGGCCGATCTGGAGGTGGTGGAGGATCTGTAGGTGGTGTCTAATCTGGAGAAGGAGGAGGAGGTGGATGTCGACGAAGGAGAAGGAGGTGATTGCGTCGCAGCGCGCTGGTAGCATCTCAGCGCATCTGGCAGAGGCCTGCACCTCCTCGATCTCCCGCCGGGTGAAAGGTATAAATCTTTCTGTGACCGGCTGTGATGCCGATGAACTAGGTTCTACGTATGAGCATTTCATCACATAAACAAATTCCTAGTGCAAATTCACACATACATGTTCTGATAATTACAAACACTTATTGTTAAAGAACCAACTGTACAAACTAGTTAAACACCCACATCCAAAGCCTATTGCAATTCACCTAGGGCATTCTTGCACCTAGGGCAGAGCATTTCCTGCCATGTTGAACGTAGCCTGTCCTTCAAGGCTAGGATCTTGCGATACAACTCGTAGGTCACGTACCCATCTATTGCTGCGTAGTCGAGGTTAACTTTGTGCAGCGGCATCCGCTCCCAAAAACCGTGCTGGTTGGATGGGAACTCCTTCTTCATGTTGGCGTATAATTTGTCGATGAGGTCTGCCGCTAGATCACCCATTCCGTCCCTCTCGTCTCCACCCTTGATTTTGTATACGAGTTGGATGTCCACGTAGTACTCCGGTGGAAGCCGGCAGAAGAAAGCACCTTGCTGTCGTTTGTGATGTCCACGCTTGCGAAGGTGATATTCCTGCGTTCAAAGAATTTGCCCAACTCTGGACAATTCTTCTTGGACTTGCACCAGTGGAACACGAGGACATGCTGGCGCATGGCGAGTTGCAGGACAGCCATGCGCCGACGATCACGGGTGTACTCGATGTCAAGGCCGATGAACCGATGCTTCTCCTCTGCTAGCCATTCCTCGTACTTGTTGAGGATCCGCTCCACGGTATGCTCCTCGTTCGTGTACACCACCTCCAGAACGGTGCCGTGGGTATGGACGGTAGTTGTCTCTGTTATTCTGTTGCGGTCGTCCAGGGCGGGTGGGGGATTGGGGTGGAACGAGGAAGAAGAGAAGGAAGGAATGCGAACTGTCTGCCACCAAACAGAGCAGTTCCTGGATATTTGCCATTGATCTTAGCAGTTTCTCGAAAATGGCAACCGAACAAAGCAGTTGCTGGAAAATAGCCACCGATTTTTTTAATATCTAGATGTATTTTGTACATTTCGCTAATAGTTTTTTTCTTTCACGCAGGAGTTTATTTCGGCAACACTGCATAAAAGTACCAATCTATCATTCCGAGAACCAGAAAACTTAAGGCAAGGAAATTTCGTGGATACTGGTCTTGGAGTGGGTACTGCGACGACCGAGAGCTCATAGAAGGTGAGCTCCAAGTCAAAGATGGAAGGCTGGCTTAATTAAGCCAGCCTTCCATCTTGTTAGGTTAGTTGCTTATAGGTTTAGAGTTCATGATTGTAGCCAATATGTGATGGATATGATTGTAGTCAAATTGTAAAAAACAGTGATATTATTGTATACCAATGTAATGATGGCATTTGTTCTATGTTATGAATTGAATAACGTTTTATTGCATTGTGCAATCAGCCTTTCATGTATTATGGCATATAACCGAAATATGAGAAAAGCTCAGTGCAAACGGGTAGATGGAAAACTCCGTATCTGATGAAGGAAAACTAAGGAAACGGAGGTCTGCGCACAACCGTTGCCAAATGGAGACCTCATCGGAAACGGTTTTTGGCCTCCGTTACCGATGAAGGCCTTCACATCAGTGACAGAGGCGGGGACACGGACCCTTTCTCCGTTGCCGAAGGGGTTTTTGGCCCGTTTCCGATGTGTCGTTCTGTACTAGTGACATCTCTCACATCTATCTACACTTGGTGGTGTCAATCACCTCATGACAAGGATAAATAAAGCATTATGCATAAATCGAACCATCACATGCATCATAGAATATCTCCAAAGTATGACAAGTCATAAAAGATCCAACACAACGGTAAATGCATAACAAATATCATCTCATACCACAATATCCACCATAGGAATTACAAAGATAGTTCCATAATCATGCAAGGCACATCATATGGACTTCAACAATGATCATACATAGAGAGATTGGATCAAGTTACCACGACAAACCCAAAGTCCAGGGGTGTACTACTCCCCCTTCATCATGGTGATGACGGTGGAGATGTTGGAGAAGATGGAGACCACCCCGACAGCGCCCCGCCGGAGTTTTCCCCCTCCAATCTGCAACTCCAGGTCTCTGTTTTGTGGTTTCTGTGTTTCTGCGGCGCTCCTCTCCGAAGGGCGTCGGGGACTATTTTTATAGTCGGTTTTAGGTCAAGACGGAGTCGTGGGCGAAAAGATCGACGGCAACGGAGCCTCGAGGCTCCAGATGGTGGGTCCCACGCGGCCAGATTCCTTCGCCGCGTGGGCCACCCTCTTTTGGGCCTCGGGCATCCGCTTGTTCGCTTCCTTCGCTCCCAAGTCTTCTTCCTTCCAAAAACTGATGCTCGTAAATTTCCAGTTCATTTGGACGTCGTTTGGGTCCCTGAAACATTAAAATATAGAAAACAGGGTTTTCTGACTGTGCAGGGTTAATTCCATAAAAATAGGAAACATACCAAATATTCCCAAAATCATTATAAAACAGTGATATAACCCTTATATGATGCAAATATGACTGGAATATAAGTAAAATAATGCAAAGTTCATGTATGCATTTTACATGCATCAACATCCCCAAGCTTAACCTATACTCGTCCTCGAGTATGAAGGTGATAAAACTAACATGGACTTTGCATTTTAATACTATCAAAGGATATCAAAGATGATTACTATTGCTACATAGAGTCAAATGATTCATTCTTAAAAGGAGTAGCAATATGCAAGATAGTTTATGAAGTGATATCAAGTATTCAATGCAAGGATGTTCAATGATAATTCACAAAGTGTAACATAAAAGAAAGTACTATGGACCTCACGTATGCATAATGAAAAGAACATCCTATAATGGCCATAGAGTATTGATGAAAATCTGAATATAAAAGGGGACACTTTGGAAAGATATATATAGTAGAGGTAAAGCATGAATAAGTTTCATCTAACTTCTGAACTTCTCTACTTAAGTTAATGATTGTAATGTGGTAATCCTTGGTGTCAAGCTCTCATTCCCCTATCATAGCATCTTGAATGATTAAGTTTAAAGTGAAAGCAAATATGAGTAGCGTGCTTGACAAAGTACAGGTTGAAAGTCTCATGCCCCTTGAATACAAGTACCTACTCCATGTGTTACTCAACTTGGAAACAAAGCAAGTTCAAGTTAAATATCATTGTAAGTAATAATAGTATCATTAAGAGCGTCAACTGGGGTACCTCTTGTCCCAGGATATGGAACAAGCCCATATCAAAATGACAAGACAAACAAACACAATGAACAATCTCAACACCCTTTTTATTTACCATTAGATAGCTTTTTATTGTAAGGTGTATCACAGAAGGTTCACCATAGCATGTAAGTAAATTTCCACCATGAATGATGCATGGCTTAGATTAGCGGCCCAGGCGTCTCTCTAACCATTTATACAAACTCATTTAAACTACTTCATTTCCACATTTATTTCACCCATGGTAAGCATCCATAAACAAAAGTACATGATATCAACTAAATGAATGAAGTGAATGTTGAAAGCTTGCCATGTGACAGCACATATGAGCTAACTCTCAACCAAAGACATTTGTCAAGCCCACAACATCATAATTTTAATCACAATGGGTCATATTTTATTATGCAATGAAAGTAAAGTGTGCATCAAGTTTGAGAGAGCTCTATAACCAACTTTTCCCATAACAATCAACAACATAAGCATTTTCATTCAGAGGTATAGATAACACAAATATCATGATAAACATACTCGGAATAGCATAAAGCTAATAGGTAGATATGGTGGACTCACTGGAAAAACTTTGGTTGAAGGTGTTGGAAACAAGTTTTTACTTGTTGGAATTTTTGGGCTAGCAAGAGGGAGAAAGTTGACCATCTAAATGCATGCATGAGTGTCCATAGAACTAACTAATCCATGTTAAACAAAGTAAATAACATTCAGCATCAAAACATGAATAAAGATAGCTCTTGATAAAACACTTGCAAATTAACTCATTAAAACATGAATCATGCAACTATATATCTTTTAAAATCAACTCAAACATCCCTTTCCCAATCTTTAATAGCATCCAACATAATTCAACCCAAATTTCCAGTAGCTCTCTCATTATAAATGATAGTGGTGGTCTCACAAAAAAAATCAAACCAAAAAAAACAAAAAGACGCTCCAAGTTTATGCGATAAAGTGTTTCGATCGAAAAACAGAAGTTAGACGTGTGCAAACCGAGAGTGTGTAGGTCCAGTGGGGTTGTCTTCACATCCCCAAGCTTATGGTCTTCACCATCCTTGGATAGCTCTTGGTGCATCTCCTCTAATCCCTGTGAAAAAACTTCAAAACACCGTTTCTCCCATTTCTTTTCTGTGGGGTGCATTAGTAGTGATAAACAAATAGATTTCTTGCTGCATATAATCCTTGAACAAAAATTCATATGATGTCCAGAAAGTGTATAATGTTGTATGCCTACTCATAAACTCAATTGGATCAAAAAGATTCAAGTTAAAAGTTCAAAGCATGCATCAAACAAAATGGGACAGAATCTGTCCAGAAAAACAGCAGCAGCAAAACGTATTTTTCTACCCTACTTAACTTTGTCAAAAATTCCGAAAAATTCATGCATACAGAGGATGAAAAGTTGCAACTACAGTTCAAATATGAGCTCATTCGGAGTTACAGAATAAGAATTAAAAATCATACCGTGCACAGATTCGTGCAGGAATAAAATCTCCGAACGCTATAAGCAACTTTTCAAACCAAAATGAGTAAAACTTGGCACTTTATTAAAAATTCCAGAAACTAAACTAAAACTAAGTCTCTTGTTACAGCAAGAGGACACAAAGAAAATCAAAATAAAAACAACCGGGTTGCCTCCCGTAAAGCGCTTTCTTTATAGCCATATAGCTAGGCTTGATAGTTTTAATGATGCTCACAGAGAAAAAATGAAACACATTTAAGTCTAACCCACTTCCTATGCATTGGGATCTTGTAAGAAAATAAATCAATAAAGCACAAAGTGACTAGCATAGGAAGGCAAAGCAAGTGCAACTTCAAGATTTTCAACAAAAGAGAGGAGACTTAATATTATTGTGGTATATGAAGTCATGTCTCCCTCTCTCATAAAAACTTTCAGTAGCATCATTGATAAAATCTACAATATAACCATCACATGAAACATTCTTACCATGATCCATATGCATAAAAGTATCAATATTTTCCACATAAGCAAAGTTCTTCTTATTAATAGCAATGGAAGTAGGATCATTGTAAAGAACTCGAACATGATAGACAAGTTGTATATTAAGGATGGTTTTGGGTGATCCCCATAACTATGACAAGTTTTATGAGGATGATTGTAATTATTAGCATCATCATTTTCAGAATTAGTACCAAAGAGATTTTCAATATCAAAAGTACTATGCTTTTCCCAATCATGATCACTACTATAAGTAACAGGCATAGGATCATCATCGAAATCAGACTCATCAGCAACAACTATAATAGGAGCAACATGCTTAGGGGAAGATACCGTTTCCTCTTTTTCATTAATAAGAGTAAAACAAACATTAGTCCTTTCATATTTTGGTAAAGTAGTTCCATCTTTTATAATATTTTGTATGTAAGTGTTGGCATGGCAATTATTAACACAATAGAGATAACATCCATGTAACACGCTATTCATATCAAAAGCACTCATATCTAACGAAGAAGTTTTTCTTGATAACTCTTCACACCCCAAAAATAATGTAAGTTCATCATGTTGATTAGGAGTGATCATGTTATCACAAAAGTCTCCCGCAATATCCTTATTAGAACCTGAGCATTGAAATTCGAAATGCCCCTCTTTATAGCAAAGTTCACAAATAAAAGGATAGGTGGCACAAACTTTTTCACCAAGATCATATAGAGCCTTGCTCCACATTCTAGTTTTTTCATTCCTATGATGGATACAATATTCTTCTTCGATTTGATTCTTTTCACAAGGTCTAAGTGCTCCACAAAAATTAACATGCTTATAAGAAATAGTATTTTCAGAAGTTTGAGCATGTTTATTGCAATCATTAATAACAATTTCATTTTTGATGCAAGTGTCTTTAAAAGGTTCGTGATACATGTCCCAATTTTCTTTAGGAACATTAATATGAGAAGCAAAGGTTCTACAACAATCAACAATAATTTGAGAATCAAGACCAAATTTAGCACTAAGCTCATGAAAACTAGCAGTTTCACGAAAGACTTAATGCAATCATACACATAGTTTATACCTGATTCTTTACCTTTGTCGTTATCCCAATCTTCAGTATTGCGTTGAATTGTTTCAAGAAGATCCCAATTAGCTTCAACCTTCTTACTTGTGAAAGAACCTCTGAACATGCATCTAGATAATCCTTGTAATGACCTGAAAGCCTTGCATAAAAATTAGTAACAATTATTTTTAGGAAGCTCATGGTTAGGACATTTGAGTATAATGTTTTCAGCCTTCCCCAAGCTTGAGCAATGCTTTCTCCATCACGAGGATAAAAATTAAAAATGTAACTCCTATCTAAATACATTTCATAAGGAGGATAAAATTTAGAGTAAAAGAGAGATTCAAGCTCCTTCCACTCCAAATGACGAGGATCATCCAGTAGCTCATACCACTCCTTTGCTTTGTCCTTAAGTGACAATGGAAACAATTTCTTCATGGCATTTTCTCTTGATAAACCTACAACCTTAAACAACTCACAAAGTTCTTTAAGTTTCAGCAAGTGATCACTTGGACGGATTGTTCCATCCCCTGCATAACGTTCATCCATAACCATTTCAACAATTTCCATAGGTATTTCAAAAGGAATACTTTCAGTAGGTGGATTTAGAATATCACAAGTATCATTAGAATTATCACATATAGGAGACAAAGTATTATCAAAGCAAATTTTCTCCTCCAAAGCTGGGGAACTACAAGGATCATTTTTATAAAAACTAGCTTCCCCAAGCTTAGACTTTTCCATAGCATTAGCAATAGTGTGCAAAGAATTTATAGTAATAACATTGCTACCATCATGCAAATGATTTTCCATAGATTTTTTAATTTTCTGCTCAAACACATCATGTCCTAACTCAAGATAAATTTCATAAAGCTCTCTAATTTTTTTGTTGTTTTCCATTTTCTAATTTTTATGGGTTTTTGATATATAAAACTAAAAAAACTAATGAGAAACTCACAACCAAACAAGTTTAAAGGAACCTCCCCAAGCTTAGATGATTGCAAGATATAAAACAAGATAAAATAAATCTAAAGTCTAGTGCACACAAGAATAGAAACTTAAGCGCTACGCTCCCCGGCAACGGCGCCAGAAAAGTACTTGATAACCCCCAAGAGCAGGGGATCACTGTAGCACCTCTCAATGTGGAAGTAAGGTATCGATCCGCAGGAGCAAGAAGGAAAAGTTATCTATTCCCTACAACTAAAGTGTCACAAGTTTTAGTTGATTATGCACTAAACAAGTTTAAAGAACAAGATGGTTGATTTAATGGATGGAAGTTTAATGTAACAAAACAAGAATGTAAAAGTGTCCCAATCCTCTTCAATGCAAGAGGACAAGACAAAGGTTTCTCTTATAGGAACAATGGACATGGGTTCATGGGTTCACTCAATCCTCTCACCCATCTATGGTGATTATCATGTTATAGATAAAGTACACACAATTGTCATGTTTTAATGGTACTTTATGACGGCTATATGTCCTAAAACACATAGTTGAAAGAAAATACTCATTTGTGTTGCTAGGTCACCCTCGTAAGGCTAGCGTGGTTGCTGTCACTCCCACATCATACTTCTTCCTTTTTACCCCCAGATAAAGGATGTTGGGCTGTATTGTGTCACTCAATGCATATGCCGTGTCACATCGGCCATCCCGTACCTACATACATCATACTTCATAATGGACAATATTCTAAACACTAGTGCAATGATTCATACTTCGTGTGCATGACCACATCTCTCTCATCTATCTACACTTGGTGGTGTCAATCACCTCATGACAAGGATAAATAAGGCATTATGCATAAATCGAACCATCACATGCATCATAGAATATCTCCAAAGTATGACAAGTCATAAAAGATCCAACACAACGGTAAATGCATAACAAATATCATCTCATACCACAATATCCACCATAGGAATTACAAAGATAGTACCATAATCATGCAAGGCACATCATATGGACTTCAACTATGATCATACATAGAGAGATTGGATCAAGTTACCACCACAAACCCAAAGTTCAGGGGGTGGACTACTCCCCCTTCATCATGGTGATGATGGTGGAGATGTTGGAGAAGATGGAGACCACCCCGGTAGCGCCCCGCCGGAGTTTTTCCCCTCCAATCTGCAACTCCAGGTCTCTGTTTCGTGGTTTCTATGTTTCTGCGGCGCTCCTCTCCGAAGGGCGTCGGGGACTATTTTTATAGTCGGTTTTAGGTCAAGACGGAGTCGTGGGCGAAAAGATCGACGGCAACGGAGCCTTGAGGCTCCAGATGGTGGGTCCCATGTGGCCAGATTCCTTGGGCGCGTGGGCCACCCTCTTTTTGGCCTCGGGCCTCCGCTTGTTCGCTTCCTTCGCTCCCAAGTCTTCTTCCTTCCAAAAACTGATGCTCGTAAATTTCCAGGTCATTTGGAGGTCGTTTGGGTCACTGAAACATTAAAATATAGAAAACAGGGTTTTCTGACTATGCAGGGTTAATTCCATAAAAATAGGAAACATACCAAATATTCCCAAAATCATTATAAAACAGTGATATAACCCTTATATGATGCAAATATGACTGGAATATAAGTAAAATAATGCAAAGTTCATGTATGCATTTTACATGCATCAACCGTGGACATAGCATTGTTATGTTACCCCTAGTGGCAACAGCACATCCACAACCTTAGACGTTGCTGTCACTCGCCCAGATTACTGGAGACTGAACCCACTATCTAGTATAAATACTCCCTCTTGGAGTTATAAGCATCTACTTGGCCAAAGCATCTACTAGTAACGGAAAGCATGCAAGATCATAAATAACATGTAACATAGATTAATAATCAACTTGATCATAGTATTCAATATTCATCGGATCCCAGCAAACACAACATGTAGCATTACAATAATATGATCTTGATCATGTAGGGCAGCTCACAAGATCTAAACATGATGGCACAAATTGGAGAGACAACCATCTAGCTACTGCTATGGACCCGTAGTCCAAGGATGAACTACTCACGCATCACTCCGGAGGCAGGCATGGCGATGTAGAGCCCTCCGGTGATGATTCCCCTCTCCGGCAGGGTGCCGGGAAGAGGTTCTGGACCCTCCCGAGCTAGGGTTGACGACGGCGGCGCCTCTAGAACTTTTCGTGGAATATGGCTCGGATGTTTAGGGTTTTCGCGTCGGGGGGAATAAGTAGGGGAAAGGGCGGAGGCTGGGGGCCCCCGAGGGGGCCACACAACCCTAGGGCGCGGCAGGCGGAGGCTGGGGGCAACCTCGTGGCTCGGCTCCGTCTCTCCTCTCGTCTCCGTGTGCGTGTCGGTGAAATAGGGACCTCCGTTGATTTTCGTCCAATTCCGAGAATATTTTCAGAATAGCTTTTCTGGAATACAAAAACAGCAGAAAATAGGAACTGGCACTGTGGCATCTTGTTAATAGGTTAGTCCCAAAAAATGTATAAAAGTGATATGAAGTGGATGCAAAACATGTAACAATTGGTATAATATCAAAATGGAACATCAAAAATTATAGATACGTTTGAGACGTATCAGCATCCCCAAGCTTAGTTCCTACTCGTACTCGAGTAGGTAAACGATAAAACAAAATAATTTTTTAAGTGACATGCGACCATCATAATCTTGATCATATAGTACTGTTAGGCACATGTAAATGAATGAAGTGATCCAAGTCAATGGTCTATAGTTTGCTACCAAATAAATAATGAGTAAACAACTGAATCACACAAGCTAAACTTTTCATGAATACATAAGTGTTAACTCATAAAGCAATAAATTCTAACAAAAGGTATTTAGCCAACACAAAGGAAGATTTAAGTTTCAGCATTTGCTTCAACTTTCAACATATTTATCTCATGGATATTGTCAACACAAACCAAAATAATAAGTCCAATATGTAGCATATAACAAATGTTGTACCAAAGTTGACACTAGTGTTTGCTTGTGGAAGACAGAAAGAAGTAGGAAAACTGACTCAACAGAAAAGTAAAAGAAAGGCCCTTCGCAAAGGGAAGCAGGGATTAAGTCATGTGCTAGAGCTTTTTAGTTTTTGAAATCATATAAAGAGTAAAAATTAAGTTTTGAGAGGTGTTTATTAATTGTCAACGAATCAGAAAATGAAAGTACAATATGACCCCTGCCAACCAGACTTTTAAGAGCGGCTCCAATGAAGGACGTTATTTCTACCAGCAAGGCAGATCATCCCTCTTTCTCTTTTGTTTACACATGCAGATATTTCACTGGTATCATTACTTGTCTGATAAATCAGGACAAAAATGTGAAGAGAATTAAACGGTTAAAGTTGTAATTAATTGGGACTGGGCACCCCGTTGCCAGCTCTTTTTGCAAAATTAATAGATAAGCGGATGTATATGCCGCTAGTCTGGTGGTAAAGTCTGTTTGACAGTTGACATAAAGACATCCACCCCGTCCTCATGAGCTTGGTAAACATTGACACAAAAATTAGTAGTAACAATTTTGAATAGTTTAAAGGTAGCACATGAAAAATTTACTTGGAGTGGCAAGGAAATAGCACATATAGTTAGTTATGATGGACACAAATGGCATGGATTTTGGCTCAAGGATTTGGATGCACGAGAAGCATTTCCTCTCAGTACAGAGTTTAGGCTAGCGAGGTTATGTAAGCAAACAAGAATATCAATTGGTACACCAAGTTTTATATGACCAACATATTGCAAACATTATAAAACTTCACACCGTCTTCCTTGTTAACCAAACCCTTTTATTAGAAAATATCTAAACCTTAGAGATACCACTAATGCAAACCAAATTTCAACAAGCTTTACGGTAGTTTTTCACTAATGGGCTTAACTTACATGATGCAAAAGTTTAATCATGATCTACTTGTTAACTCAAAACAATTGATAAGTATCAAATTATCCAAATTAGTGATCTACAAGAGTATGCAAGTCTTTTTCATTATACCATTTACCGCATGCAACATTTTCTGTTCCAACCAAATATCAATCAATTTATTTCAATAACTCTCCAAACAAGTATAAGTGAAGTAAGAGAGTACTTTCTTTAAAAGAACTAATAGATCTGATAAGAGATACATGAAAACAAGAGCTAAAAGCTGAACAGCGCTAGATATGAATACTCAACAAATATAAGTGAAGAATAGGAGTATTCTCATGAAAAAGCGGAACGTGTCTCTCTCCCAATCAAGAATGTTAGGATCCAATCAAGTTGATCACAAAATAAAAAATAACATACTGAAAATAAAAGCACACAGACGCTCCAAGAACAGCACATATGATGTGAAAAAATTAAAATATAATTTCACTAGAGATGACCTGATAATTTTGACGATGAAGAAGGGGATGCCTTGGGATGGCATCCCAAGGCTAGACGCTTGAGTCTTCTTGAAATATGCTGGGGAGATCCATGGGAGCCTCCCCAAGCTTGAGCTCTTCACTCTTCTCCATCCTATTATATCACTCTTCCCTCTTGACACTTGAAAACTTCCGTCACACCAAACTCAAAGTAAATCTCATTAGAGGGTTAGTGCACAATCAAAAACTCACATGTTCTGTAAGGACGTAATATGACCATTACTTTAAACATTAGCTACTGCAACTGATGTTATGTGAAGTTTTTCCACCCAAAAAAGAATTCCACTCAACACTAGTAAAAGAGAGAATGCAAAATAAAAGACATAATCTGTCTAAAACAGAACAGTCCGCAAAGACGAATTTGTTCGAGACACTTACGTTGCTCAGATCGAAAAAATTTGAACTAACAAAAGATGCATACATATATAAAGGATTATGCACAAAAAAATTCAGATTTAATTCACATTCTGGTGATTTTAGAGAATTAATACGGTGAACAGCAGAAATCTGTTCCTGCGCAGCAATCAAAATTTAGCATCATCTTACCATTAGAGACTACTCTTGGCACAACAATGCGAAAAAATAAATAGACAAAGGAGTTGCTACAAAAGTAAACACCCTCCTTGACTCAATAAAAGAAAAATTGCAGAAATAAAAATAATGGGTTGTCTCCCATAAGCGCTTGTTTAGTCCACCGGTGGGTGCGTTGTTTTGCACGCTGGGTCCTTGGCTGCCTTGCCTTCTGTCGCAGCACATACGCTGACTATGTCCGATGCTCATTGCTTGCAGTATCCTTTTTTTTCTCTGCTTGTACTGTGTTGTACTGTGCTCTTCTTCTTTGCATCAAGCTGAATTTCGTAAAGCAACCATTCCCAACTACTATAAGTGCGTACATAGCTGGTTAAACTTGGTGAGAAAATTCCAAAAAATCGATTCTCAACATTACCAAAAAAAACTAGAAAAACTTGTGTATAGGATGCAAGGCTTTTGCATCCACATTATCTTACTGATTTTTAAACAATAGGAAAGGCTCCTACTGGAATTTACACTTCTTACGGAAGGTAGCAAACAGAAAGAGTAAAGAGGAAAATCGGATAGAGTCTACTAGGGAGTATGTACTAAGCTTTGACTCCTTACACATAAATATTACACGAGAATTACATGGTTCTTAGCGTCAATATTTAGAAATAACAAGGCCCATTCGTAGGTAAGCTTCCTTTTTTCTAACAAAAAAATGAACTTGCCTTGTCTGTCATCTTAGAAATCGTACTCCCTCCGTTCCACGGTATAAGATGTTTTAGCTATTACATATGCTGTCTAAATTCGGACCGGAAAGAGTGGACATAAACACTAAAACATGTCTAGATCACATGTGGAAAAAGTTTAAACATCTTATATTGTGGAACGGAGGGAGTATATCTGTCTCATAACAATGAGCCATTGATCAAATTTTGCGTGGTATATCTCACATTTTTTATGCAGGTCTTGTCTGTCATTCCTCGTTCTGACATAGATTAGCGGGGCTCGTCTCATTTGCTCCTCATCTTGACTCTCTCCTCTTCCCTCGATTGAAGTCAGCTTCTCTCTTCCGGCTCCTCTCCCCATATCTTCGGTGGTTGGACTTGTTAAATGTATAATCCAGAGTTAGTTAGGTTTCGTAGACTAGGTTGTAGCCTTGCACGGCACGTACAAGCAACCTCTGTATCTTAACAACCCCTGTACTTATCCATTGTATCATTGGTGTATAAATAGATGAGAGGCCGGTGATGATTATCACGGCAAAACCCAAACCCTTGTTTCTGACTTGGTATCAGAGCTTAGATCCAATCTACCCTTCCGCACCGATCTCATGGCCACCTCTCCCGCCGTAGCCACCGCCACTACCTCTGCCTCGTCTGTACCCATGGTGACCATCGGCTCCATCAGTAGCCTCATCACCATTCGCCTCACCCAGGAGAACTTTCTCCTCTGGAAGACGCAGGCGGAGCCTACCGTGCATGCGGCGCACCTGTTCGGCTACGTCGACAGCTCCTTCGTCGCCCCATCGCCGACCATCACTGAAGGCAGCGGCAATGCCGCTCGCCAGGTCGCCAACCCGGCGTTCCTTGTCTGGTACCAGCAGGACCAGCTCGTCCTCATCGCGCTCCTCGGCTCCATGTCAGAGGACATCGTTGCGCAGATGACCCAACTCAAGACTTCAAGGTCGGTATGGGTGTCCCTCCACTCCATGTTTGCCTCACATGGTCGCGCACGCGTGATGCAGATCCGCTATCAGCTCTCCAACATCCGCAAGAAGGACCTCACCGCTGCCTACTTCAACCGTGTGAAGGCCCTTGCTGACTCCATGGCGGCCATTGGCTCGCCACTCAAGGACGACGAGGTGCTCGGCTACATGCTGGCCGGCCTTGGGCCGGAATACGAGCCGCTCGTCGCTAGCTTCCCTCACCACTCGCGACGATGTGGTCAGCCTCGACAACTTCTACGCCTACCTCGTCGGTGCTGAGCTTCGCATCGAGCAGCAGGCCGCCAGCGACTTCCACGCCTCCGCCAACGTTGTTTCCCGCCTTCCGTTTGATGCTCACCATGGCGCGCCGCGTGGTGGACAAGGACAAGGCAGCCATGGAGGAGGCGGCCACGGTGGTCTAGGAGGATATGGCGTCCAAGGCGGTGGTGGCCAGTCTGGTGCTCACGGCAACCAGCAGCAGCAGCCGCAGCGCCGCAACGACAACGGCCAGCAGCGCCGCAACGGCATCAAGTGCCAGGTCTGCGGCAAGTATGGGCATGATGCGCTGCGCTGCAGGCAGCGTTTCAACCACTCCTACCAGCCCACCGACAACCGCGAGCATCAGCGCCAGGGCAACGCTGCGGCCACGTCAGGAGCACGGTGAGCCTCGCTGGATCCTCGACTCCGGGGCCACGGACCATCTGACGAGCGACCTCGATCGCCTCAGCTTCCAGGAACGCTACCATGGCAAGGACCACGTGCAGATCGCCAATGGAGCAGGTTTAAAAATTTCTCATACTGGTCATTCTATGCTTCCTGGCTCATCTTTGCATCTTAAAAATATTCTGCACGTACCTCACATTCAGCAAAATCTGCTTTCTGCTCACAAATTAGCCACAGATAATGATGCTTTCGTTGAACTTCACCCTGATTATTTTCTTGTGAAGGACCGAGCAACTCGGAGCACCCTGCTCCATGGTAAAAGTCGTGGTGGTCTCTATCCGGTGCCAAGCCTTCGTTCATCTCCATCAGTGTCTAGTCGCCATGGCCTCTCCGGTGTCAAGCTCTCTCGTGATCTCTGGCACCAGCGGCTCGGGCACCCATCCAATAATGTCGTCGATTCGGTCCTTAGGACAAATAAATTTGCTTGTGCACCACCTAGTGAGTCATTTGTGTGCGATGCATGCCAGAGGGCTAAAGTGCATCAATTACCTTTTCGAGATTCCTCTCATGTAACTACTACTCCGCTCGAGCTTGTGCACTCCGATGTGTGGGGGCCGGCTACTACCTTTCAAGTACTATGTGAGTTTTGTGGATGATTTTAGTCATTATACATGGATTTATTTGCTCAAAGAAAAGTCCGATGTTGAGAATTCCTTTTATCTCTTTCAAAAACACGTTGAACTTCTACTTAACACAAAGATTCGTACAGTTCAAACTGACGGTGGAGGTGAATACCTCCGCCTCTCTCAATATTTTCAGCGTGAAGGAATTAGTCATCGCGTTTCCTGCCCATATACCTCCCAACAAAATGGGATCGCTAAACGCAATCATCGGCATCTCGTCGAGACCGGCATTGCCCTCCTCGCTCATTCGTCTCTTCCTGTCCGGGATGAGCCCTTCCTCACTGCGTGCTATCTTATTAACAGAATGCCCACACGTGTACTTCACAATTCTGCACCGATCACACGCCTTCTCAATGAGCAACCCGACTACACCTTTTTGCGTGCATTTGGCTATGCGTGTTGGCCGAATCTCCGAGCATATAACAACCACAAATTAGCATTCCGCATCCTCCTCTGCATCCTCATGAATTTATATAAAACAAATTAGCATTCCGCATCCTCCTCCGCATCTCTATCTCCTTTTCTTCTTTGTTTTTTTGACGACATCCATGACTTGAGATTGCTACCCAAGTCGCTTTCCTACATGAGAGTTCGCATACTGCCTAGATAATATAAATGAAGTTATTATTGAGAATTGAGATGAACCGTTCTAGTTGACACTAAACGAAGGAGTTCAAATTTAAGAGTATATCTTTTTTGTAGAGATAAGGATTTAACATCAAATTAACCCTCAGTAAATTAACATCAAGAAATTAGAGAATGGCCGAAAATGCATGAAATGATATTGTTTGGAAATTAATAAAGGCTTACACTAGTGTCCACGTATGATGAACAATCTCCATACGTAACATGCCATTTATACCAGATTATATATGGAAGAGTGATCTAGGTGGTAGGGAATGTCACAGGAGTAATGGTGCAAAGAATGGGCCAAAAAAGGTTTTACTTTCTCAAGCCACACAACACAATTCGGTTGAGGAAAGAACTGGTGGTGGACAGAATATAACAAGATCACGGTGTTGGCGATTGGACTAAAAGAAAACCATATCACACGTTTTTAGCAAATCGGTGAAGATAAGTATTGCATAGTGACCCATGTACGTGTCGACGAAGTGTGATTTCTTTTGGCCTATATATATACATGTTGGATGGGGAGTACTAGTACAAATTACGCACACCACATCTAAGCAAAGCGCACCACCGTTAGCTAGCAGGTGTGATGGGCAATTGTTTTGGTTCGCGTAGGCGCAGCGGCGGCGCCGATGCCAGAGGCCATGCAGAGGAGGATCCAGACTTCGTCGATGCGAGAGGCCATGCAGAGGAGGATGCAGAGGACCCCGCCTTGGTCGATGCCCCAGATTCATGAGGATGCAGAGGACTCCGTGACAGTAATTAATTCTCATGAATTTATATAAAACTCTTTTACTTCTCCATAACACATCATATGACTAAACATATGTACTATTTATTGATACATTTCCCCCAAACAATTAAGTATTAATTCACACAAATTTCTTTGTATATAATGTGTCGCTGAATATTTACGAACCATTTTATTGCTTGGAGTTTCAATGTATATCATTCCAAATAGTTTTCTTGTGCTCAAATGAAACTCCACTTGGTTATGGTAATTTTTTTTTGTAAAGCTTAGAAAATTCATAGTTACACTGAAATCACCCTAAACGGAACAAATAAAGTTATAAGAAAAGCACATCTACAAAAAGCTATATGTGCTATCTAATAAACATTGGTGTGTATAAATGTTTTTATATATACTATAGTATCCATAAATATCTCAGCCGTGATGATGCGTGTCTCGTCGATGTGGTGGTGAGGGTGCCAAATGCGTTTGTGAAATTTGTTTCGCGGTATTTGGGAGTAGTTTGGGGCCAACTTCGGACTTCTCTGTAAAATGTATTTTCACCGCTGAAATCTAGTACTATACAACTTCAGGGTACAAGAAAAAAAATGAGAAATGCACCGGACGCGGATTTTGGCTCTGGTAGCTTCTCCATTAGCCATCGTATAAATACAGAGCATACACGTCGTGGAGACATCATAGAACAACATCTAGCAGTGTGCATTTAATGGGTGAGTTAACATGCATGAGCATTAAAATCTCGGGGACATTAATTAGTAAACATAAGTATGATGACATTAATTTAATTGTGGTAAAATTAATTCGAGAAATTAAATGTGGTGACATGTGTGTACGAACAATATGTACCCCCACATGTAAGTGAGTGACGAGTATATACCTGATATTCATAAATAATTTAATAATTAAAAAACTCCAAAAAATCCGAAACTTTCAGTTGGGCAAATATTATCAACTGTTGCACCCGTACACAAAATTAGATTAGAAAATAACATTATTGCAAGCAGGGTTACAAATAACGCTATATACACGCTATATTCATGAGAGATTTGTATTTTTTGCCCAGAAGTCAACACAAAATATTTTGTGACAAAATTATACAGACGAGTAGAATACTGGCTAATCTTTCAACGTGAAAAATTTCAGTAGTTTAGAACATTTTCAAATTTCTAGAAAACATTCGGTAGGAATTTAAATTGTTCACATCTATTTTTGTTCGGACATATATAAATCTTGCTTTTATCTAAAAAGACTTTTTATCTCCATAAAAGTTGAATTTTTTATTCCCCACAATTTATGAAAATAGTACAATTATAAAATTATATTTTCCAGAACTCTGAATTTTTAGTTTTTGAATATTTTCAAGATATGGATATTTTTGAAATCCGAACAATATTTAATAATTTTTGTGATGTCTGAAATATTTTTGAAATTTGATTTTACAAATTTAATCGTTCTTCAATCAGATTTTTTTAAAATGATTTTTTTTAATCTTGAACACTGTTCAAAATCTAAACAATATTCAATCCTAAACTTTCTAAAATTTAATCATTTTATATGATAGTTTCTCAACTTAAGATATTTTTGTAAAGATGAAATTTTCGAAAAATTGAACCAGTTTTCAATTATGAATGTTTTTTAATCTGATTTTTCCGAAAATTTGAACATTTTCGGAAAATTGATTTTTTCCTGCACAATTATCGAAACTAATATATTTGGTGAAATTAATTAATTTTAATCTCATTTTGTTTTTCAATTTTGAACATATTTTTAGATATGGATATATTTTTCAAAATATGAACCATTTTCATTTACGTAATTTTTTTTGAATTTTTTGAAACATTTATTTATTACAAAAACTAAACTTTCAATTTGATGAAATATTTAATTGTTTTCGTGAAATTTCATGAAAATATATTTTGAAAATAAAGTGCACATGATAATGTTTTACATGTGCGAAAGTTTTATGAAAAATGTCCAATATTGGTCTTGTTTTGAAGATTTTCTCAACAAGATCTCAAATATAAAAATATATTAAAAACGGACATTTTAATCTCTTCATTAAGTTAATTTGAGCCTACATGCAAGTCGTTCAATTTTCAGGTGGGTTAGCTACTGCATGTCATTTATTAATGGGTGACGTCACCACGCGGTTGTCCGTCTGATCGGAGCGTATTATACGGTGTGCATAAGCACGGGGATTATGTGAGAAACTCATCAGGTGTGTCGGTTTGGTGTGTGACGAACTCCTCTCCTCCCGTGCCGTTCCCAGGGCGGCACCGGAGGCCAAATTCGCCCCGCCGCCAGGCTCCCCCTCCTCTTCCGCCCCCATCGCCGCTGCTGCCGCCGGCCGCCGGGCCGCGGTGGCGACGGCCTCCCCGCCGCCAAACAACTGGCTGGCGGGGGTGTTCTCCGTTCCGTTGCGGCGAGTGGGCGTCCGACTGCCTAGGACGGTGCTGGCGCGCCGCCGGCGCATGCAAGCCAGAGCGGCGGCTCCGGGGCTGGTGGGGCGCGACGGCCTGGCCTCGTGGGTGGCAGATCAGCAGCGCGGTGGCTCGGCGCGGGCGCGATGGGCTTGCGCGGGCCGCATCTGGGCTCTAGTGGGCCCGTCGGTTTTGGGGGCGGGTCGGCGGCCAGGAGGAGTCGCGCCGTGCGTGTTGGGCGCGGCATGGGAGTGTGGGTTTTCGAGCTTCGGTTGGTAGCTGAGGGAAGGCGCGTTGGGTGGTGGTGCGAGCTCGTGCCTGTCTCCGGCCGCCGGCGGCCGTGCGGCGCGCTTGGCGCGTGACGTCGTGCCTGTTGCAGAGCTGCGGCCATGAGCCATGGTGGCTCCTGTCCACGGGCGGCGCTCCTCCTGGCCTTGCCGGTATGGTGCTTGGGAAGGTGCAGCGGTTCATGCTGCGTCCGGTGGTTGGGGTTGGACCTGCTGGCCTGCCTGGCGGGGTGGCTGTCGGTGGTCTCCGCGAGGTGCGGGTGGCTGCGGCGACCCGCGTTGCACCTCCTCGTCGTTGGGCTTGTTGGTGGTGGTGGTGGTTGGTGAGGCTTGCCGACGCTGGTGCTGGTGGTGGTGCGACGGAGGGTGTGCTTGGAGCTGGGGTGAAAACCCCGTCTCGGTTTGTACCGGACCAGTGATGGCGGCGGCTGTGGCCGTCGTTTACCTCCTTGGAGGCATCGCTGCTATGCTGCAGCCCCCTCATGCACCGTTCCGATCGGTGGTCCAGTTCCGGGGGAAACACTTGATCTTGTGATCGACGATGACGGCGCCTTGGCGTCGTTTCCCTCTTGAGGGTGATACGTCTCAAACGTATCTATAATTTTTGATGTTCCATGCTTGTTTTATACCAATTGCTACATGTTTTGCATCTACTTTATATCACTTTTATACACTTTTTGGGACTAACCTATTAACAAGATGCCGAAGTGCCAGTTCCTGTTTTCTGCTGTTTTTGTATTCCAGAAAAGCTAGTCTGGAAATATTCTCGGAATTGGACGAAACTACACGGGGGTGCCTATTTTTCCAGAACACGCCTGACGGAGCGAAGGAGCAGCAGAGGAGGGCCCCCAGGAGGCCACACGCCACTAGGGCGCGGTTCCCCCCTCTGCCGCGCCCTAGGGTGGTGTGGGCCCCTCGGGGGTCCGCAGCCGCCGCCCTTTCGCCTACTTATTCCCCCCGACGCGAAAACCCTAAGTATCTGAGCAAATATCCACGAAAAGATCCAGAGACGCCGCCGTCGTCAACCCTAACTCGGGAGGGTTCAGAACCTCTTCCCGGCACCCTGCCGGAGAGAGGAATCGTCACCGGAGGCTTCTACATCGCCATGTCTGCCTCCGGAGTGATGCGTGAGTAGTTCATCCTTGGACTACGGGTCCATAGCAGTAGCTAGATGGTTGTCTCTCCACTTTGTGCCATCATGTTTAGATCTTGTGAGCTGCCCTACATGATCAAGATCATATTATTGTAATGCTACATGTTGTGTTTGCTGGGATCTGATGAATATTGAATATTAGTTCAAGTTGATTATCAATCTATCTCATATGTTATTTAAGATCTTGCATGCTTTCCGTTACTCGTAGATGCTTTGGCCAAGTAGATGCTTGTAACTCCAAGAGAGAGTATTTATGCTAGATAGTGGGTTCATGTCTCCGTTTAACCTGGGACAGTGATAGAAAGTTCTAAGGTTGTGGATGTGCTGTTGCCACTAGGGATAACATAACGATGCTATGTCCACGGGCATATGTGGTTGTTTACATTACGCACTTTACTTAATGCAATTATCCGTTGCTTGCAACTTAATACCAACGGGGACTCGGATGACAACCCGCGGTGGATTATTAGTCATAGACGCTGTTGGATAACGGTCTATGTATTATGTCGTAATGCCCAATTAAATATCATAGTAGTCAACTAGTGAACTGTGGACCCCGGTCCATTCTTTTACACTGATTAAACAACCACAAACTGCAAACTGTTCCTTTTTCATTCTCTGCAATTTAATACTCATTTTCCACACCATACGTTTAATCCTTTGTTTTCAGCAAGCCAGTGAGATTGACAACCTCACTGTTTCGTTGGGGCAAAGTAGTTTGATTGTGTTGTGTGCAGATTCCACGTCAACAGTCCAGACTCCCTGCAACAGCTATTTTTCTGGCGCCGTTGACAACCTTCTGAAGAGTTGCTGCTCCTACTGGTTCGATAACCTTGGTTTCTTTCTGAGGGAAAACTTGCTGCTGACTACATCATACCTTCCTCTTGGGGTCTCCCAACGAACGTGTGTTTCACGTCATCAAGCTATTTTTCTGGCGCCGTTGCCGGGGAGACAGCAGTCTTCTGCAAGGGGAGTTTCACGCTTCCAATCTCTTTACTTTGTTTTTGTCTTGCTTAGTTTATTTTATTTTATCTTGTTTGCTTTCAATTATCAAAAACACAAAAAAATTAGTTACTTGCATTTAGTTTATTTTCAGTTTTGTTTTCTGTTAGTTATCATGTCTGGTTCGGCTCATCATGTTTTGGTTCCTGAAGTTGAGGTTCGATCTTTTAAGCAACAAAGTGGAGAAAGTTTGAAAGATGCTTGGTATAGAATCAGCGATGCTCATCGTAGGTGTACTAAAAAATATTCCACTATGATCCTGCTTAGAAATTTTTATGTTGGCATAACTAGCTGGTATAGATATGTCTTGGACACTTTGACGGGAGGTAACTTTCTTGGTACCCTGCGTTGGAAGCTAGTTATATTATTGAGAGCCTAGTAGGAACACCACCTGTTAGTAACATTAAAAATGAGATCACCTTGGAAGATGTTATAAAGAAATTGGAGTCTATAGAGAAAAATTTGCCAAATCTCCTTGATAGTACTAGCAAAGTTGATGAATCACTGGGAACCATTAATGAAAGAATTGCTGTTTTAGAAACTAGTACTATTCAAGATAATCAAAATCTTAGGATTGGTGAATTAGAGGAGGCTATGGATGTAATAAGTTCTACTTTTACCTCTATTAAAACTAAAAGCAAAAGGCTTTTGTGGGGAGAGAGCAAAAATTTATGTATGTTCCAAAAATTTCTAAACCAAAACCCACGGGTGCGTTTAAAACGGATAACGTGTTCAATGAGCTTGAGGGTAGTCACATAATGGTCTATTTAAATTTTCTTCCCAAGAATTACGTAAACTGAAAAGTCCTAGTGACAAACCCTGTTCTTGATGAAGCTTTTGATGAATTAGACCTTTCTTCACTTGGTAATACTTGATGCATGCTTTGTGCCTAGCTAAAAGGCGTTAAAGAAAAGCGCTTATGGGAGGCAACCCATTTTATTTTTCTGCAATTTTTCTTTTATTGAGTCAAGGAGTTGTTTACTTCTGTAGCAACTCCTTTGTATCTTTATTTTCTCGCATTGTTGTGCCAAGAGTAGCCTCTAATGTAAGATGATGCTTAATTTTGATTGCTGCGCAGAAACAGATTTTTGCTGTTCACTGTACGAAATTCCTAAAATCACCAGATTGTTAATTAAATCTGAAATTTTTGTGCGTAATCTTTATGAATGTCTGAAACTTTCATTAGTTCAGAGTTTCTCGATCTGAGCGTCGTAAGTGCCTCGAAAAAATTCGTCTTTGCGGACTGTTCTGTTTTAGACAGATTATGCCTTTTTATTTTGCATTCTCTCTTTTACTAGTGTTGAGTGAAATTCTTTTTTGGGTGGAAGAGCTTCACATAACATCAGTGGCTGTAGCTAATGTTTAAAGTAACAAATCATATTGCGTCTTTATAGAACATGTGAATTTTTGATTATGCACTAACCCTCTAATGAGATCTACTTTGAGTTTGGTGTGACGGAAGTTTTCAAGGGTCAAGAGAGAAGGATGATATAATAGGATCAAGAAGAGTGAAGAGCTTAAGCTTGGGGAGGCTCCCATGGATCTCCCCAGCATATTTCAAGAAGACTCAAGCGTCTAAGCTTGGGGATGCCCAAGGCATCCCCTTCTTCATCGTCAAAATTATCAGGTCATCTCTAGTGAAACTATATTTTAATTCTTTCACATCATATGTGCTTTTCTTGGAGCGTCTGTGTGCTTTTATTTTCAGTATTGCACTTTTATTTTCAATAAAGCTTGACTGGACCCTAGCATTCTTGATTGGGAGAGAGACACGCTCCGCTTTTTCATGAGAATACTCCTATTCTTCACTTATATTTGTTGAGTATTCATATCTAGCGCTGTTCAGCTTTTAGCTCTTGTTTTCATGTATCTCTTGTCAGAGCTATTAGCTTTCTTTTGTAGAAAGTACTCTCTTGCTTCACTTATATTTGTTTGGAGAGTTGATGAAATAAATTGATTGGTGTTTGGTTGGTTCAGAAAATGTTGCATGTGGTAATTGGTATAAGGAAAAACTTGCTTAATCTTGTAGATCACTAAAATGGATAACTTGATGCTTGTCAATTGTTTTGAGTTAACAAGTAGATCATGATTAAATTGTGCATCACATGAGTTAAGCCTATTAGTGAAGAACTACCGTAAAGCTTGTTGAAAATTTGGTTTGCATCGGTGGTACTCTAAGGTCTAGATATTTTCTAATAACAGGGTTTGGTTAACAAGGAAGACGGTATGAAGTCTTATAACGTTTGCAATATGTTTGTCATATAAAACTTGGTGTACGGGTTGATATTCTTGTTTGCTTACATAACCTTGCTAGCCTAAACTCTGTACTGAGAGGGAATGCTTCTCGTGCATCCAAATCCTTGAGCCAAAATCCATGCCATTTGTGTCCACCATAACTACCTATATGTGGTATTTCCTTGCCACTCCAAGTAAATTTTTCATGTGCTACCTTTAAATTATTCAAAATGTTATTATTCCCTTTTTGTGTCAATGTTTACTAGCTCATGAGGAATTAGTGTGGTTATTCTTTATTCTATTTGTCGAGTGGACTTTTACACCTGGACTAGTGGCATATACATCCGCTTATCCAATAACTTGCAAAAAGAGCTGGCAACGGGGTGCCCAGTCCCAATTAATTACAACTTTAACCAATTAATTCTCTTCACACTTTTGCCCTGATTCATCAGTAAGCAATGACAAACAGTGAAATACCTGAATGTGTGTAAACCAAAGAGAAAGAGGGATGATCTGCCTTGCTGGTAGAAATAACGTCCTTCATGGGAGCCGCTCTTAAAAGTCCGTTCGACAGGTAGAATACTGTTCTCACCCGCTACCATTCGTTGACAATTAACAAACACCTCTCAAAAATAGATACTCCTCCATGGTATGTGATTGATGGAAGGCACCCGAGGATTCGGTTAGCCATGGCTTGTGTTAGCAAGGTTGGGAGGAGTATCAAATATTTTATGCAATCTCTATATGCTTTCAAAAACCTAAAAGCTCTAGCACATGATTTAATCCCTGCTTCCCTCTGCGAAGGGCCTTTCTTTTACTTTTATGTTGAGTCAGTTTTCCTATTCTTTCTGTCTTCCACAAGCAAACACTAGTGTCAACTTTGTTACAACATGCGTTATATGCAATGTATTGGACTTGTTATACTACTTTGTGTTGACAATATCCATGAGATAAATATGTTGAAAGTTGAAGCAAATGCTGAAACTAAATTCTTCCTTTGTGTTGATTAAATACCTTTTATTAGAAACTATTGCTTTATGAGTTAACACTTATGCAAAACTGTTTGATGCTTGTCTCGAAAGTACTATTCATGAAAACGTTTAGCTTGTGTGATTCATTGTTTACTCATTATCTATTTGGTAGCAAATTATAGACCATTGACTTGGATCACTTCATTCATTTACATGTGCCTTGCAATATTATATGATCAAGATTATGATAGTAGCATGTCACCTCAAAAATTATTTTGTTTTTATCGTTTACCTACTCGAGGACGAGTAGGAACTAAGCTTGGGGATGCTGATACGTCTCAAACGTATCTATAATTTTTGATGTTCCATGCTTGTTTTATACCAATTGCTACATGTTTTGCATCTACTTTATATCACTTTTATACATTTTTTGGGACTAACCTATTAACAAGATGCCGAAGTGCCAGTTCCTGTTTTCTGCTGTTTTTGTATTCCAGAAAAGCTAGTCTGGAAATATTCTCGGAATTGGACGAAACTACACGGGGTGCCTATTTTTCCAGAACACGCCTGACGGAGCGAAGGAGCAGCAGAGGAGGGCCACCAGGAGGCCACACGCCACTAGGGCGCGGGCCCCCCTCTGCCGCGCCCTGGGTGGTGTGGGCCCCTCGGGGGTCCGCAGCCGCCGCCCTTTCGCCTACTTATTCCCCCCGACGCGAAAACCCTAAGTACCTGAGCAAATATCCACGAAAAGTTCCAGAGACGCCGCCGTCGTCAACCCTAGCTCGGGAGGGTTCAGAACCTCTTCCCGGCACCCTGCCGGAGAGGGGAATCGTCACCGGAGGCTTCTACATCGCCATGCCTGCCTCCGGAGTGATGCGTGAGTAGTTCATCCTTGGACTACGGGTCCATAGCAGTAGCTAGATGGTTGTCTCTCCACTTTGTGCCATCATGTTTAGATCTTGTGAGCTGCCCTACATGATCAAGATCATATTATTGTAATGCTACATGTTGTGTTTGCTGGGATCCGATGAATATTGAATATTATGTCAAGTTGATTATCAATCTATCTTATATGTTATTTAAGATCTTGCATGCTTTCCGTTACTCGTAGATGCTTTGGCCAAGTAGATGCTTGTAACTCCAAGAGAGAGTATTTATGCTAGATAGTGGGTTCATGTCTCCGTTTAACCTGGGACAGTGACAGAAAGTTCTAAGGTTGTGGATGTGCTGTTGCCACTAGGGATAACCTAACGATGCTATGTCCACGGGCATATGTGTTTGTTTACATTACGCACTTTACTTAATGCAATTATCCGTTGCTTGCAACTTAATACCAACGGGGGACTCGGATGACAACCCGGCGGTGGATTATTAGTCATAGATGCTGTTGGATAACGATCTATGTATTATGTCGTAATGCCCAATTAAATATCATAGTAGTCAACATGTCATGTATATGCATTGTCATGCGCTCACTATTCGTCAATTGCCCAGCTGTAATTTGTTCACCCAACATGTTAGTTATCTTTTATGGAGAGACACCACTAGTGAACTGTGGACCCCGGTCCATTCTTTTACACTGATTAAACAACCACAAACTGCAAACTGTTCCTTTTTCATTCTCTGCAATTTAATACTCATTTTCCACACCATACGTTTAATCCTTTGTTTTCAGCAAGCCAGTGAGATTGACAACCTCACTGTTTCGTTGGGGCAAAGTAGTTTGATTGTGTTGTGTGCAGATTCCACGTCAACAGTCCAGACTCCCTGCACAGCTATTTTTCTGGCGCCGTTGACAACCTTCTGAAGAGTTGCTGCTCCTACTGGTTCGATAACCTTGGTTTCTTTCTGAGGGAAAACTTGCTGCTGACTACATCATACCTTCCTCTTGGGGTCTCCCAACGAACGTGTGTTTCACGTCATCAGAGGGCTTCGTCTTTGGAGCTAGATATCGATAAGAGGGACCAGTGGAAGGCCGAGGTGTTCACGTTGAGGCTTCTGTGGCGACGATGACGATGATGAGCGATGTCGAGACGTGGCTGTGGCTGCGGTAGTCGGCTCTTCTCCGACATGTCCTTGGGGTTGCCTCGGCGTGTTTGTTGCTGAGAAGTCGAAGCCGCTGCGGTGGGTTCCCGGTGGTGTGTAACATCCTGAAATTTGGCCTTTCAAAAATTTTCCTTCAAAAACTCATTCTTGTGTTTTGGAATTAAAATTTCCCTCGGTTGGCAACCCTTTTAAAAATTCTCGACCAATTACGAAACCTTGTCCAAGTTTGGGATCTTATGTTTTGACTCCTCTCCCACTTGGTAAACATGTTGCTGGCTCATTTCACCCAAAAATGTTATTTCTATATTTTCCTTTATTTTTATTTACCAAAATTCCTTTATTGTGACTTTACAAAGGAAGTACCCTAAATATCTTTCCTAAAATTCTGCAAAAATTAGGGGATGACCCCTGGCAATATATAGCCCAAATATGCAAAAACATTTGATACCTTGTTTACAAAATTTTGGAGTAACTCCCCACTTTAGTTTCTGCCCATTTTCTTCTTGATTTTCAAAGTGCAAAGCAAATGTTTTCTTCCTGGTGATCCAAGACCCTAGACACAACCCCAAGGAGTACACACACCTTAGGGATTTTATGAAACCATTTCCATTTCATTTCCTTCATCAAAACCATTTTTCCCCTTTGACAGTATTGTTTTTTCAAAATTTCCCATAGACCAACTTTCGAATTTGACCAAACCATAGTCAGGAAAGTTGGATCTTATCCGATTTGGCGCACAGAGAAACAAACCACACTTCATTTGGTTCACTGGTTCGCGAGTTATGGCTCAATGCCGGTGTCGGCATGCCCCTGGCGTGCTCACCACTGGCATGGACACGCCAGTGGCGCCGCCAGGTGTTCGACGCCGCGCCACGGCCACCCAGCCGCTCCCCCGACCTCTCCCTGGCCACCTCCACCTCCCCCAGGCCACTCCACCTCCTCCCCGACGCCGGCAACGCCTCCGCCGCAACCTTCCAAGCACTCGACGACGCGCCGCTCGCCACTGTCGCCGCCAGATGTCGAGCATCGGCGTGCCGTCCCCTGCTGCCTTCCCGTGCCCCCCTTGCGCTCCACGGCCTCCTCAACACTATCCCAGCACGCGTCGCCCTTCCTCTCCTCCCGCAAATGACGAAGCAGCTAGGAGACGCACCGCCGGAGCAGAACCGCCACTGCCGTGCCACAGCAACACCACCGAGCCCTCCCGTCCCTGCTCCCTCCTCCGTGCTCGTAAATGATCTAGGACGCCCGCAAACGCCACCAGCACCGCGATGCACCGCCCAGCACAGCCACGGCGAGCAGTAACCTCCACCACCGTGCACCGATCGTTGGCGATCTTCGATTCGCCATAAATAGACCACCCCGCACCCCAGAGCACCACACCACCTCCCTCCGCCCAAGCCCCTCCCACGCAGTATCGAAGCCAGTAGCGCTCCCCCACCGGATTCGAGCTCGCCTCCGCCGCATGGCCTCCACTCAATTTCGTCGCCGTAGAAGCTCCCCTGCTCGATTCCCTCCACCCACAGCCCCACTAGACCATGGAGAGCCCGTAGCCACCCTCGCCGGAGGAAGCCGTGGCCGAAATCGTCGAATCCATCGTCGACAGATCGCCGGAGCCGCTGCCGTGCAAGCTCTGCTCACGCTAGGCCTCCCCAGCAAGTACAAGTGCGCCGACGAGCGGCGCAACGCCTCCCCGAGCCTTCCCGCACCATCTCCCTCGCCTCCCCTGCCCCCTAGCCGCCGGGAAACCTCGCCGGTGAGTTCGCCGGCGATGAACAGTGCCATTTTCTATTTTCCAGTAGAATAACGGTTCAGCACAGTGCTAGTGGGACCCACTGTCAGGGTTTTAAACATTTCCAAAGGTTTTTCTGTTTTCTATTTTTCTGTTTAAATAAATGGCAGAAACTTTGAAAATCAATATCTCTCTCAAAAGTCATCAAAAAATATGAATTTTTTTTTATGGCTTTGTTTTCAAATGTCTGTCTAATAGTATCAAAAGAATTTCATTTGGAGTTCGTTTGCTTGATCGTTTATTCGATAACCATAGGAAGGGTTTTTAATGCAATTTCATTCTTTAAATAGATTCAAACTTCTCCAACGAAGCTGAAGTCGAACGAACCCCAACCCTCTGCTGAAGGCAAGCCGTTAACCCGATCTCAAGCACGGTTGAACTTTAGAAATTTGCTTGACTGTCTGAATTGATATCTGTTGCATCTCATATGCCATGTTGCATTTTAATATTGCCGCACTTATATATATAATATATATTGTGGATCATCGCAACCTTTTATTTTTGTCAAACGAGAAGGCGCTGCCAGCGGAATCGCTGCCACATCAGTCTCCGTTGACGTTCTTTTTATTTTGTCAAACGAGAAGGCGCTTGCCAGCGAATCGCTGCCACAGTCATCCCGATGACGTTTCTTTTATTTTTGTCAAACGAGAAGGCGCTTGCCAGCGGAATCGCTGCCACAGTCATCGGTTTGACGTTTCTTTTATTTTGTCCAAACAAGAAGGCGCTTGCCAGCGGAATCGCTGCCTACAGTCATCCGGTTGACGTTTCTTTTATTTTTGTCAAACGAGAAGGAGGCGCTTGCCAGCGGAAATCGCTGCCACAGTCATCCGTTGACGTTTCTTTCATTTTGTCAGACGAGAAGACGCTTGCCAGCGGAATCGCTGCCACAGTCATCCGGTTGACGTTTCTTTTATTTGTCGAACGAGAAGGCGCTGGTCGGCGGGTTCGCCGCCATAGTCATCCGGTTGACGTTTATTTTGTTATACTTGGACTTTGGTACATGCCGGTGGATATGTTTAGTTACTTTGTTAATGTTGATGTTTGTAATCAAACAAATGACTAAAGAAGATAATCACCTCCCTCGACTAGATTGAGTCACACTAGTGCACTCACCAAACACAAACAGCACAACCATGCGTCGTCTGTGTGGGCGGACCATGGCCAGGTATGTTTATCAGCCTCCTTTGATGCCACCTTTTTGGCAAGTCTAGTCGGTTACCATAGTTGGTCGGGGCTAGTCTTGCGAAGGTTCCGGAGCTAGGCGTCGCTCATGGGGTTGGGGACTGCCGGATCACTTCTGCATAAGGCATAGAGTTATGTCGGTGGCTATACAGGAGTGTCTTGGTAGAGAAAACGACTGTGGAAGTATGGGTTTGTACTGTCCGCCATGGTTGGTTCTAGTACTCCGGTACCGGCGGTACAAGCCTAGACCTCAGCGTGTGGATAAATGTTGCGACCTCTCGAGAGTGTAAATCTGGATATCTAGCCTTGTCCCAGAGTTGGCTGGAACGATAGCCAGAGTTGGCTAGAGTAAAAGCCATAGTTGGCTAGAGTACAGCCAGAGTTGGCTAGAGGCTTGAAAGCCTAGATGTTGTTGGATGAGAAACGTGATCTCATTCCAGCAACCACGAAACTTCCCTACAAAGGTAAGTAGTAAGTTATGTCCATCCGTTTAGCTTAGATTCGCACTTCTAACCCGAACTTATGCCATGCTACCTTTTGAACTTATGCCATGCCATATAGGTAGACCTTGTTTGTTTTTGGGCTAATGTCTTGCGAGTACATTCCATGTACTCACCTGGCTTTTCATGTGGCCAGACCCTGCTGCACCCGTCGCCGAGTACCCGCTGTACGAGAACTAGGAACCGTATTCCACGCAGAACCCTGTGGAATAAAGCCCGCTGCCGCCACGCTACTATCTACGTTTCCGCTACGACTTCCGCTAGAGGCTTGATGTTAGAAAAATAATGTACGTACTGTTGTGTGCGCCTGTTGCGCAAGAGATGGAGCCTCACCCCGTGTTGTATATTGTATCTGTCCGAACTCAAAGCCATATGAATATATTTGGTTATGTCTTTGTTTACCAAGTTGTCATATATCCAGGTTTCTGGGACAGGTATATGGGGTAGCTCGATCATCTGGATCGGGGTGCCACAGAGCTTGGTATCAGAGCCTAACTGCCTATAGGATACCCTAGTTCTACGGACGACTTAGTATAGAACTTTTACGTTGCCTGCTTTTTGACTGTTTCTCTACTTGTTTGTGTTTTAACGTTAACGCTCACCCTTTTGGCTTC
>CAMZMU010000020.1:102210263-102408972 GCA_947311845.1 Poa pratensis
GGATTCGAGCTCGCCTCCGCCGCACGGCCTCCACTCAATTTCGTCGCCGTAGAAGCTCCCCTGCTCGATTCCCTCCACCCACAGCCCCACTAGACCATGGAGAGCCCGTAGCCACCCTCGCCGGAGCAAACGTGGTCGGAATCGTCGAATCCATCGTCGACAGATCGCCGGAGCCGCTGCCGTGCAAGCTCTGCTCACGCTAGGCCTCCCCAGCAAGTACAAGTGCGCGACGAGCGGCGCAACGCCTCCCCGAGCTTTCCCGCACCATCTCCCTCGCCTCCCCTGCCCCTAGCCGCCGGGAAACCTCGCCGGTGAGTTCGCGGCGATGAACAGTGCCATTTTCTATTTTCCAGTAGAATAACGGTTCAGCACAGTGCTAGTGGGACCCACTGTCAGGGTTTTAAACATTTCCAAAGGTTTTTCTGTTTTCTATTTTTCTGTTTAAATAAATGGCAGAAACTTTGAAAGTCAATATCTCCCAAAAATCATCAAAAAAATATGAATTTTTTTTTATGGCTTTGTTTTCAAAATGTCTGTCTAATGGTATCAAAAGAATTTCATTTGGAGTTCGTTTGCTTGATCGTTTGTTCGATACCATAGGAAGGGTTTTTAATGCAATTTCATTCTTTAAATAGATTCAAACTTCTCCAACGAAGTTGAAGTCGAAACCGAACCCTACCCCTCTGCTGAAGGCAAGCCGTTAACCCGATCTCAAGCTCGGTCGAACTTTAGAAAATTTGCTTGACTGTCTGAATTGATATCTGTTGCATCTCATATGCCATGTTGCATTTTAATATTGCCGCACTTATAATATATATATATATATATAGGGCGGGTATATTCTACAATTGGTTGTAGAATAAGGATCTACAACCAGTGTCTCCCCGCGGAGCGCCTCGGGTCCGACCCGACCAAACCAAACCCGCGACCCACCCCCGATCCAACCACCTTCCCTATCGGGGCGAGCGAGCGAGCGGCGGCGGGCACGCCGACGCGAGGGAGCTCGTCCCGTCCACGGCGGGATCCCCACCAAGGGGACCTTCTTCTCCGGCGCGGGGCGAGTGAGCGGCGGCGGACGCCGACGCGAGGGAGCCCGCGCCGCCCACGGCGGGATCCCCACCAAGAAGACCTTCTCCGGGCGCGTGCGAGTGAGCGGCGGCGGGACGCTCCACCCCACAACCTCAAATCGCCCCGCAGCCCCGTCCCGAGTCCCAGCACCGCCGCCTGCATCTTCCTGGCGGCGCCCCTCGAACCAGCGCGTCGACGCCGGTCTCCGGCCACAGCGCGCCGCCGCCTCCTCCCCAGCGCGCCACCGCCCCTCACCAGCGCGCCGCTGTGTTCTCCAGCGCCTTCCGCGCGCCGCATCGTCATCCGTCGCTGGAGGGGATTCCGGTGCTCCGCCACCCCATCTTCGGTCTTCCCCGTCACGCCGCCGGGCCTAGCAGGTAGCCCCGCATCTCTCTGCTCCATTCGCGCCGCCAGAAGGTCCCCTCGAGCCTCTTTGTCTTCCTCGCACTCCGGGTTGCTATGCTCTGAAGAATTTCAGCCTGGTTGCCATTTTTTCTTCCGCCGTGCAGAAGCGCGCTCAACGTCCCAGCCACATGGTCGAACCAGCCTGCGGCCTGCAGCCCCTGTTTGCAGATCGATTCCCGTTGTTGTGATTGTTTGGCTAATTTTGCATCATTAGTAAGCACAGGCCCGCCCTCTGCTTCTTCCTCGTGCTCTCACCGGCAAACGAGCTGTATTCTTTGTGCAAACAGCAGCAGCACTTCGTGCCTTTGGTTTGCAGCAGCAGTACACGCATTAGAAATCATTCAGTACACATCTTGCCTTGGAAAAGCCAGGAGCAACTCGATTTTGAGATTTTCCCTATTTGTTCCTGTAATTTGTTCATGATTTTAGGGCACAAACTTCTCTGTTCTCTCCCGTTTCTCTATTTCTCTCTATATAATGAGTGTACTTGTTCTATGTTCTATACTTGCTAATTAAAAGCAGTACAATTGGGACCGTGGAGAAGTACAAGTATATTCGTAGAGAAGGGCAGCATTCTCGTTGCTCTGTTTCTGTCTTTAGTTTCTGCTTAACTCGTTCGGCAACACAGATCCATTCAGAAAAATATATGCTCGGGAAGCTAGAGTGTAAAAAAATATAGTCGCATCCAGTCGCATCCAAGTCGGGAAGCCAATGTCTCGGTTTGATGATGCTTTTGTTGCTCACAAAATATGTTTTTACTTATTGTTCATCCTTTATTGACAGAAAGGGGAAATGTTTGGTGATAGATACCTTGTTGTTGTCTAATGTGTCAATGCTTTTGTACAACATGTTCATAAAGAAGACCTTTAGCGGCTTGTTAGAAAATGTTGTTCGGAACACTTGTTGGTGCTTTAGTGTTGCTGTTGATGTGGTTTCCAGTGTGCCACAGTTGCTTACACATTTTTTAAATTCTGGGTTAAATAGTAGTTTGAGTACCCACAGCAGAGCAGTAGACTTTTGTATTTGGAATCATGGTTGTACATGAAAAAAATATCAATTGTTAAATTTGTGTTCTTAGTTCTGTCTCTCTGTATGCCGGCAGTGACAGGGGAAGTGGGAGTTCTTTATGTTCAGAATCATGCTTATTTTGATGTATACTGTATTCTCTTCGTTTTATAGATGATCTGGTCATTACTATAAGTCAATTACTTGTTGATATACCATTTTGATGTGGCCTGTAATCTTATCTCAGCTAGTGAGAATACAAGTCAATCACTTGTTGAGTTACTAGATTGGCTCTATTTTTCAGATGTTACATCACCTGAAAAATGACTTCCGTGTAATCTGCCAACGCTCTATTTTTTAATGTGCCAATGCTCTTTTACATCATGTTCACAAAAAAGAAGAGCTTTTGTGTTATTATTTAAATACATTCTGATGGTTCTCTCGTCTTTTCAGGTTTAAGCCAAGCACGTGGACCTCCTGCATTTCGACTGCCTTGCGATGGTTTAGGTGAGTTTCTGGTTCCTCCGGTCCTCCCCCTTGTCTCTGTAGGTGCTGTATGATATCATGGCCATCGAGTTGATGATGTACTAATTCAGGTTCAGTGGTTGTGGTTGTGGTTGTATGTTAAATTGGTTGCTCGATCAAGATGTTCTGTTTGCTATGAATCTGGGTAGTGCCTACTATTTTGCTTCTATAATACGTGATGTAATTATAGGACTTCATCAAAAGGTTAGGCTTAATAATTGCCTATGTTTGTTTAATAACTACCTGAGTTCAGTGGCATGGTTCTCGAGTAATTATTTCTTCCTGATTAACGTTCTAGTATGTGTGGGCTTTAGCTATTTTTAACCAGTGCTGCTACGATAGTTCTTGAATGAATCATATAATGTATGTTAGCATGCTTGCCTCCATTGAATATGCTTCTATTCTTTCCTAGTGCAGACTGCGGTGTCGAGGCTCTCCGGCGGAGAGGTCAAGGTTAAGAAGCTGATGCATTAGTTGGACAAGTGTGTGCCTGATCTTGAAGCTTTTGGTGAAATCTGGTTGCCGTGTTGGCTGGCATGCATGTCCTGGGCGGCTCCTAGGTGAGCGCCATCTTTTGGTTTCAGTTTTGATTGGTTAGCTGTCTCAGTTCTCTGTTATCTAAAGCTGTGATTTTTATTTTGCTTTAGTAGTTTCATTTCCTGCCACGTTTTGTGTTGCAACCATGGTTGGTTACTCAGAACCTGTGCAATGGTGCAGATACATATATCTCATAGTTATAGCCTCTTTTACGTTTGTGTTCCTGCTATATGCGTAAGCCGAGATGGTATTTTGCAAATTAGGACTGGAAAAAGAAGCTGGTAGTATATGTGCATGAGCCGAGATGGTATATGCAAAAATCTATCTAGGAATTGCATGCTCCTGGGAGCTGGTCTCCTTTTACACATGTGTGATTCTTTATTTTTACGTGTGTTTCTCTTTGAATAAGCTTGTGATAGATTTTGCTGGTGCAGACTGCGCTGTCGAAGCTCTCCGACCATGGGACAAGCTTAAGAATTAGATGCACTAGCTGGACAACGGTGATCGAGGCCTCATGTTGAAGCTTTTGGTGAATTCTGGTTGGCTGTGTTAGCTGGCATCATGTCCTGGGCGACTCCTTGGTGAGTGCTATCTTTTGGTTTCAGTTCTGGTTGGTTGGCTCTCTCAGTTCTGTGATATCTAAAGCTGTGATTTTTCATTATTTTGCTTTAGTAGTTTCATATGCTGGTAGTATTTGTCTTGCAACCATGGTTGGTTGCTCGAAACCTGTGCAATGGTGCAGATACATATAGCTCACAGTCAAGGGTGCGAAGCAGTCTGTGTGTGCGTTAGAGGTTGGTTTGGTATGTGGTGGTAAAGTATCGCTGGTTTAATATCTTGATCTTTTCATCAGTTTGGGCACGGTAGCAGTTACTAGTTATTGACAGCATTCCCTGTGTTGGTGCCTTGTACTCCTTGATAGCTATCTTGTAAGCTGCTGGGTGTCCAAACTCCAAAGTGGATGAAAACGACACATAAAGTCGTTTTAATTTAACTATTCGGGAATCTTCTGAGCGACATGCAAGTAATTTGTGCATATGGGTTTTCCTCACCTAAAAGCCTTTGGCTGGAGCCTAGCTAGTGTTGTTTCCGGATGCTGTTGCAAGTGCAGTTGTTAGTGAGATGGAAGGTCGTCTCTAGCTAATGAGTGTATCAGATTGTTGCGTTCATGTGTGATCTTGTTACTGAGATGCTTTTGACATTTTGTGTTGAAAGTTTGGTTCCGATGAATGATAGGTTAGGGACTGTTTGGTTTTATTTTGCTAGCTCTTGGCATGATTTGGAGGTTTGCTATCACCTCTGTTTGTATGTAAATATACTACTGGCGAGGTTTAGATATTCAGTATGGTACTAGTGTTCTCTGGTTGCACTAGATTTCCTGTATTTCTCTTGATCGGAATCATGCATGCTCATGTGTATGTGTTGAGAAATGGTGAACTGGTTCTTCTTTGCACATTTGGAGTTGTTTTGTTTTAAACTTGTGGTTCTCTTTGAATAAGCTTCTGATTTAGTTGTACGAATTTCTGGTGGTGCAGACTAGTGTGCCTGACCGTGTCCGTGTGTACAAGCTGAAGTAGATACACGAGCTGGACGCGAAGCTGGCAGTCCTCACAAGTGATATATATGCCAGGACATCCTATGATTTGAACTTTAAGAGGTGGCTGCAGGCATACCTGTGTATTGATTTGTCTACAAAACTGAAATTGTTTACGAGAGTAGTGCACTCATCCACCATCGACAATACACAAAAATGGTTAAGAAAATAACTAGCACATAGTGTGAAAAAATCATAGAAGAATTTTGGGCATTGCACTGCTCATATTTGGGACCTACTATCCCACTTCTATGGTAGACAGAAGCCGCCGCCGGCGCAGCTCACCCAGGGCTCTTGCCTGCTCAATGGCATCTGAGCAAGGACGTAGCTCCATCACTGCCGCGTAGACGAGCTGCATTTTTTATTGATTTGTCTTTGAGAATCGAGTTACATTTTTAAATCAGTACACTCATGTTTTTCGAGCAGTACAACCATAAGGGAAGTGCATTTATTTGTTGATTGTTAAGTAATGAAATGATCTGTCATTCTAAATAAAAACATCGAGGTAGCACACTCATCGAAACTAATACTAATAACGATGATAACTACGTCTCAGCCTCGATAAACCCAATTCTATAAAATAATTAGATTTAAATCACTCATATGTAAAGATATATAAGTTGAGATTACTACACCCACACCCCCAACCATAAGTCACAATGAATACACATTACAGGATTTTGTTGATCCAACGGCTCGGCTTCGTCGCCCGTCGCCGCTTCCGCGGCGTACGGGCGGACTCAGCCTCGGTGGCGTTAGGGTTTGGAGGTTTCGTCGCCGTCGCGTTGACGGCGACGAAACCTCCAAACCCTAACGCCATCGCTAACGCACCATGGGTTAGACATTTCTCCCATTAATTGGTGAAAAATAAAACATGTGAATTAGTTACCTTCACATATGGGCGATGCACGAAACCAACATGAGTCACAAAAAAACAATCACAAGTTAGACTCACAAAACAAAGGGCAGTACAGCATTGTCAACGTAGACAGTACAAACTTTAAGCACATGAAGTACATGTAGAGGACATAATATTATATTAAAAATAATAATAAATCGAACTTCTTGTTATTACCTTCGCATCGACGACGACTCAGCCGAGCCCGTTATATTGTTCTAGAAAAACAAACGACGACACAAAACAAGGCAGTACAGGGTTGCAACAATCGGCAGTACAAACGAATCAACAAAAAAGTTCAGGTATGTTTCTACGAAAGTACAAGTATTTTGTTTGTGAATTTCTCATCCCACCGGAAAGTTTAACGAAACGGTAAATATAAAGCCTAGAAGTACACATAAATAACCCGGGAAGTACATAACTCACTTTCGAGAAGTACAAGTGTGGTATGAAAAAGGTTTGACCGAACTTTGACCGCAAAAAAAACCCACTTAGAAATCGTTTTTTGAGATTTTCGTTACCGGTTCTACCGGTAAATTTAATAGATGTGTATTCTCCGGCTGAACATTTCGAGTGATCATACACCTAAAATGGACACTGTATGAGAAAGTTGTCGCTGATTTACTGAACACTAATCGTGAAAATACCCCGTCGGCAGTACACACGCATCAACCGAGAAGTTCAAGTATGTTTTTAGGGAAGTCCAGCTATTTTTAGTGAATTTCACATACCAACGGGAGTTCAACGAAACCGTAAATATCCCGCCTAGAAGTACACATAAATAATCTGGGAAGTACAAAACTCACTTTCGAGAAGTACAAGTCTGGTAAGAACAAGTTCTAGTGAATAATAGTGCTATTTTGCTACACATATTTTTAGTATGAACAAGTTTTAGTGAATAGTACCCGTCGGCAGTACATATGCATCATCTAAGAAGTTCAAGTATGTTTCCAAAAAAGTGCAAATATTTTGTTTGTGAATTTCACATCCTGCCGGGAAGTTTAACAAAACAGTAAGTATCCAGCCGAGAAGTACACATAAACAATCCGGGAAGTACAAAACTCACTTTCGGGAAGTACAAGTGTGGTATGAACAAGTTTTAGTGAATAATAGTCGCTACTTTGCTACAAATATATTTTTATTTTTATTTTCATTTATTAGTAGATACTCCCTGACTTTATCTTTCCAACGCAACCAGAATCACTCAATTCCGAGGTCGGATGGGTTGCTAAATAATTTATCAAACGGGTAAAAATGGTTTGACCGAACTTTGATAGCAAAAAAAACCCAATTAGAAATCGATTTTCGAGATTTTCGTTACCGGTTACAAGCGTCTTTTCAGTCTGAGCATTTCGAGTGGTCATACACCTGAAACGGACAGCGTATGAGAAAATTATCGCTGATTTAGTAAACACTAATCACGAAAACTACGTCGGCAGTACAGACGGATCAAACGAGAAGTTCAGGTATGCGTTTGAGAGAAGTTCAGGTACTCTGTTTCTTCGGGGCGGAAATATTTCACAATAATCTCGTCGATTTGTGCTTTGTATGCCTGAAATGTCAGTAGCAAAAGCTTCATATGGTGTAATATGAGTCTAATTGTAATAAGTATTGCATTTCATAACGAATTAAAGTGCTAAACTCGTCAATTTGATCTCGGCACTCCCGTGAAACACCGATATTGTGATGTTAGAACTATTAAAATTACTTTTAAACGGTAAACAATTTGTAAAATCGACCAACATAAAAAAGTTGCGTATCATCGGTATCTTTCCAACGCCATATCACTTGAAACAGTCCGATAAGTGGTTGACAAACGACGGTCAAAATTTGGTCCGCCCATATATGTTATTGTGATGTTAGAACTATTAAAATTACTTTTAAATGGTAAATAATTTGCAAAATCGACCAACATGAAAAAGTTGGGTATCGTCGGTATCTTTCCAACGCCATATCATTTGAATCATTCCGATAAATGGTTGGGAAACAGCGGTAAAAATTCGGTCCGCCCGTATATGTTAACTACAGATTTTGTGTATTTTTTAAAACTTTTAATCGGTGAAGAATTTGGAAAAACCGTAAAAGTATAAAAGTTGCGGAATGTCATCAGCTTTCCAACGGCATATCGTTTGTATCATTCCGATAAGCGGTTGAGAAAATATTTAAAAAATACGTTCGCTGTTATATTTTCAGATTTGAATACTTTCAAAATTAGTTTCAAACCGTAACGAATTTGGAAAAATGTTGTGAGATAAGAAAGTTGCGGAATTTCATTAGCTTTTCAACGATATATCATTTGCTAAATTCTGACAAATGGTTAGATAACTACGTTAAAAATACGGAACTTGTACTTCTCGATCACATGAGCAGTACATGTAGAACAGCAGGGCAGTACAAATTCGGTTGTAGATTCTTATTCTACAACCGGTTGTAGAATAGCTCACACCTATATATATATATATATAGGGTGGGACTATTCTACAACCCCTTTTAAGAGTTTGTAGAATAACTATTCTACAACCCACCCGTTAAATTAGTGGACCGAGCGACCTAAAAAAAAGCAACTACGAACCCCAGCCCACCCGACCCACCACCCACCACGCAGCCCAAGTTGCCCAACTACCTACCACGCACTTGACTCGACGGCGTCGTCCCCTACCTCCCGCACGGCTCTGGCCGAACCTCCCTGGCGCCCCGGCGAACCGCCCCTCGCACCGCCCCAGTCAGCCGGCCTAGCACGCCGCCGCCGTGCGGAAAGCCGACCCAACCGCGTCGTCCCCTACCTCCCGCACGGCGCCGCCGAACCTCCCCAACGCCCCCGGCGAACCGCCGCTGTTGGCAGGCCTAGCGCGCCGCCGCCGCCGGCAACCCCTGCGCGCCGCCACCATCTAGGTAACCGCCGCCGGCAACCCTTCTCGCGCCGCCACCATCCCCTGCGCTGCTTGGTTCTCCGTCGCTCGGCAGATCGAAAATCCCCGACGCCGCCGGCATTCCCTCGAGCCCTGGACCTCCCGCGTGCGCGCCTCCACCTCCCTGGCCGAGGGCCCCGTGCCGCTGTTTCCCAGGCGTGCCGCCCCTGTGCTCCGCGACGGTCGTCGACCATGAGCTCGTGCGCACCGGCCTATGCTCCTCGCCCGCGGCTGACCCGGCTCTTCACTGCATCGCTATCGAGGTCCTGGTGCCGCCCCAGCTAGCCATCCATGGTCGGCACTGCCCCAACAAAGCAAACTGAAAAGGAGCTGTGGAGGTCGTGGATCCAAGCTGTAGCGCAGATGGTCATGGCGTGGGCTGCCTCCACTCGCGCTGCGCGACCGCCTGCTGGGATTAATCCTTGTTACCTGTGTGCGTTCACTTCTTCTGTTTTTGAAGTTTAGTTGTTCCTCTTCTGAAGTTAGGTTCGTGGCAGTTTAGTTGTTTCTCTTCTGAAGTTTCGTGCAAACCATAATTAGAATATTAGATGGGCGGAGCATTTCGTCACTGGTAGAATTTCATTTGATTCGGACTCTCACTGCTTCCTCTCGCTGAATTTTGTACGATGAAGTTCAGAAGGCTGTTCGGGTGCTATAGTACATAGGCTAAGTTCAGAAAACTGTTTGTTGTTTCTAATGGTATAAGAAAAAAATATAGAAGTATGGTGGCGCTGTGAAGTTCACGTTTTCTGTTTTGGGGGCTTCAATTCATGTGTTGGCACACTTCATTTTTTGTTGTTGGTAAAAGTTGAAGTTCATCCCCGGACTGCCGAAGATCACTTATGTATCCCATGAAGTTAAGAAAAGAAAGATATTCAAAATTTCACTCGTTGGTAAAAATGATGGTCCGCCGAGCATTTTATTTGCGAAATTTCTCTGAAGTTCACTTATGTGACAGACGAAGTTATAAAAAATGATGGTCATCCGAGAAGTTTATTTGCGAAATTTCAGTGAAGTTCATTTAGGTGACTAGCGAAGTTTAAAAAAATGATGATCAACTGAGAAGTTCATGTGAAATTTTTGTGAAGTTAACTTATGTGACGAGCGAAGTTCAGAAAATATTATGGTCAGCCAAAATGTTCATTTGTGAAATTTCCGTGAAGTTCACTTATATGGCGCTTGAAGTTCATTTATGTGGCGAGCGAAGTTCAGAAGTGGTTGTAGAATAGCTATTCTACAAGTGGTTGTAGAATAGCTGAGACCTATATATATATAGCTCAGATGGGGCACCTAGGAGCATGGGCACCAGGATGGAATACAAACAGTTTTTAGGTATGTAGCCATATACATATACCTTGGGTATGTATATCTTAGGTATGTAGGAGGTACATATGATTCTGGGTATGCACATTATGGGGTATGCATACCTAATAATGTGCACATACCTAAGTTATTTATATATATACCTGATCTGTACGCGTACAATTGAACACACATACCCGAGGTATATATAACATGTAGATACCTCGAATACACATACCCAAGATATGTGTACCTCCTATATACCCAACATGTGCATACCCGAGTTATAGGTGTCATCTACATACCAAAAATGTACTGTATTCTATCCAGGTGCCCAGGCACCAGGGAGCACCTGTTAATTTACCATATATATATATATATATATATATATATATATATATATATATTTGTGGATCATCGCAACACCTTTTATTTTTGTCAAACGAGAAGGCGCTTGCCAGCGGAATCGCTGCCACAGTCATCCGGTTGACGTTTCTTTTATTTTGTCAAACGAGAAGGCGCTTGCCAGCGGAATCGCTGCCACAGTCATCTGAATGACGTTTCTTTTATTTTTGTCAAACGAGAAGGCGCTTGCCAGCGGAATCGCTGCCACAGTCATCCGGTTGACGTTTCTTTTATTTTGTCAAACGAGAAGGCGCTTGCCAGCGGAATCGCTGCCACAGTCATCCGGTTGACATTTCTTTTATTTTTGTCAAACGAGAAGGCGCTTGCCAGCGGAATTGCCGCCACAGTCATCCGGTTGACGTTTCTTTCATTTTGTCAGACGAGAAGACGCTTGCCAGCGGAATCGCTGCCACAGTCATCCGGTTGACGTTTCTTTTATTTTGTCGAACGAGAAGGCGCTGGTCGGCGGGTTCGCCGCCATAGTCATCCGGTTGACGTTTTATTTTGTTATGCTTGGACTTTGGTACATGCCGGTGGATATGTTTATTTACTGCTGAAATTATTATATGGATGCCATGTGTTACTTTGTTAATGTTGATGTCTGTAATCAAACAAAATGACTAAGAAGATAATCACCTCCCTCGACTAGATTGAGTCACATAGTGCCACTCACCAAACACAACCAGCACAACCATGCGTCGTCTGTGTGGGCGGACCATGGCCGGGTATTTTATCAGCCTCCTTTGATGCCACCTTTTTGGCAAGTCTAGTCGGTTACCATAGTTGGTCGGGGCTAGTCTTGCGAAGGTTCCGGAGCTAGGCGTCGCTCATGGGTTGGGGACGTGCCGGATTCACTTCTGCATAAGGCATAGAGTTATGTCGATGGCTATACAAGGAGTGTCTTGGTAGAGTAAACGACTGTGGAAGTATGGGTTTGTACTGTCCGCCATGGTTGGTTCTAGTACTCCGGTACCGGCGGTACAAGCCTAGACCTCAGCGTGTGGATAAATGTTGCGACCTCTCGAGAGTGTAAATCTGGATATCTAGCCTTGTCCCTGGGTTATGGGAAGTTGTTTGGGTCAAGTCACGCTATGAGTCAGTCCTGTCGAATATGGAGAAATAATGAATGTGAAACCCAACCCTAAAGCCAGAGTTGGCATGGAAATGATAGCCAGAGTTGGTTGGAACGACAGCCAGAGTTGGCTAGAGTAAAAGCCATAGTTGGCTAGAGTACAGCCAGAGTTGGCTAGAGGCTTGAAAGCCTAGATGTTGTTGGATGAGAAACGTGATCTCATTCCAGCAACCACGAAACTTCCCTACAAAGGTAAGTAGGTAAGTTATGTCCAACCGTTTAGCTTGGACTCGCACTTCTAAACCCGAACTTATGCCATGCTACCTTCTGAACTTATGCCATGCCATATAGGTAGACCTTGTTTGCTTTTTGGCTAATGTCTTGCGAGTACATTCCATGTACTCACCTG
Source organism: Poa pratensis (assembly GCA_947311845.1). Lineage (NCBI taxonomy): Eukaryota > Viridiplantae > Streptophyta > Magnoliopsida > Poales > Poaceae > Poa > Poa pratensis. Next base: position 102,222,393 of record CAMZMU010000020.1, read on the forward strand.
GCTTTTCATGTGGCCAGACCCTGCTGCACCCGTCGCCGAGTACCCGCTGTACGAGAACTAGGAACCGTATTCCAGGCAGAACCCTGTGGAATAAAGCCCGCTGCCGCCACGCTACTATCTACGTTTCCGCTACGACTTCCGCTAGAGGCTTGATGTTAGAAAAATAATGTACATACTGTTGTGTGCGCCTGTTGCGCAAGAGCTGGAGCCTCACCCCGTGTTGTAATATTGTATCTGTCCGAACTCAAAGCCATATGAATATATTTGGTTATGTCTTTGTTTACCAAGTTGTCATATATCCAGTGTTTCTGGGACTGGTATATGGGGTAGCCCGATCATCTGGATCGGGGTGCCACATGGTGTACGATGACTGGCGGCAGATGTTCCTTTCGACAAGTTTCCACGGCGCCAGCCTGACTGGTTCTCTCTTCTTAGCTCTTCAGTGGACTCGAAGCTGCGCTGTTTTGTCGCTGGGGGCTGAGTTTCTAGCACGGATCTTCATTTGGCTCCACACGGCCACGACAGTGTGGGTTGGCTCGGCGACTGCCTGCGGTGAAGTCGGAGTCGCATGCTCGGAGTTTCGGGTTGGCGGTGTGGCCCCCAGGGGAGATGTGATGACGATGACGCCTTCGTGCGGTCTCGACGAGGCCCTCCAAGAGAGGTGTGTGGGGTTTTCCTTTTTTGGTGTCACTCAGCGGTTGTGCTGGTTTTCGCCGGGTTTGGCCGGCGAGCGGTGCGTTGTGTTGTACGGTTTTTGACCGGTTTTCCTTATAAACTGTCCAACTCTTTTTCGGCTTAATCAATAAGGCATTGCCTAAGTTTCGAAAAAAAAACCAATGGTGAGATAAGAAATAATGTCTGAGCCCAGGCTCGAACTGGGGACCTTTAGTGTGTGAGACTAACGTGATAACCAACTACACCACCCAGACGTATCTGGCTAAAAATTGATACTAATACCTATCGACATTCGTAAATTCCGTAGTTCTGCAGTTTGAAGATAGAGTCACTGGTTAGGTTTATCTCTGATCTCATTGTGTCGTTTCATAATTATTGGTTGGTTCACATTTTGTTTATTACTAGATTGAGATTAAAACAACACATGCTGACTTTGCTTTCTTATAACAAACCAAACTAGGCATTGTTTTTCTCGCCATGTTGAGTACAACAAGCTTTTTTTTTTCGAGAATGCCGGGGGGGATTGCTCCCCACCGGTTGTTATATTTCTGAAAAGTAGCCTGGCGGGCCAAGTTCTTACAACAGAATAGCAGTTTTACAGGGATATACAGGGGAGAGAGAACAAAGAAAATACAAGACAAAAGACCACTAGAAAAGAAAATAGCAAGAGCCGCCAAGAGTCACAAGAGGCGAGGGGTGCAGTCAAGGGATCACAATGCCAAGACTCGGCAATCAGCCTCACGCACCGCACCGGCATGCGAATCGAACCCCACGGCACAACTCAGGAGCACCGCCATCATCATCGGATCAGAGTGTCAAGCCTAGCACCTAGCACTACCCTAAATGGGGAGCTCCGCCACGGAATTCGAGACAAAAGCAGGTGGGGGAGACATACATTGTGTCGTCAATGAGCAAAGGTGAGCCGAGACGCCACCGAGAGCACGAAGCTTCCACACCGCAACAACAACCATCGGAGGTTCTTGGGCAAGCACATCCAAGTGGACGAGACCACGTGAAGGCTAGCCGAGGAGAGAAACACCGCCGTCGGCCCCAAGCTGGCCGCACCAACACCACCAGAACACAGCACCACCAGCACACGCATCAACAAAAGCCATACTTTAGCGTCTCCAAGATGACGCCTCCAGGGAGGTTGTGTTGACGAGCAACACCGTCATCCGGTCCGGCAAGCCGGACCCAAGGTTTTCACCCGGAGACCAAAGTAATGTAGGCGCTGGAGCTCCACAGCGGCACCACCGGCGAGGGAACGGTGTCGAAGACACCGCTGCCGCCGGCAACGACGAGGTCGATGCAGGGTTCTCACCCCGGAGTTTAAGCAATCCCCACAAAAGAGGCAGTTAATCACCACCAGCCACCGCAGCAGTCAGCCGCACCTCACGGAGACCACCGGCGGCCAGAACAACAGCGCATAAACCAAATCCGCAAGGACCGCCGGTCGCAGCGCCAACGACCGCACCCCGCTGAGCACCATGCCGACGGAGGCGGAGAAGCGTTGCCCGAAGCCCAGAACCACCATGGTTCCAGGCAGCGGACCAGCAGCACACGCCGGCGTGCTCCACGCACACCACCGCGCGGCTGCCAAGGGGGCGGAGTCTGGCGCCACACACTGTCGAGGATGGGGTGCCCCGGCCCTACGGGCCGCAGCCTGCGGCGCACCACCGGCCGACCCGCTGCATCTCGCACAGCCCCGCCGCCAGCACCGCCAAGGTGCCCAGCAGCAGGCGCGACGAGACGCGCACCCCGCGCTTGCAGCCGCCGGGGCCAGATCCGCGGCCCGCCGAAGCCCATCTGGGCCCGAGACAGGACCGCAGAGCACAGCCGGACTGCAGAGGCGCCTCCGTCGCGAGGAAGCCGAGCACCGTAGCCGTCGTCGATTGGCGCTCGTCGCCGGGAGACCACGACCCCACGCCGCCGCCTTGCCGTCGAAACCACGCCGCCGCCACCGGAGAGGCCCTCCACCGACAAGCGCACGGAGAAACGCCCCGCTGCCACCATCACCGGCCACCATCTGGAGCTTTTGTCCGGCGTGACCTCCGGCGGCGGCGAGGATGGGGGGTGAGGGAGGGGTCTGGAGCTGGCGGCGCGGTCGCCCCCGAGTCGCCTAAGAGCAGGCGACGCGTGGTCTTTTTCAAATACTCGCTCCTGTCTCAGCCAGTACAACAAGCTTTGATGCAATAACTTTGTATTTTACATGCCCAAATTATGTTAGTACATTTCCTAGCTATTTAAGTTTCTATGAAACGAGGAGTGTGAATGCCTAAGGGGACGCAACTAGGGGCTGAGCAATTTTGTCAAATATTACCGTTTTCTTTGTTCAGCTGAATGAGTCAATGCCTTTGCTTTCTGTGACTATATTATAGGACTACCACTATTAATGTTCATCATTTTCAAGTGCAAGTGCATTGTATAAGAAAGTTCGATTTCCGAATTGAAGGGCGATCTTAGTTTTCAGTAGAGTGTCAAAATTTGAATTATATTATCATAGTTTTCAGTACAATGCTTTAATAGTAGATGCGTGAGCTTACGAAGTTGCAAGAAATTATCTGAAGCTACACGATGACATCAAAGGCCACGACATAGAATAGTGTTACTGGACACAACTATCTATAGGATGCATCAGAAATTATTTACTGATCACTAAGCAATGGAAGTTCTTGAAACAGCGAACAATATCGTGTTAATTGTAGCTTCTTTTTTTTTTGCAGCAGTAGAGCATTGTAGGTCTGTTCTTCTACAAATAAGGTTTAATGTGGTTGCTTATTTTGATGGGGATTACCCTGCCGGTCATTCCCACTTTTCCTGATACGAAGTAAGCAGCGATAGAGCACTGTAGGTCTGTTCTTGTACAAGTTTAATGTGGTTGATTGTGCTGATCGGGATACTGTGGTTCAATCATTCCCACTTTTGTTTACAACAAGTGATACAAGAGGAAAAAAATGTGACAAGATATTATTTGTGTTGTATTAATTTGGATTTAACAATTCTGTCTTCTTGCAGGATTGGAGTTTTCTTTTAAGAAGGGCCCAAAATCTGTGGATTAGCCCAGATCAGTTCGGCTGGGGTTTAATCTTGGCCCACTCTAAAATGCATCTTCGGTTAAACCCTGTCCGGATCTGATCCATCGCCGTCAGCCTCGGCCAGCGACTGAACCCATGCCCGCCTCTCTGCCGGTACCAGCAGCAAGCAGAGCAGCCATACGTGGAAGCCACCGGTAGCATCCTCACAGTGCCGCCTACCTTCTTCGCCTTCCTGAACACTGCCTTCTTGGACGACCGCCTTTCTTATCTACGCCGGATGCTGTGTCAAGCGACGCCGTCGCTGAGTTTCTTTCATAAAGCACTGAAACAGGGAATGAGCGAGTTGGTACGCCGGGGTATTTAGTTGCTGTGCTCTATTTTGAGAAGGTATAACCAACGAAAGTTTGTTTCAAACGAAAAACATTGGACCAAGCAGATTTAACGTTTTCGTTTCATGCAGTTTAGCGGCAGCTTCTGTTTAACACACAGAATATGTAGCTGTGCTGGGAGGTTACCAAAGGCTATTTGTAGTGGAAACACTCCACAAATTCTTAAAGCATATGGGGATTACCATATTAGCAATTTATAATGGCAATACAGCGCCAAAGCCTATTTGTATTAACTGATGCGGGGAAGGGAAGATGTCATCGGATAGTCGGTTTGTCGCACGGGTGCCATGGCACCCTTTTTTTTTTTTTTTTGTCGCCATTTTAAGTTTCCAGAAAATCCGAAAAAAATACTGGACATTGACAAGTACTGGATCTATGATTCTGAAAAGTTTCAACGCGAAATAGTTTATATTGCGCTCTACACAAAAATGACAAATTTATAGATTTGCCTCTCAAATTTGTCAGAATTTTGTCATTTTTGTGTATGGCGCAATATAAACTATTTCGCGTTGAAACTTTTCAGAATCATAGATCCAGTACTTGTCAATGTCCAGTATTTTTTTCGGATTTTTTGGAAACTTAAAATGGCGACAAAAAAATAATAAAAAAACGGGTGCCATGGCACCCGTGCGACAAAACGCCGCTCTCGTATGTCATTCACTACTGACGAAATTATCCGCCGTACTGTAAGTCAAACAGATGAGTATCTGGAGCTCTGTTTGGGAAGAGCAAGTAGAAACATGACACTAAGTGTATGAAGTGGAGTCCGCCGCAGGAGGGTGTCCTGAAGCTCAATGCGATGCTGGATATTTCCCAGGTGATGACCATGCGTCCTGGGGGGTGGCAGTCAGAGATCATCTTGGAGACCTGGTGATAGCAAGTGCTGGGAAGACGGACGGAATTCACAATGTCTTTAGTGCAGAGGTGAATGCTTTAGTCCCAGCTCGCGCGAAAGCCGCATGACCTAGCCAGCTCCCGCGATGGAGAAACCGCGGCGGCCGCCGCCGCCGCCGCTGCAGCCTAGCTGCGCCCACCTCCCCCCAATCCCGCCCCCCCACACCCGCCACCGGCCCCTACCGGCGGAGGCCGCTCCGGCACCGTCGCTCACCGTTTCTTTGCGCCCCCATCAGATCCCGCCGCCGCCGCCGGCCGTCGTCCTGCTGCCCTCGGACCCGCCGCGCCCCCCGCTTCGCTCTGAGGTCGTCGGCGACCTTGGACCCATGCTCGACGGGTTGGAGGTGACGGGGGCACAGATGGAGAAGTTCCCCTCGCTGGGGCTGGACCCAGCGGAGCTGGAGCTGCCCTCGCAGGCCGCTCTGTCCTCCCGCCCGCCGATTCCTCCAGTCCGGCCGCCGCACGAGCTCAATCAGGAGGAGCTGGGGTTGACAAGACCGGATGCGCCGGAGGTGGAAGGTGATGCCCCTGGTTGGCAGCTGGTTTGCAAAAAGAAGAGCTCGCAGCGGAGCCTCTCGCCGCCTTCTCCTCCTCGAGAGGGCGAAGACCGGGTCATGGCCTTCAGACGTCGGGTGCAGGGCCGATGCTTCCGCTGCCTAGCGCCCGACCACCGTGTGGCTGGCTGCCACGGCGACATTCGTTGCCTTACCTGCCACTGCTTTGGCCACCGGGAGCGTGACTCCCCGCAGCGATAGAAGGCCAGCCAGGCGCCCCGCTGCTCCAAGTCGCTGGCTTCCGGTCCATGCCGTCCTCTCGACCGCTCATGGGCATCTGTTGCCGCGCCCTCTCGCAAGCTTGGGGACCGGGGGACCCCAGTTCGTGCGCAGCCAGGGGCAAGCTCATCGTCTACTCCTCTTGAAGCGTTGATGAGATCCCTTGTCGAGGAGCAGGCAGCGTTGTTGCGGGCTGAGGCGCAAGGCGTTGTCGCGTCTCAGCTCCAGGAGATGGTCGCGTCTCAGGTCGCGATGACGGAGGCTATGCAGGGTTTGCTGGAGCGGCTTGGGAGTTGTTTGGAGTGGGCCGAGGGGGCTCTAGAGAGTCTGTTGGAGCGGGCAGAGGGGGCTCTGGAGAGGCTCTCCTTGCCACCGGCTGTGGTGCAGGTGGAGCCAACACCACCGCTGTGTACCGGGGGCAATGTTGGTTGCGCTGACAGCGGGGTCGTGCGCTTTGGTTGCTACTCTCCTAGGGGGGTGAGCTCTTCAGCGTCGGCGCTTGCCCTGGAATCCACCTCCATGCCTTTTGCTGCCTCGGAGCATGTCTCCCCGGTGGTGCAGGGGCCCCCGAGGCAGGATCTTCGAGTGGAGATGCCTTTGGCATCAGAGGAGTTGAGGGGTTCTGATGCCCCTAGCCCGGAGGAGAAGATCGCGAAGGTGATGGCTCAGTTTGACGCGATTGAGCCACAGGAGAAGACCTTGCCTTTTTCGATGGAGGAGCTCTGCCGAGAGATTACCGACATGCCCAAGGACAAGCAGCTTCGGGTGGATGCTCCCTCTATGGCCGAGCGACGAAGCATCCGGTTGGATAAGAAGAACAAAGATTGTGGCATTCCAGCAGCCAAGCGCGCCGAGTTTAGGCGGGCGGAGACTTTTGGGGAGATCTAAAAACTCAAGAGCAAAGAGAAAGTCACCGATGAAGTCATAGAGGAGAAGATGCAATTTTATTTGCAGATGTATAAGAAGCAGCGCACACCGCAGGTGATGGAGGCTTTTCGAGAGTTAGTTGTGAGTAATGCTTGATCTCTTCTGTGTGGAGGGTGCACACCGGTGCATCTCTAGCGGTGAGAGTTTGTGTGTGTTTGGAGAGGTCCTTTTAGTTGGTTATGAGGTGTGGCCTGTTAGCTTGGGTTTAGGTTCCCTTTCAGGCACGAATGATGTTCCATGAGGTTGAGTGTGCGGTTTTCTAACCGCGTTTTGTATGGTTTTTGGATCCGGTTTCACTAATTAACTGGATCAATTCTTTCTTCTATAATGCAATGTGGGAACTCCCCGCCCTAGGTCGTCAAAAAAAAAGAATGCTTTAGAACGGGCTGTCAACATTGCTGTGGATATTGGTGCCAAACATGCAGTCTTTGAGACAGACTCAGAACTCCTCGGCGGCGTGTTTGACCACGAGAATTTTTATCTGCTTCCTGGACGGTAGATACGCTGTGGCAGCAGAATAGCGGACAGTGTCGGGGACACCATCACGGTAAGTGAGCGGTTGGGCTGCCTCCCAAAGCTCGCACATCTCCCTGGTGACCTCCATTGAGGGGTTAGCTTTTATATGGTGCATCCATCTGTTGTTTCCCAGAGCGTCGCGGAGGAACAGGTGCCGCGTGATGCAGTGCCTGGCAAGCGCAGGCCATCGGTCAATTGGTGGCTGTTCCTAGACCCAATGGGTGTGCCAGAATTCCCCAAATCTGCCATCCCCGATGGTCATTGTTCTTGAAGCACAGAATAAGCTATCTGTCTCGTTGTCGGCAGGAAGAGGGAGCCCCTGTCCAAGTGAAGAGCCACAGCCAGTGCATCCGAAGGCCCTGTTGTGCTTCTGCCAAGACCACCAGTCTCCTTCGGCTGGCAGACCTGCGACCGGCCAACCAAGCACAGTCTGCGCTTGCACAACCATGCCGGCGGCGCGATGGCCATCATTTGGATCGTTGCCATTGCAGATATACAGGATTCGACCAGCTCAGCAAGTACACGAAACAGCTGGTTTCTACTCCCTCCGTTTCAAATTAATTGACTTCCATTTGCCCACATGTGAATGTATCTAGGCATGTTACAAGTATAGATACATCCACATTTGGACAAATGGAAGTCAATTAATTTGGAACGGAGGGAGTATGTACTTATATAAATTTGGCTCGAAACGATTAATAGCACGATTTATCAAACCCACACAAATGGGATCCTGACATCACATATAGAGACTCGAAACCTTATAAACACTGCATTTTCTGAAAAGCAGGCTACGGCTCATGATCAATGTACTAAGAAGGTACCAAAGAAACAATACAAAGAGGTGTCTGACATGATCGATGGCACCATGGTAGCACATCAGGACAATGAACTGTGCAGATCCATGATCAAGTGTTTCCAAAGCTCCTAGGGGAAAGACCCAATAGTCTTTGGGCTAGAGAAACAAAAGACATCATATTTTTCAAGGCTCTAACTGTATGCTGTGTGGCACTGCAGTTTCTTTACCACTGCATAATACTGATCCGTTGCTTTACAAACATACTCATGACAAAGCTTTTTTGCATCGTTTCAAAAATAAATAAATGATAAAGGCTGGAGAAACTGAACCAGATCACATTTTTCAAGTTCTAGCGTAGCACTACAGTTTCTTTGCCACTGCAGAAAATACTGATCCGTTGATTTACCAGATAACCTCTTCAACCAACAAAGCATCTAACAGAAGTGACATCACAATCATCTCAAGTTCTCAACTGTTGTCTCAACTGTTGTTCAACAGTTCAGCTTGATCATGTCCACCATGAATGGTAATACCTACAAGAAGAATTATTCAATAAGCGAATCATAATTATGGGCAAACTTATAAGATATGGTGGCATCTAGATGAAGTGAATGTTATTATGTCACCTACTGCACAAAATATTTTCACTATAAGCTTAGGAACAGTTGGGGAATCACATATAATAATTCAAGATTAAAGTAATTCATCAAGACACGTACACCGTCTACCTGTGAACGAACGACAGCATATTCAGTAGTTTACTTACCAGGAACCGTTTTTAGTTCTAAAAATTGTTTTGATGTGAGCCAGTTCGTTGTTCAAGTCCAGCAAAAGAACAGAGCATACATTTGTATTTGAGTTTTATTGGCACGATACAGCAACAAATACCAGAACAAATGTTTTTTTCTTACTGTTCTGAACAAAGAATACCAAACAGAGAAATAAGAAACAAAGATCATACCCTAAATTCCGTTATAACATGAAGCTCAAGCAATTAGACAAGGTACAGCGCAAATATTATAATCCATTAACTAAACTAAAAGGGAAAATGAGTTTTTATTGAATCGCTAATTGGGTGGGTCATATGATGCAACACTGAAGAAACGCAAGAAAGGCCGACCATACATCACTTTTATTTTCTAAAGTGACTGATTCCCATGTTGTCAGTATGATTATGTTATTCAACACCACATCAAGGCAACAGTAATATCTATATTGATCCATATAAGTTTATGGTAAGAAAAACACATTTAAACGATGCCGCATTGACTAAATCTTCAATGGCAATCTCTGGTAACAAACATAATCCTGAGTCCTGACTATGTCCAGATCTAAGTATGTATGGCCCAACAACAACAACAAAGCCTTTCATTCCCAAGCAAGTTGGGGTAGGCCAGAGTTGAAACCCATAAGATCTCGAAACTAACTCATGGTTCCGGCACATGAATAGCTAGCTTCCAAGCACCCTGTCCATGGCTAGTTATTTGGTGATATTCCAATCCTTCAGATCTCTCCTAACAGACTCCTCCCATGTTAAGTTTGGTCTACCATGACCCCTCTTAACATTCTCCACTGTCCAGATCTAAGTATGTATGGCCCAACAGACTATTAATTAATTCATTATGCTAATCAAATGTAGGATTTGGGTCTGCGTGAAGAATAAATATGTGGAACACATGCAAGTAAGATGACAGGACTTCTAACATTTTTTAGTAGAAAGGGTTATTTCGCACTCGCGTGGGATTGTGTGAGTTACTTGTTGTCGGGAAATGACATGAATGAGTAGCTCGACGACAACCGGTAGCAGCCAGGAGGGTTTGGGAATCAATAGTTTGGCTGCACAAAAAACAATACCGGCAAGTTCAAACAGAACCTGAAACAGGTTCTACAAGTTAGCATGTTTTCATCTTTGCAGCATCTCAGCAGCACGAAAACATGAAAGGACCAAATGTTCTATAGGCTGCCAGAGGTGTGAACACGCTGCATTTTTCTCAAATGCAGAGTATTGTTTATGATTAGCGTACTATTATGTATCAATCAAAAGAATACTGAAGAAACAATCTAAAACTTTCTGGCATGATAATTTGCATCATGGGCACATCAGCAAAATGAAGTGTGCAGATCAGCTCCAAGTGAAAAAGGCCCAATAAGGTGTGGGGTCTATAGATAATTAGATATACAAGGGCTAGAGAAAAAAAAACCAGATCACATTGCTCAAGGTTCTAAGTGTAGCACTGCAGAGGTTATTGATCGGTTGTTTTTACAAACATATGCACCACAAACTATTAAGTCATCATACAAACACAAAAAAGGAACATGAACATAGTAAAATGTAATGTTACGTCACCTCTTCAACCAGCAAAGCATGTTAGCGAATGACAGTACAATCATCTCAACTTGTATTCAACAGTTCAGCTTGATCATCTCCACCACAAATAGTGATGCCTGTGAGAAGAATGATGAGTTACTAAAGGGATCAAAATTATGGTCAAAAGAACATCTTATAAAAGATGGTGACACCCAAAATAAAGAGAGTATTAGATCAAGGAAGAAGCTAAACAATGGGCAAGAGCTGGAGTGCATGGCCTGCGAGTCATCTTGCCACCCACTTGGGATGTACATTGATTTCAATTCTAGCATAAACCTCACCTCCTAGGAGGCTTGTAATGAACTCTATCATTTCAATGAAATAAAACGCAGACTCCTTTGCGTTTTCTAGAGAAAAAAAAGTATTATCTATCTCCAGTTGGTCAAAATATTTTTCCATACGTTAAGGAACAGTTGAAGAAATGAAATCACATGTAATACAAGATTAAAGTAATTCAGCGCGACACTGTGAGTCTGTGAACCATGTGCCTTTGAACGAAGGGTATCAAATTCAGTAGTTTACTTCCCACAAAACATTTTTACTTGGTAGAATTGTTTTGACGTGAGCCCACTCGTTGTTCGAGTCAAGCAAAAGAACAGAGCATACCTATGTATTTGAGTTTTATGTGCACGTACGATACAGCAAGGTATACCAGAACAAATGCCTCTTTTCAACTCTCCTGGACGAAAAGTACTCAAAAGAGAATTAAGTAAAACAAATATACTACCCTAAATCCCCACATAACATGAAACTCCAGGACTTAGACAAGGCACCATGCAAACGTTATAATCCATGAGCTTAAACAGAAAGAGAAAAGAGTTTCACATTGAAATGTTACTGGGTGTCATTATATTATGCAACACTGATGACAGGCAGACCATGGGTCGCTTTTTTTTTCCTCCTAGTTAATTTTTTCCCATGCTTTCAGTGTGATTATGTTATTCAGCACCACATCAAGGTGACAGTAACAGCTATATTGATCCATTTAGTTTGTAGATTGCAGAGTATGAATTGTGGATCTTATAATGCACAACATACACAACATAGCTGAAGTGTGAAGATTGATTAAAGTGAGCTCTGCAGCGTCACAAACAATGGAAGTACCTGGAGAGTAGAAACTCGCGTATGGAAAAATGTTGCCATAGTTGCCTTTCTCTGACACCTCCTCGATGTGCATGGACTGGAGATGGATCATATAGGCACTAGGGAGCACATAAATGAAGATCACACCAGCATCTTCAGCAAAACCAATTGGCTCCACTCCGACCATACACATAGGAGCCCCGCGAGAAATCCTTTAGTAACTCATCATTGATGGGGTTTTCGGGAGAAATCCTTGTCGGTTCGTCCGACACCGACGTGGTGCCGCCTTCGGGTGGCATCCTTCACTAGTGGACACATGTCCTTCTGTCCCGGCCCGTGAGGGCCTTTAGTCCCGGTTAGCCAACCGGGACAGGCCAAGCGGGACTAAAGGCCCAACCTTTAGTCCCGGGCCTGTTACCAGCCGCGACTAAAGGCCTTCCACGTGGCCGCGATACAGGGATTGGGCTAGAGGACCTTTAGTCTCGGCTGGTAATACCATCCAGGACTAAAGATTATTTTCCGAAAAAAAAATTCCAACATTTGTTTCAATTTTTTTTCGAACATTTGTTTTCCATCCGGGCTCTAATTAGAGGCGCCTCTAACTAAGCAATGCTCTCGTAATCCTAGCGCCTCTAATTTCTTTTTTCTAATTGTTTGACTCGTTACTCTCTCACTTGGACAATTTTTAACACTAATTACACTTAAACTTTAGTCAAATTCTAGTCTTATTCAAACTTCCCGATCGGTCACCCGTCCTCACACTACTCCACCCTCAGCACGCTTGACTTCTCTGTTCCTTCCTGCTGTGGTCCCGCGAATCTGATTGTATCTTGTTGTCAATACTATCATATCAATCCTATTAACTCTTATATCATTGTGTCACATGTCTGTATTTTTTGAAACCAAAAACAATTATTTAAGTAAACAATAATGAATAAGTAATAATAATATTGAATTCCAATGAAAATAAAATAAGTAATAAAACTATTTTATTCATTTATTGCCATTTATTCATATAATATGGCATAATTAATATCTTTAAATCTGTAAATCGCAATTGGACAAATAATATATCCATTATTATCAGAAAAATGTGAGGAATCTGTAAATCGCAATTGGACAAATAATATATCTTTAAATCCAAATATGAAATAATTTAGTTTTTCAATATTTTATTCATTTTTTGTTATTATTATCATATTATATGGTATATAATATAACTTTAAATCTATAAATCGCAATTGGACAAGTAATATATATGAATCGATCAGAAAAATGATAGGAATCTAAATATTGTGTCCATATCATCTTTTGCATAAATATTAATGATTAAGTAATAATAATTATTAATTCATTTTTTTGTTATTTGTAGAGAAAATCATATTATTATTTTTGAATTCCAAACCTATGTTAACATAAACATTAATGATTAAGTACTAATAGTTTTGAATTCAAATAACAAGAAAATCAGTTTTACATTATTATTTTCATTTTCAATTTAATATGGATAAATTCATATCTTTAAATCTGTAAATCGAAATTTGACAAATAATATGTATAAATCGATCAAAAAAATGGCAACATATCCTGTGCATCCGACCCATGGCGTGTATCCGTGTATCCGAACGTTTCCGGCCGAACGATCTAATTTGACGAGCTAGCTTACCACGGAACCATCCCCGTACCAGAATTTCTTTTTTCAGAAACCCCCTGAACTCTGGACTAGATCGTGCCCACGCTGATGCGATCCCAACGGCGGCCAGTGAACCATGGCGACGTCCGGCGACCATGGCCCTGCTGCCGTCCTCCTCAACTTCCTCCGTGCGGCGCAAATCCAAGTCCTCTGCCGCTTTGCGCATGCTCTGTAAGACCCTCCGCTGACGCAGGGTGTCGAAGAGCCTCTGCGCCACCGTCGCCGCCGGTGAACTGCTGCCGGATGAGGACCTCACCATCGCCATGAAGAACAACCGCAAGAACTTGTAGTACTGATATGATTTTATCCCAACTCTGCCCAAATTGCCACAGCATGCGTGAAGATTTAATAGCAGATTATCAAGCATCATGGCATTCAGAATTTAAACGATACCATTTTTTTTTGTCTGGTAATTTATCTCCATGCTAAATAAAATCACTATTGTAGAAGCTTTATCATGTCAGCTTGTTAGATAGTAGCAGCAGGCTGGGATGGTAGCAGCCAACAAGACAAGTAGTCACCATGACGCGGCGTGTTGACATTGAAATTTCTGAAGTCCGGTGATTCATTCTCCTGCAAGATAATAAAGCTGCAAAACCTGACCAACATCATTCATCGGAATCTGCAGTTGAATTGATTCAAAAATCCAGTTAAATCTCACGCAATTTTCCATCACCGGGCCAGGGAGCCTTTGAGGCTTTGAGGTCGTCTCCTGCAGCAGCGACGGGACGACGGCGGGTCTGAAGTAGAGTTCATCAGCGCCTCCTCTGGCAGCAGTTCGCCGTCGGCGGCGGCGGTGACGCAGAGGCTCCTGACTCCCTGCGCCAGAGGTTCTTGCGCAGCATTTACAAGGTGGCTCCGGCCATGGATTCGCCCCGCACGGAGAAACTTGAGGAGGACCGATTTCCGTGGTCTCATCGCCTTGGTCAGCAGCAGGGGAAATCAACGCCATGAGGGCTCGATTTGGTCCAGCATAGAAGGATAGGTGTTTCAGCCATTAGAGAGTTATTAGGGGGCGTTTTACAAAAAGAGACATTTGTTAAGTCTGAAAGCGGCCACCTATCTGCAAATTTTCCTTTGACTCGATACGAGGCTTTAGATTTTGATCGCTCGGCCGAAAACTTACGGATACAGGGATACACGCTATAGGCTGGATTCACAGGATATGTTGCCCAAAAAAATTATTAAGTAAGATTTATGATTAAGTAATAATTATTATTAATTTATTTTTTGCATAAATATTACTTCAAATTATTAATTCAAAAATTAATTCATTTTTTGCATAAATATTACTTCAAATTATTTTTTCCATAAGTAAGATTAATGATTAAGTACTAATAGTTTTGAATTCAAATAACAAAAAAATTAATTTTACATTATTATTGTCATTTTCAATTTAATATGGAAACATTCATATCTTTAAACCGATAAATCGAAATTCGACAAATAATATGTATGAATCGATCAGATAAATGATAGGAATCTAAATATTGTGTCCATATCATCTTTTGCATAAATATTAATGATTAAGTAATAATAATTATTAATTCATATCTTTAAACCGGCTGCTAGCTGCAACCTTCGTAGTTTTGAATTCAAATAACAAAAAATTAATTTTACATTATTATTGTCATTTTCAATTTAATATGGAAATATTCATATCTTTAAACCGGCTGCTAGCTGCAACCTTCGTTCTAGGCTCTTCTTTCCCCATTGCCCGATATATATAAACACCGGCTGCTGGCTGCATCTTCCGTATAGTGCCTCCCTACTTCCTATTCCTCATCAAGCGAAAGAGAAAGCAATGGCCGCCATCTCCCGTCTGAACCCCGTAGCCTCGCCATTCATTCCGGTGGCACTCCTCCCCGCTATATGCTACCCCGTAACCCCGTAGTTTTGAATTCAAATAACAAAAAATTAATTTTACATTATTATTGTCATTTTCAATTTAATATGGAAATATTCATATCTTTAAACCGGCTGCTAGCTGCAACCTTCGTTCTAGGCTCTTCTTTCCCCCATTGCCCGATATATATAAACACCGGCTGCTAGCTGCATCTTCCGTATAGTGCCTCCCTACTTCCTATTCCTCATCAAGCGAAAGAGAAAGCAATGGCCGCCGTCTCCCGTCTGAACCCCGTAGCCTCGCCATTCATTCCGGTGGCACTCCTCCCCGCTATATGCTACCCCGTAACCCCGTAGTTTTGAATTCAAATAACAAAAAATTAATTTTACATTATTATTGTCATTTTCAATTTAATATGGAAATATTCATATCTTTAAACCGGCTGCTAGCTGCAACCTTCGTTCTAGGCTCTTCTTTCCCCCATTGCCCGATATATATAAACACCGGCTGCTAGCTGCATCTTCCGTATAGTGCCTCCCTACTTCCTATTCCTCATCAAGCGAAAGAGAAAGCAATGGCCGCCGTCTCCCGTCTAAACCCGTAGCCTCGCCATTCATTCCGGTGGCACTCCTCCCCGCTATATGCTACCCCGTAACCCCGTAGTTTTGAATTCAAATAACAAAAAATTAATTTTTCATTATTATTGTCATTTTCAATTTAATATGGAAATATTCATATCTTTAAACCGGCTGCTGGCTGCAACCTTCGTTCTAGGCTCTTCTTTCCCCCATTGCCCGATATATATAAACACCGGCTGCTAGCTGCATCTTCCGTATAGTGCCTCCCTACTTCCTATTCCTCATCAAGCGAAAGAGAAAGCAATGGCCGCCGTCTCCCGTCTGAACCCCGTAGCCTCGCCATTCATTCCGGTGGCACTCCTCCCCGCTATATGCTACCCCGTAACCCCGTAGTTTTGAATTCAAATAACCAAAAAATTAATTTTACATTATTATTGTCATTTTCAATTTAATATGAGTCTGGTACTATTGAGGCAACAATATTGAGGTGGATGGAAACCTTTTCAGAGGAAACAATTTGGTTATTTGTGCATATAACATGGTATAGTATTTTCAAAAAATTTATTTCTCAAGTTTTGCAACATATTTGTGGTTGGTGCTTTGCAAAAAAATACATTTTTCACACTCGGAAACAATATGGCACATTCAAAAAATGTATTTCTCAAGTCTTGCCCAATTGATTTAAATATAGGAAACAATACGAGGCACCCGGATTGCCCAATTGATTTAAATATAGCACATTTAGATCGACACATTGAGACATACGATCACATAGCACCGAGACACCTCCTAGCAATCTCGTAGCCTAGGCGAGCGTCCAGAGCGGCATACTTGATGCGATAAAAGCTCAATGGAAACTCTCCCCAACCTAATGCGAGGTTCTCTTCTTCCTCCTTCTTCTTCTCGTCCTCCTTCTTCTTCTTGTTGTTCTTCTTCTTCTTCTCAAGCGTTGTGCCAATAGTAACATTGGCTAGAGTATAGAGACTCGGAAGATTAGGGTACGTTGGGTTAGGGTGAACGGCCCGCTGGAGGTCGACGGCGGACGAAATATGAATTCCGTAAGGCCCCAGCATACGCTGATCGTTGTTGATAGCCGCGCCGCAGAATTTGATGGTTTTGTCCATCAAGAAGTCCTTGAGGGCCTGCGGCACCCGATCAGCGTGGCAAATATGGAACACCAACGTGTCGGTCACCACGGAGAGTTGCAGGACAGCGGCACGCTGCCTCTCCTCGGGTGTGGCGTCGGTGAACTCGCAGTCGAGGCCCACGATCTTCATCGGCGCGGCGTCGAGGTAGCGCCTCTTGACGACGCGGATCCATCTCTCCACGGTTGATGCGCGGAGAGTGACCACGACCTTGAAGTGCATGTCGACGGCGTCGTCCTTGTAGTGGTACACCTCGGATCGAGGTGGGGGCGCGAGTGGCTCCATGGCGCGCGGCAGCGATTCGAGAGAGAAGATTAGAGAGAGGAGATGGTGTATTTGGCAAATGGCACTGTAGCTCTCTTATATAGAGCTAGCAGGGGAGATGAGGAGGCTGGTAATTAATCCGGCCGTGTTTTTCAACTTCCCAAAATCCATTAAACATTTGATCAACTTCCAAGACAACGTTTCATTCCCCGGCCGTGTGTTCAACGACCAGCGCGGGAACCCAAGGGTCCTCGTTTGAACACATTAGTCGCGGGTTGTATGTAGGACCGGGACTAAAGAGTCCTCGTTTGAACGAATTAGCCGCAGACCCCTTTAGTCCCGGTTTGTATATCAAAACGGGACCTTTGGTCCCTAACGGGCCGCGACTAATGCTTGCCGTACGCTTCGGCGTTTTCGGGGCGACATGTCCGGACCATTAGTCGCGGCCCAGACCGCGGCCGGGACTAATGGCCCGGACGAAAGGCCTCTTCTCTACTAGTGCTTCCTTCCTGAAGGGCGTCGTGGCTAACCTTCGTCCGCTTCCTCCTATGCCGGGGGAAACCCTAGGACCAGTATGCTGGTCCGGGCAGCAGTGTGACTTTCCTTCTTGAAGGTGCTGCTTGATACTCGTCCTTTCGGTGCTTAGAAGCGTGGTGGTACTTCGTCGGAGAGGGCGCAGCGGTTTCGAGTCACCGTCGCTTAGTCGATCCGCCTATGTCGTTCTCTCTTTCTTCTTTTCCTTTTCTTGGGTGTGTGTTGGCTGTCGCCCCAGCCGTGTCTCTCGTTGGTTGTATCATGTGGTTGCTATATTAATATAGCGGGGCTACGGCCTATTTCGTCAAACCATACACGTTGACAACACTTCCGGCGCAATAAACTTGTTAAGATCAATGACCCTTTGACGTGTCCATGTTACCACCCCGTCGATTTTTTTCACCATGGACCATAGATGGAGATTGAAACCTTCGACTCCGGCCAAACCAAGCAGCCCATCCTCTGTGGGCATGATGATAATCTCCCCCTCGTAGCTAGCTAGCGCGTCGTACGGAATCGTCTCGGTCAGGCCCAGCCTATGATCATCCAAATCAAACTCAAGGATGCTAGAATTATCCAACAGCCAGTAGAGCGTGTTCCCAACGAGAGCCGTCGGCTTGGCATCAACTGCTAAATATGGCATAGCGATGGAGGTGATCTCACTCCAGATGCCGGTCTCGGAGTAGACGCAGGCACAGGCCACGTAACTGCTTGGACTGCACACGTACACCACCAGGAACGGGCACCTCGAATGGCAGTCGCCGTGGCCGGCCGCGCGGAGAACCGCGGCGTTGAACACGCCCCCACAATCCGGGGCCGGCGGCACGGTCAGGTAGCACGCGTCGCCTGTCGCGAGGTCCCAGACGAGCAGCGCCGAGGAGTGGCGGTTTTCCAGGAGGGCGAGGCCGTGGCGGCAGTCCAGAGCCCACCAGTCATCGTGGGACATGGTGGCAGCGGCAGAGGCCGCGAAGGAGTCGGCGGTGCTGACGAAGAGGGGAGGTCCCGGCTGGTTGTTGAAGAAGCCGAACACGGGAGGCGTCACCCCGTGGAACTTGCGGAAGCGGCGGAGGAAGCCGGCGTCGTCGACGAGGCCGCGCAAGTGCTTGGAGACGAGGGAGGCGCGGCGGAGGTAGATTGGCTCCGGCGGGAGGCGCAGGAGGACCTCCAGGAGGAGGTCGTCCGGGAGAATCGGATGCGGCGGCGGCGAGGCGGCGCTGCGGCTTGCAGCGAGGGCGTCCATTGGGTCTGAGATTGGGGAAAAGGATGGTGAGAGGGTTTTTGGTTTGATTTTTTACCCCACTGTTTTTGAATGGATTTTTCACCCCACTTGGAAAAATGTCCTCAAATTGAAATCCACATTAAGGACCCGTTTGATAGCTACGTTTTTTGTGAAGTATATTGATAATACTTCAGTTTTCTAAAATACCAAAGTATTTGAAGTATTGAATAATTTAATGCGTTTTAGTCCAACGAATACTGTGGTTTATATACTTCAGTATTTCAAGAAATTGCACTCAGTTTGAAGTATTGAAAAAAGAGGTACGAACCTCTTTTTCCAAAACTGAATTATTTCTTACTCCGGCACATGTAATGTAAATACTACGGGTCCGTTTGGCATCAAAGTTTTTTTTTAAAGTATTATGAGAATACTATGGTTTCTAAAAAAACGGAAGTATTAAATACTTTGAGGTGTTTGGATGCAATGAATAATGTGGTTTCAAAACTAAAGTTTCCCCCAATAATTCAGTTTTAATCGTTTTGGAAACTTTGTTCTGGACCTCTTTTTTTCTAAACCAAGAAACTGAAGTATTCATCCGCCTGGCACTCAAATATTTAATTTTATGAATACTGTAGTTTTAAGAAAACTGAGATTCCAAACTAATCCTACAGTTTTACAATATTTTGGTTTTAGAAAAGCTTTGTGCCAAACTAATTTTTGGAATATTTTCAGTACACGCCTTTGTTCGAAAAATAAAAACGCATGCCTTGTCAAAAATTTAACAACTCGATGGTGGTACACCGAAAAAAGAGAGTGAATTCCCTTTTACTTGTGCATATGTGACTCTTATAGCCCAACCTGGTGGAACAAAATCAGAAGTACATCATATAAAAAAATTGAACATGATTTTGCCCACATTTTGACATTTTGCATGTATCGTTAGAATAGACCTACATGTTAGGTCTATGTGACGCGCCACAATATGTAAAGAACGGATGGCATCATCGACGATAATGTCCGGTCTCTCTTCACGATCGGTTAAATTCTTTGTCGTTATCGTAATATTGTTTAGCCTTAATCATCACCTCACACCTGGTCCAATGAAAATACACCAGAAAAAGAGGGTGCTATTTTTTAATGATTGTTAATATCGATGATTACTAACTAGATGGGGTAATTAGTGTCACAAATGCTAGGGTATAAAGTGGAACTCACTCTAGAAAAAATGTACACTGTATGGGGTGAATGCACATGTCAGTTGTTGGGGGAAAGAATTGTGTGCCCACGTCCATCCTCGGAAATGATCTATGTTTCTTTTCGATATTTTGTTGTGTTACTACTCACTAAGTATAAGGGGTAAGCATTAAATCTCTGAGTCTGCTCTAATATAAATCTCTGAGTTTCATGGCAATGGGGTTACAAGACCAACGGAAGATTGAGCCGTCAGAAGCAGGAAGACACGTGTTACTTGTTTTTGTACAACAAAGTTGACTTGGTTTGTAATTACAAAGATGGTTCATGAATGGTTCGTACGATTTGCCATCTAAAAGAATAGAATATGAGCCGAGGAAGGAAGAGGCTGACGGCGTGGGTGCCAGGGCAGGTGGGTGTCTTCCGCGGCTCCGAGCTGTTGGTTACCAACGTTCTTCGCCTGTCCAGTCGACAGTCTAGTCTGAACTCTGAATCAGATGGAGCAGAGGTCAGGCTGGTTTACCTATCAATACAATGATTCACCAGTTTACTGCATAATTCTATGCGATGAATCGTGCAGACAGGAAGTTCATCAATAGCTTCGTAAGATTTTGGCATCTAAAAAATAGTGGGTACCTGGAAATACAGTGTTGATTGACTGATAGCTCAAAATAAACACATCAATGAACTGCTTGTCAGGCTACCGACGCATCAATTAGGTGTATAACTGGTTATCAATAGTAACTGGAGGAAAAAAACAGAGATAAAAGGAAGAGTTTGTACTGAACCTAGGCAGACCAGTCGAAACAAAAACAAGATACGAAATTTTTAGTGTTTATTATTCTCGTGCCGGCCATCCTCCTAGGCAGAAGAGTCGAAGAAAAAACAAGATACGAATTTTTTTGTGTTTATTATTCTCGTGCCGCCCATCCTCCCTCTCTCTCTGGTTTCATAGTTCCAGAAGAGCCACGAGTTAAGGTTAATTATTACATCTTCCGCCCGATTAGGCGCTAACAGTACTTAATAACTGATTACAACGGCAGCTGTTCGATCTTCCTGAACAGTATGGTGCATGTTGTCGTAGCCGTTGGATAACTGAAGTTTGTCGACGATGTCTGAAGAACAAACGATAGATAGTAGCAGCGATCCTGACACTGCTCCGTGCGGGGATCCAGAGGCGTCCTCAGTCAGCCAGAAAAGCTTTGAATAGCTCTTCCGAAAAGCTTTGAATAGCTCTTCCGAGTTAGTGGATCTGGAGGGAGGCATTGAAGGGCCTAGGTCCCCAATGATGCCGGTGACGTGATACTTGGTGTGGCAGGGTCGTCGAAGATGCATGGCGAGCTTGGTGTTGGAGTTGGCAGACCATTGCCGTAGGCTACGACCTCGGTGGCGCCCTTGAGTCCGAAGAGCGTTGAAGGCGGAAGGAAGTCATTAGCCACGCCGAGTGCGGCGGGGTCACAGACGGAGTGGGCGCCTGTGCGGGTTGGTGTCGTCCCCGCTGTAGGTAACCGTCGTTCGCCTGGCCAGTCGCCAGTCTAGTCTGAAAT
Source organism: Poa pratensis (assembly GCA_947311845.1). Classification (NCBI taxonomy): domain Eukaryota; kingdom Viridiplantae; phylum Streptophyta; class Magnoliopsida; order Poales; family Poaceae; genus Poa; species Poa pratensis. The sequence continues at coordinate 102,243,869 of CAMZMU010000020.1, forward strand.
CTCTGAAGGAGATAGAGGAGAGGTCAGGCTGTTTGATATCTATCTATAGAATGATACAGGTGATTCACAATTCACTAACAAAAATCAGTTGATTCACGAATTTACTGCTGCAGAATTCTATATATTGAATCTTTCATATATGAAGGAAAAACTGATACGTACCGGCATAGATCCTCGAGCCCTGAACACAAAACTGGATACCAAAGTATACGCGTGAAGAGTTTTTTTCTCCTTAGTGTCTGAAGAAAAATAAGAACTGGGTCAAGGCAATGATTTCATGGTCTGTGCGTATTAGAAGAGGTCGACGGACCGCTCCGTGCGGGTACCAATGAGCCGGCGACGTGGTCCGAGATCGTGCCAGGATCGTCGAAGATGCACAGCGAGACAGATGCCCCAGAATTGGAAGATGAAGTTGGCGTGGATGGTGCTTGTGCCAGCACTCACCGTCCCCCATGGGACGCAACATGGCCCCTCGCGCAGGGAGGGGCGGCATGGCCCGGTGGGTGTTTCTTTAGAGTTCGGCAGACAGGCAGCTGCCAAGTTGTTGGGTACCAACATTTGCCAGCGAGTTGCCACTCCACTCTAAAGTAGATGCAGAAGAGGTCAGGCTGTTATCTGTCAATAGAATGACTCAGTATTTCAATTCATTCATGTTACCTTTCAAAACACAGTAAGTTGGAACTGAAATGTACCGGCACCGACCCTGTAGTCCTCGACATAGACTGGGATGCTACTTTGATGCAGAAGCCAGCTCAGTTTCCCTTTTCAAAAGGGAAAAAAAAACATTAAGATAAGCTTCAGAGTATACGCTTGGAGAGCTGCTTCCTCCTTAGCGACTAGAGAAAAATAGGAACCGGGTGAAGGCAACGATTTCATATTAAGAAAGGATAATTTATTTGGGTAGCAGTGAAGCACCTCATTTAACTCATGGTGGGCATAATCAGCTGCATTCCCAGCGAATGTAGAGGGATGCAGATAGTGCCACCAGAGCAGCCATGATACACCTTGAACCGTGGCTTCATTCATCTTTGGTTTCCCCAATAGGGAGCAAATTTAGAGGAGAACCTGGACCTGAACGAGTAAACCAAATGAGAAGCCAATGTATTATGCAACGCAAGTCCAACAAGCCAGACCAGAGACCAACTGACCTGGGAATTGTGGTCAAGGCAGCTCCTTCAGAACACGGAGATTATGTCCATATTACAAAGTTTGTAGCCGCGACAATACCTTCAGAGCACGAAACAGACATGAAAGGGAACAAACAAGATTAGATAGTTACCACATCTGCGAATTATCTAAAACGGCCCGAATAGAAGAACATACCAGAGAATGAAATGTTACCTTAGGCCCCGATTGGTTCAGCCTAAAATGTCGTTTCTAGCTGTTCCCCAATACTTAGCAGAGCAAAACTTATATTTGGCTTACTCATTTCGTCAAGCACTTGCTATGCGCCTCCGCGGCCGCTGATCGCCGTTACCGTGTTGAAAAAAGCGTAGATGAGTGAGCTCGTGTAGCTGCCCAGCGCCACAGTGAGCAGCGTGAAGGACAGGCTCCCGGCGCCCGGCGGCATCCAGCCTCCTCATCTCGACCAGCGCCACGACGGCCATGGCACACGCCATGAGCAGCAGGCCGGGGATAAGCTCCTGAGGGCCGGCACGATCACCGAGCCGTAGATGAGCACCCACGCCACCTCGAAGGACACCGTGGACGCATCTCGTCGAAGGACACCTGGATGGTGAACCACATGACACGCGCGTCCATGGCGCTGCCCTGCTGCGCATACGCCGCGGACAGCACGATGCTTGTCGCCCAGCAACCGCATCAGGATCTTGAGCTTCTCCAGATCGGGTATGAAGAGGACCAACGAGCAGAGACGCCCCGCCGCCGCCGCCACCAGCTAGCTCCCCCACCCAGGCGCCGCTTCGCCCTTCCCGTCCCGCACGACGGCCTCCACCTCCAGCCCGGCGAGGCACCTCGGCCTCCTGCACGAAGAGGTACCACCTGGAACCACCACGAGCGCCATCTCGGCGAGGCCAAGTCCCCGGCGAGGTCGCCGGCGAGTTCCACTACGGCGAGGGGCGTGCTTGATGGGGGCCTTCACTTCACAGGCGGCCACTTGATGTGATTCTGCACAAGTGGAATCCCGCAGATGTTACATTGAAACTGTTAAGCGTGGTCTAATATGACATAAAACAAGAGCTAGCAAAACGTCTATGTGACATTAGTAGGCCTGATTAGAAAAAAGTAGCTGTACAGACTCAGATGTGTAAACGGCTAAACGCAATTAGAGTGAACAATCCAAATGACTGATGCGGCAGCATCCAGCGTGAATGAAATCATGAATTAAGGAGCAGAAGTTGGTTTTGCATGTACTAACCGGCGGATTGACTTGAACGAGTGTGATCCTCATGCACTCAGCTGCACGATGCATAAAGCATTCACCAGACTGCATTGAAACAAGTAGACTGTCAGAATTTCACATCACGTCAAATCAAAGAAAGCAGGAGGAGAGATAGTATTACGTACGATGTAATATTGCAGAGAAATATGGGTCTGTTGCTTTTAACTTAATGGCTTGCTTGGCTAGCTCGGAACCGCAATCACATACTTGTAGTGTTTGCAGTGATGTGGGGAGGCCCTCCTTTGGTGGCAGAGATTGGATTTTTTTACAAAAACTGATAAATAATATCCTGAGAGAAGAAATGTGAGGTAACCTTTGAGGGAGGGACCGCAGAGCAGAGCAGCGCATAAACATGAGTTGTTGGAGGGAGGTGAGGAGCTGAAGCGCTTGCTCTTGCTCTTCCGTGAAGGATTCCACCAGGTCATCATCACTGAACTGTAACGTGTGGAGGGTACCAGCAAGGTGGCTGCAAATGGGAGCAACGAGCACTGCGGAGATGCTGTCCACATGAACAAATTCCAATTGGAATGAACCAGCATGCATTACCTTGCTACTTGCCACCTCTGACAGCAGATCTGCTGCTATAGAGGCACTATCCCGGTTGTAGATGGTCAATTTCTTGAGGTTGACTGTGATTAGAGGATTGAACCCATCCATTGTTAATTCTTCAATATCGGACAGATGTAGATCTTCAAGACACGTGAGGTTTGCGAGCACACCCATTGACTTCATGCCTGCATCTCCGTAAATCTGAAGTTTCGTGAGGGAAGGAGGGAAAGGGTTCACGGTCTGAGCTCCACCCACTTCTCCCATGGCCCACCGAGTGAAAATCTTCCTACAGCCCTGTACTATAAATGATTGGAGCATCCTGAGGTCACCGAGTCCTCCTCCATCCTCCAAAGGCAGAAGCTCCAGCTCCGCACACCTCTGGATTTCAAGCACCGAAAGACCAGGGAAACACTTCAACACCTTTGAAAACAGTTCCCTTTGAATACATAAATCCCACAGGTCAAGCTTCTGAACTGAATGGAAGACAACACTGTCATCCAGTTCTGCAAGGAACAAGCCGTCACATCTTTTGACATCTAAACTTCTCAGGGACTTTAGCGCTTGGAGTTCTGACAATAAAATGTGTGATACATTACTAATCTCCAGATGTTGTACCGTATCCATATTGGGGAAGATCAAAGCCCCATTATATCCATCAATACTCAACTTATTTTCATTGTAGGACAGTTCAGACCCACTGTTACTCACATTCATATATGTTAGTGTGGAAGTGTGCGGCAGGGGGGAAACTGAGGCAGCTCAGGACAATTATCAATATCAAGAGTAGACAGCATGGTAAAACGGCCAGAGCACTTCAAGAAGGGAAACGAGCTGAGCAAGGGGCAATCTCTGCAAGTGATGCTTTCAAGCCTTGCAAATAAATGGCTATTAGGTTCCCCCACCCACTCAACAAGTTCTGGCATATCCTCAAACCGAATTGTCTTCAAGTGCAAGAAACTTCTCTCTGTAACACCACCAAACCCAGGCCCGAACATATGCATTCCAACATTCTCCAAGCTGAGTTTGGTCAGGTGTGGTAGCTGCTCAAAAGGTGGAAGAGTATCCCAAGATAAACCCTCAAGATGGAGAGACTCCAACCTTTTTGTGCTAATGTCACCAAACAACCAACTAGGACCAACCGCAACACCAGGATTTACAATGCAAAGAGCTCTAATATTAGGGTGTGGTTGAAGACCATCAAGAACATCATCATCTACACTCATGTGCTCAGTCCCCAAACTAATCTCAACTCTTTCATATTTCTTTTACTCTTCATATTGGCCTTGCTAGCTTCTTCCTTGGATGTCACCATTTCAAGATTGCATATACTGAGTTCTCCTCCAAGCTGACTCAATTCCCCCAGCTCTCTCAGCTCGAATCCAGTACTCTCTTTCCTAACATAGAACTCTTTTAGCTCCTGTAAGCACACCATCTTACCAACCTCGGGAATGTTTGAATGGAGTTCTTTGGAAGAATATATATGGCCTAAATTTACAAGACGGCTAAAGTCTTTAGGAATTTTTTTACTACCACACCAATCTTTTAGGTCTAAGAATTTCATGTGGTAAAATCTCGACAATGTGCTAGGTAAAGTCATATTCTTTAAGCCATAAGGTGAACTAATTTTAAGGTATTGGAGGTGGATAAGACTTGAAAAGTTTTTTGGCAAAGATCCTTGAGTGTTCATTGCTATAAATAGAACTCTAAGACCCTCAATAGATTCAAATGTTTCTCTTAAAACATTAGCTATTCTTGCATTATGAAAGCCAAATATCATCAAAGTGCGCAAATTTTTAATGTCTACCCTCCCGTTCAGTTTACCCATTTCTTCGCTAAAATTTGCATCATATGTATCTTCTATGGTGATTGATAAGTGTCGAATAGAGCTTGGTATGCTATCAGTAGTAAAACTTAAACTACTTACATTGACACATTCTTGTGATGAAACATTTCGAGACAGTTCATGTAGTAAATCATGCATCACATAGAATTGACCAGAACTATCACCTCCCTCCATGAGAAACCCATTGTCCACTAGTTCTTCTAAGTATCTGTTATTGTTTTGGCAACTAGAGTCTACGAGACCTATTGCAATCCAGAAGCGAGTAATTTCTATCTTATTGAACTTATAATCTTCAGGAAAGAGAGCACAATATGAAAAACATTTTTTCAAACGGTAAGGAAGGTAATGGTAGCTAATTTTCAGAGATGGCATAATATCATCTTCATTTTTTGTATTTTGCCACTCATTCTTTTCAAGAACTTCCATCCAATATTCTCGAGAAAGGTTTTTCCTCAACAACCGACCAACTGTATTTGCTGCCAATGGTGAACCCTTTAGTTTCTTTGCAATATCTCTTGCGACATCAGTTAAATCACTTTCATAATTCCTGGGTTTTATATGGCCAAATATGCATGCTTCAAACAACGTGAAGAAGTGATTAGGCTCCAAACCATGCAGTTCTATAGGGTCAGCTTTGGTCACCATATGTGCTATAGCTGGAAATCGAGTTGTGACAAGAACCATGTTGCCCTTGGTTTCCCCCTTTGTGAATGGAGCTAATAGGCTTTTCCATTCACCCTCACTGCTGCATTTCCATATATCATCCAGGACAATTAAAAACCTTTTAGACTTCAATTTATCTGTAATTGATTTTTGAAGCTGATCTAAATTAGATGTTTCACTTGCAGTGTTGTTTCCTTCCATCTCAGTTGCAGATATGCAGCCAAGGATCTGCCGGGTGAGCTTAATCACATCAAAATCAGTTGAAACACATACCCAGACCCTGACAGCAAACTGTGCCTCAATTCTTTCATCATTATACAAGTGTTGTGTGAAAGTTGTCTTTCCTATACCACCAGGACCAACAAAAGGCATAACTGAGAGGGTTTCGGTGTGATATGTGCCATTGGTGAGCGTATTTACAGTTTGCTCAAACATGACCCTTCTCCCATACAATTTATCTTGTGCAACCGTTGAGCCCGTGGGAGGCCTCTTAATGGTAACCATTGTGCTACTATATGGGATTTTGTTAAGCAAGTGAGAGACAGGATCACATAGGTCGTGTATGCTCTCTATCACTAACTTGATTTTGTTGGACATGGCAACTCTGTCAAATGTCAACTTCCCACTACCACTATCAGGCTTTGATGTATCAGTGATGACAGTAGAAGCAGAAGCAGAAGCAGAATCATCATCTTGTGTACGTGAGCAAGAAAAGCATGGAAGCCAGTTACCGATGGTGTGGCGAGCAGCATGGCGACCATGGAGAGCATGCCCACGGAGACCATCTCCCAGCTCCGGGGCAGCCTCCTGGGTGCTGTCCAACTGGTCTTGGATCATGAAGTAGTGCAGCTCGTCCAGCGCGTCCTCGGCCTCATCAGCCTTCTTGCTCAGGTCCTCCAGCAAGCTCTGCAGGCCAGGGTTGCTGCTCACATCCCTCTCCTGGGCCGCGTGCAGCAACCCTTGCATGTACTTTAGCTTGGTTTTGATCTGCTCAGAGTTGAGGCCAAGCTCGGAGCTGGCCACATATGCGGCCACCAAGTCGTCGGACAGCTTGTTCAGCACCTTGCCAACGAGCCAGCTCGCCGCGCCGATGGCCGACTCCATCTCCTCCTCCAACCGTCACCGTACACTGGAGTGACTGGTGTTTGGTGTGGTGGGTGGGCGTACTGCAGAGAACAGCACGCGAGGTAGAAAAGTTAGTGATGTGGGTGCATCTCTTGGAAGAGGCCTTGATGTCTCGTTTTATAACCTTATTGGCGTGGGGGTAATCCAGGCAAAGCGAGCTTGATGACTCTTTCAACTATTCGAAACGGCATTGTTGACCTTGGACAATGCACCGGAGGAGGGATCCAAGAAGACGCTCTGTAAACAAAGAGCAGCTCACATGGGGAGCGAGCTGGACGCTGCGCTGAAGGAGGCATCCAAGAAAACGCTCCTCCAAATTAAGAGCAGCTCACATGGGAAGCGATGGATCCATGGCTCGGCGACGACTTATAGCAAGTCGGTCGATGCTTTGGTTGTGCACTCGAGGAGGAAAGTATCCAATGGGGACTGCTCCATATATTTCTTTCAGATATCGGACGGGAAGACGCGCTCGTTGCTGGTCACGATGTCCTAGACGAAGAGCGTGCCCGAGCAGTAGCTGTCTCCGTGGTGACGAAGCACCCACCAGTCTCCGTGCTGACGAAGCCGAGAGGACCTCACGCCGTGGACGAGGCCGCGCACTGCCTTGAGACTGCCGCGGGAGGATCTCCAGCAAGAGATGGGGTCAGGGCGACGGCGAATCGGCACGGCATCGAGCTCGTCCATGGGGTTTGCCAGTTTCCCCAGTTCGAGCGTTGGGGAGAAAATATATGACCAGTCCTCTTTTAGACTTTTAATTCATATACTCCTATATGACAAGTCCATGTTAAAAGGGGTGCAATCGACTTCAGATTCTCCTCTCGTCTAAGCTAGTTTGAACAGTATGATACAGTCCAACTCATGCATAACGGCGAATGCACATATAGTGCACTGGCTGAAATGATGGCTCCCTTAAAATAGAAAATAGCAAGTATATAATTAGCCCCGGTAAACGATTAGATTGTTCAAATCTGGACCAGCTGAATACTAGCTGCTGCAGCATGTAGCTGAAACTGAACCTGATCAACCGAAATTCGCTAGCAATTTCGTAGTATTCCAATATTCTTAGGTTTCTCAAACATTATTTTCATCATTCCATTGGCTGCTTCAAATAAACCACAGATCGAAGCGCATATGCGGAAATCTCCATAAAGCAACTTCAGACTTCTCAAGATGACAGAAGCATGACTAACGGTTCGATTATTTGCAGCAGAAGCCAGAAAGTAGACACCTAAGACTGGATGGAGGATTAAGCATGAAACCACTCATCTCATGACAGATACCCTATAAGTTTAGTAAACGTAGAATCGAAACCTGAAAAGTAGTGCCTCAAGATCAGTACAATGGAAGCACGGTTCTCACTCAAGAACAATGAAAATATCATGTGGTTCACAGGTCTGAACCCTCAGGAATTATCTGAAGAATTTGGTTTCTGTACTGTATCGTTCAAAGCATCCCCTTCTGGAGCTAGAATTTCAATTTGCTACGAAAACAGCAACAGAATCTGTCTGGAGAAGAGGAGGATAGCAAGTGGCATTACCAGTACAAGACCTTTTGCTCCCGGGCACCAATGATCCCTCCAATTCAAAAAATTCGAAAATCATATTTACGAGATTCAAAAAAAACTGAAAGAAATCTCCGGGTGTAGCCAATAGTATATTCCACGAACGTGTAAAATTTTAAAATACTTTGTATTTTGAGCTATACAAAAATGACAAATTATTGATCTAAATATGCCTATTTTCAAATCTCTAAATTTTACCAGATTTTGTTATTTTTGTATAGCCCATAATATAAATTATTTCAAACTGAAATTTTACAAGTTTATGGGATACACCATTGGCTACACTCGTGATTTTTTTTCAGATTTTTTTGAAACTTAAAAATATAATTTTCGATTTTTTTAAAATGGAGTGAGCACTGGAGTTCGGGAGCAAATAACACTTTCCTGTGCCATTACGGCATGACATCTAGGGAGCAAGAACACAGGCCAGCCAGGTACCACACACAGGCTTACCAAAACCGAACAGTTCAGTTCCGCGCAAATGCGCTATGCAACATTACTGAAGGCACAAATGGAGGACTAAAGACCAAGGAAATGTCATATTCACAACAATAGCTTTCTAGAGTATGGGGATTTTTTTTCCAGTCACCACTACAGTTGGTTAACGTCTACAGAACAAGGACATCCCGTGATTAATTCAATATGTTTTGCAAGTTAATATCCCATTTGGCAACGGCAAGTAGTACAAGTTTGTTGACCGCCACATTGAGCGTTCGACATTTACGGCATCACCAGGCAAAAGACTAAGGAATCTGCATGAGTAAGTTGTTTCTGCAGTCATGGCAACAAAGAATCTATGTACCTGCATAGCAAGCAATCACATCAGCAGAACCGATCTTGGCTATTCGTAAGGGGAAGAATTCAGAGCAAAGGACACCTGCAAGTTCAATCAGTAATAGAAAAACAGTTTGCATGAGCTAAAGGGAGCAACCAGACAATCAATACGCTACCAGAAATGAGCACTACCAAGCTTACCTGTCAATTGTGGTGGTACAATTACATAAGATAGTGGCACATCATCCAAATACAATGGTTGTGAGAAATCGAAGAAGTGTTTCATTTCTATTTTATACTTTTGGCGTTTACTAGCACGTTGTGATTCATCAAACCCAAGACACCACATTTTGAGGACTGAAATCTAGCGGGCACTGTTTTCTCAAACACAGACTTAGCTCATGATCGATGTACTACATAGCAAATGCATATTCGAGAAAAGATATGTAACTCATACATGATAAACTGTACCAAGCTAGCAAGCACATCAGCACAATAAAGTGTGCAGATCGAGGAAAAGTGGCTCACAGCTCCAAGAGAAAAACCGACTCAAGTCTGGGACATATAGTAATCTAACGCTAGAGGTAGATAAATAAAAGTACATGGTAGGACAAAGTAAAGGCCTTGTTAGAAACTGTACTCTTTCTCTGTCCTCCTAGCCCCAGGGCATAAGCTGCCCATCTACAACTAGATTTTTGACAAAGGTGATGATACGACCCGCTGCTTGCAAATTAACAAACCTCTAGGCTAGAGGACAAAAAGGCTACTACCCTCCAATTGATGGTGACACTCAACTTAAGCATAAGAACCGGCACGAAAGAAAGAAAAAAAACAGTTACATGACATGTACAACATTCATTACCGCGCGTCTTCTCTTTCACACTCTTTGATGGTGTCACCACGTCGAGTTACTCCGATGTAGTGCGTATTCTCACGATAATTCAAAGGTGCATCAAGGAATTACCATGTGACTAGAGCAAATGAATGGTCCTGGGACATCAATGACTTCAAAATATACTAAGAAAACGTGTCTGAAACCAAACTGTCAGTCAATGGTAGGTGGTCCAGCCACTGGAATACTGAACTGAGGCGCCATGGATTTCAAGTGCTCAAGCACATGGATCAAACTCATCTGGTTCTGTGTAGAAGCAGCAGTGTGCCTTCTATCTAACACTAAATCCAACTGAGACGTATGGTTCTCATAAAAAAAACCATCAACCTTGTTTCAAAAAAATAAATAAATAAGTCATCAAGAGGCTCACAAGTTTGAACCCTCGATAATATCTGAAGAGTTTCCTTATCTGAACCTAGAATTTTAATTCGCTGGGGCCTTTTTCGGTACATCCCCCCACCCCCCGTTTTCCCCAGTTTTCCCCTATTTAGTTAATTAAATAGGATTAATAAGTTGGCCCGCCGAAGCCCATATCCAAAGCCCTGTATACCCACGTATTTCTGTACGGTACCTCAGCTACGGCCCTACCAGTACGCACGACCAGGAGGTCGTTCCTCTCCTCCCATCGAGCAGCCGTCAGACCCGCCGCCTCGTCTCCTTCCCTCGGTCGGCCAGCCGAGCCCCTCGCCTCGTTCCCTCGGTCAGGCCGGCAACCGCATCGCCCACCAACGGAGATCCCCCAGCCCGTCGCGCCTCCCTCCTCCTCCACTCCGGCGGCATCCGTCGCCGGCTCGCACCACATCGCCGACCTGCAACGGCGATCCCCAAGCCCGTCCCGCCTCCCTCCTCCTCCATTCCAGCGGAGGCGTAGACCACCATCCGTCGCCGGCTCGCACCGCATCGCCCACCTGCAACGGCAATCTCCAATCCCGTCGCGCCTCTCTCCTCCTCCACTCCATTGGAGGCGAAGACCACCATCCGTCGCCGGCTCGCCTTCTCTGTGCTAAGGGAAGATGGCACGCACGAAGAGACCTTTAATCGGTCTTGATCAAGGTATGTTGTAGTAGCTATTAGGCTCGTTTGTCATCATATTTAGTGAAACAAGTTGTTCTACTGTAGGTCTGTAGCTATTAGAGCATCCACCGTCAGGGTTCAAAAAAAAAGAGCATCCACCGTTGCAATTTCGGAATTTCTGTGTGATTTATTGCTGTCATGTTGGGCTACTGCGGTTTTGGCGGTGCTGTTCTTCAGTAAATTTAGGAACTTCGGATGCTCTCACCAATTTCGTCTCAAGTTGGCAGTGAATTTTGGTAGCTATGAATTTGCTCTCACCAAATCATCAGTGGAAATACACATGCTCAAAATTAGCCTTCAACGAATTCACTTTGTTGTTTCCAATAATTATTATTTTTGTATCAGACAGAATACACTAGAAAGTAAATTTGGTGTGCTCGTTCAAATACAGGTACCCCTCCTCAATCCTCCTCGGATACTGAAGAAAGAGATCGACCCCTCAAGCGTATGAATGTTGGTGATGACGGTCAAAGTGACACTGACGAAGAGGTTCAGCATGACAGTGACAAAGAGGAGAGTGAGGAAGAGAGTGAGGAAGATGAGCATGAGAGTGAGGAAGCGAATGTGGCCCCAGCAAAGCGTGATATCCGCAGTGTCAGGGGCAATAAAGAGGTTGAGCAAGAGAATGTGGCCCCACCAAAGCGTGTTACCCGCAGTGTCAGGCGCAATAAAGAGGTTGAGCAAGAGAATGTGGCCCCACCAAAGCGTGTTATGCGCCGTGCCAGGAAATCGGTTGCTACTGCTCCAAAACAGAGCACCAAGACTCGTCAAATGCCCGTGCCTGACGGCATTGTCCTTGAGAAAAGAAAGCCGAAACACCCCAAAAACTACAAGGTGAACAACTTCAAATTAATGTCGAGGACAACTTATATTCTTGAGAGGACCGATGTGGATCAATGTGCGGGACCAAAAAGTGCTTCCGATCGAAGGTTTTGGTCTCGTAAGCAGCAAGATATCTATGAAAGCATCCTTCTCACGCAAGGTACAACTTTTGTTGCCCAAAAACATGTCAACATTGCTTTCATTGAGGAAAACCGTACACAATATCCAGGCTGTGTTGAGCTTATTGATGCAATGAGGCTTCGAGAAATTTTGACTCTTCGTCGTGATTGGAGTGAAGAAGCCATAATGCAATTCTATGCTACTTGTCAGTTTGGTCCTAATGATGATAGGACTCTTGTGTGGATGACTGAGGGGACCAAGTTGAGAGTATCCTTCCAAGAGTTTGCCAATCTCCTCAATATTTCTACTGAAGGCAATCTAGACCGGATTCATGATGCATCTCCAAATGGTGAGCCCAAGAACGCTACTGCTCTGGACCCTCTTCGTTGTTCTGGTTGGGGTATTTGTGGGGAAGATACTTTGCACAAAACAAGCACGCTTGAACCACTCTATGCTTTCATGTTCCATGTCATCACCAAGGCGCTTGTTCCGAAGATTGGTGATAGGGGTATGGTGAGGAACTTTGCTATTGACCTCTTGCTTCGCATGCACACTCATGGCCATAAGAGGTTTGATTTGGCGGATTTTCTTTTCTCTCTGTGTAACGAGACTACGGGCGTGTAATGACACAAATTTGTTCACTCTTTATGTTTTATGAATGCCATTTGTGCAAATCCTTTATCTACATCTATGGAACACATGAGTGTAACAGCGCGCTTTACAAACTATCTTTTAAACCAAAATACATACATATTTTATTCAATTTAGCGACGAAATACAAAATGCACCGAAAACTCAAGTACAAAGACAAGGGTTTAACAACCAAAGTTCACCTAAGTATTCTTTAAGCTACCTAGTATTGGCTTACTTCTCGTTGTCGGTTGTCTGCATAGGCAAGGTGATCCGCGCATTCCTTCTGGTAGTCATCCTCAGAATTGTCTGGACCTCCTAGACTGTCCGGCCTTTGTCCGGACAACAATGTTTCGACACGATACCAGACGTGTCCAGGCCGTGTCTGGTTGTTTTCTGTGATTTTTGAGCATTACGTCCGGACAAGAGACAGACAGTCCAGGTGGCAATCCTAGGCTTTTTTTTTACATAAACAAGGATGGCATCCCCGGTTCCATTAATATGAAACCACAACGCCCAGGTTCAGTCTCGGAATCATTTACAAAGCTAATTTTTCCGCAGCCGAATTGAAAAGAAGTAGGTCTCAGCAAGCTATGAAGTACCGATACGGCAAGACGGACATGGCGATACGAGTATGGCGATACGGGACACGGCAATTTCAGAAAGCATAGGCTTCAGGTGGCAGAGATGGTCTTTCAGCGAGGGGCAAGATGAATCTGGGCAGCAAGTGCAAACTAGAGGAAACATTTTTATTACAGCACTTTTAGCTAAGTGCGAACTGAAGCACTTTCAGATCAGTGTGATTGTGTGAACTTAAGCAGTGCGCCAGGGGGTCTTCTCCCTCCTTCCTGGAGGTCATTACGCCAGCCTGCTTTGCGTGGGCGTGTACGCTGTCGTTTTTGGAGCAGTACGGCCGGACGATGACCAGACCGTCTATGCGCTCGACATCTGATCTGGGTTGGCAACCGTCGCCTCCGATCCTTGCCGCCGCCGGGCGTTCCGTCGCCTCCGATCCTTGCCACCGCCGCCGGACGTTCCGTCGCCTCCAATCCTTGCCGCCGCCGCCGGGCGTTCCAGACAGCACGAGTTGCCGTCGATCCTTGCCGGCCTCGGTAGATGTAGATCGTGCAGACCGCGCTCGCCTCACATCCTGCCGGCCGTCCTCTCTCTTGCGTGCTGCCGTCGCCGTAGATCATGCCGGCCAGCGCAACCGTCGCTGTCAATCCTTCCAGCCACGGAAGACATCCATCTGCAACTTCCCGGGCTCGCCGTCGATCTTGCCGGCCATGGTCGCCGTAGATCATGCCGGGCGAAGAACAGGTCGCAGTCCCGTTGCTCTAGCCGACGAGACCAGCCCACGAGCGGGACGTGGGTATACGCAAACGGTTACGTACAGGGTACAGATGTGTACGCCCTAATTGGGCCATACGGGTTATTACAGGGCCGTAATACAATTTAATTAATGTTTATTTAATTAGATATTAAACCTGAGTTTTGGTTTTGAGGGGGGAGGGGGGATGTACCGAAGCAGACGGCTAATTCGCTGGACACATTAACACATTGCAGAGTTGAACCTAACTGTATTACGTAACTTAGATGTAAGGGGCGGAGCCGATCTTGGCTTGCTCGTAAGGGGCAGAAGTCAGAGTAAACAATATCTGCAAGTTCAAGAAGTAATGGAAAAACAGTTTGTATGAGCTAACAGGCAGCAATCAAACAATCAATAGGCTGCCAGAAGTGAGCACTACCAAGCTTACCAGTCATGTGTTGTGGTACATTACATAAGATAGTGGTATATCATCCAAATTAAAGGGTTGTGAGAAATCGAAGACGCGTTTTATTTCTATTGTATAAGTTTGACGTAGGATGCTTATTAGCACGTTGTGATTCATCAAACCCATGACAACATTTGGAGTATTGAAATCTAGCGGACACTGTGTTCTCAAATGCAGACTTCGCTCATGATCCATGTACTACATAGCAAATTCATATTCGAGATAAGATTAAAAAACTCATACATGACAAACTGTATGAAGGTAGCAAGCACATCAGCACAAAAAAGTGTGCAGATCCAGGAGGAAGTGGCTACAGCTCCAAGAGAACAAACCGACTAAAGTCTGAGACATATAGTCATCTAACACTAGAGGTAGATAAATAAAAAGATATGGTGGGATCTTGGTCTGGATGCAGGGTAAACATGTGGAAAAATTGGAAGTAAGAATAGCAGCACTTCCTATTCATTTTTTAGTTGTGAAAGACAAATGATTATTTTCTACTCGTGCATGAACGTACGGCTTGTTGGTGAAAATGGTGCAACACTAATTAGTTCAATAAGCTGTTCTTTCAACAGAAGTTGGTGAAAACCACAATAGGAATAAATCAATGAATGGTTCATCATTTAATAAGCTGTTCTTTCAACAGAAGTTTCGTCGAAACTTATCATCACTATGGCACATATACTTGAAAACATATACAAAGTAGAATGGTAGTTGCAGTTTGGAAGATTAAAGTGAACTTTGAAACATTAAAAATTATTAGCAGTACCTGGAACGGTAGAAACTTGTGTAAGGAAAAACGAACGAGTAGTTCCCTTTCTCTGACACCTCCTCGATGTGCATGGATTTGAGATGGATCATGTAGACGCTAGGGTCCACATAAATGAAGATCACATCAGCATCTTCAGCATAGCCAACTGGTTCCACTCGAAACCTACACGCCGCCACTACTTCCAGCGCAAGAAACTTCTCCAGATCAATGACCATGCGGCGTGCCCATGCTACCACGCCGTCAATGTTGGTGTTGTCACCTAGCTGGTATTACCGAGCTTGGTGTTCTCTCCAAGGTTTCGGATACCGGTTCAAAAAAAATTCCGGAGGGGGCCGGTATTTCCGGTAACCGGGGTTACCGGAAAATACCGGCCGGTAACCGGCCCAATATTTCGGCAAGAATTTAGGATTTAAACTTAAAACATCGAATTTTTTTGAAATTTAAATTTTCCGAGCACAAATTTATTTCAAATTTGACTATTCCGAGATTTTTCATCCGAAATATGCAAATTCCGGGGGGGTCCGAGAAATCCGGTTACCGGCCGGTTACCGCGGAATTCCGGCCGGTAACCGAAACCTTGGTTCTCTCTCAACTAGCTATGGTAGATGGACACACACGAATGGAGTGAAGCCTTATGAATTGCTTGTATTTTAGCTTAACATACAACGATGGAGTACATGTCCTTATATAGACGATTCAAGGTCGGTGCTACAGTAACCGACCTGCTACAGTGACCGACCTATACAACTAGCTCCAACTAAGATGGGAAGGAGAAGTTTGCTACTGCTACAGAGTACAACTCATGTCTATCCTGGATACAACTAGCTACTAGCTTAACCACTAAGAAACAGTAGTAAAAACCAAATTCTATACTAGCACTGCACTGAATTATTCAACAATCTCCCCCTAAGGCAGATGCAGTGCGCTTACTGAACCCTGACGACCTTGATCTTCTCACGGAGCAGCTGGAGACGCACATGTCCCAGAGCCTTTGTCAGGATATCTGCGAGCTGATCTTCAGTGCCAACAAACTGAACCACGACAGTGCCATCCTCAGTGCAGTTCCTGATGTAGTGGTACCGCACTTCAATATGCTTGCTGCGGTCGTGGAACACTGGGTTCTTGATGAGCTGAATTTCGGACTTGTTGTCCACATGCAGATCGACGACCAGAGGATCAGTCCCAAGCAGATCACCGAGCAGGCGGCCTAGCCAGACTCCCTGACAGGCCGCTGTTGCTGCTGCAATGTACTCAGATTCGCAAGACGACATCGCTACCACCCTCTGCTTCTGGCTCTGCCAGGACACCGGACAATCACCGAAGAAGAAGAGTGTGCCTGAGGTACTCTTCCTGTCGTCGATGTCGCCTGCCATGTCTGCATCGCTGTAGCCGATCAGGTGAGCTCCACCAGGTGCTGAGGTGTAGGAGCAGCCGATGTCAATTGTCCCAGCGATGTAGCGGAGTAGGTGCTTCACAGCACTCATGTGCTCAGTGGTGGGCGCCTCCATGAGGCGGCTCACCATGCCGACTGCGAAGCTGATGTCGGGCCTCGTGTGTACCAGGTACCGGAGGCTGCCGACGGTGCTGCGGTAGAGCGTGACATCGAC
The DNA here is from genome assembly GCA_947311845.1 of Poa pratensis. NCBI lineage: Eukaryota > Viridiplantae > Streptophyta > Magnoliopsida > Poales > Poaceae > Poa > Poa pratensis. The sequence continues at coordinate 102,260,477 of CAMZMU010000020.1, forward strand.
CGGTGGATTGGAGCTCTGCTTGGACAGCTTCAGCCTTGGCTCCATCGGCACTTGAGCTCCATTGCAATCCGCCATTCCTGCCTTCTCAAGGAGCTTGGCAGCGAATGCACTCTGCTTCAGAGTGATGTGGCCGGGCTTCTGTGACACCTCGATGCCCAGGTACAGAGTGAGCAGGCCAAGATCGCTCATTTTGAACCTGTCGCACATCTGCTGCTTGAACTCGGAGATCGCCGTGGTGCACGCGCCGGTGATGACGAGGTCGTCGACGTAGACACCTAGCAGCAGCCGCGACTTATCCTTGCCGCGGGTGTACACAGCGTGCTCGGAGGCGCTCCGCTCGAATCCGAGTGACACCAGGACGGCGTGGAGCTTGCTGTTCCAGGCGCGTGGGGCCTGGCGGAGTCCATACAGCGCCTTGTGGAGGCGCAGTACCTTGCTGCTGTACTTGCCGTCGATGAATCCTGGCGGCTTGCTCACGTACACCTCCTCGCCCAATTCCCCGTTGAGGAACGCCGTCTTCACATCCATGTGGTGCACCTGCCACTGGAATTGAGCGGCGACGGCGAGCAGGAGCCTGACGGAGTCCAGGCGCGCGACAGGGGCAAAGACCTCATCGAAGTCAATCCCCGGCCGCTGGACGTAGCCCTTTGCGACGAGCCTGGCCTTGTGTTTGAGGACGATACCGTCGGCGTCCCGTTTCAGCTTGTAGACCCACTTGAGCCCGATGGGCCGGTGGCCGGCGGGCAAATCCACCAGCGACCAGGTGGAATTCTGCTCGATCGAGGCCAGCTCATCAACCATTGCCAGCCTCCAGTCTTCATCAGCCTCCGCCTCGGCGAGCGTCGTCGGCTCGCCAGTGGGAGTGAGCAGGAGGCGCTCTGCCCGCCCTGGATTCTCCGCATTGGGATCAACCAGATCGAGAACGCGGCGGTAGCGGTGGTTGCCCTGTGGGTCAACGCCTGCGTCGAGGTTTTCCTCGTCTCGATCGGCTGGTGGAGACACGAAGCGGATGGGCTGGTCCTCGTTCGCAGTCATGGGCCTGACTGGGCTTGAAATCCCATCAGCGATGGATGTGGCCCGAGACGGCGGAGTTTGAGCCGGAGACGATGACGCGGCTGGCACGCTCGATGCCGGCATCGGCATGGTCCAGTTCTCGACAGTGAACGTGGACGCGCCGCCGCCGTGCTCCCCCCAGTCCCAGCTTGCACCCTCGTCGAAGATGACATCCCTGGAGACGACGAGCTTTTTCTTTGCTGGATCATACAGGCGATGCGCCTTGCTTCCGTGCTCGTAGCCGATCATCACCATCGGGCGTGAGCGGTCGTCGAGCTTCTTGAGCCCTGGCTTCGTCTCCTTCACGTAGGCCCTGCAACCAAATACACGCAGGAAGTGTACATTTGGCTTGCGACCGTACCAGCCCTCGAATGGAGTCATGCCATCGAGGCTTCTCGTCAAAGACCTGTTCAGCACGAACACTGCAGTCATGGCAGCTTCTCCCCAGAACTCGGCAGGCATGGACATGGCCTTGAGCATGCTCCTCGTGGCGCTGACGACCGTCTGGTTCCTCCTCTCTACTACCCCATTTTGTTGAGGAGAATAGGGGGCAGTGAGGTGCCGCTGGACGCCGTGCTCGGCGCACCACTCAGCGAAATCCACCGCAGTGAACTCGCCGCCGCGGTCCGTGCGAAGCACTCGGAGCGGCTGTCGTGACTCCTTCTCCGCCTCTGCCTGGAAGCGATGAATTGCCGCCGCTGCTTTGTCCTTGGACTTGAGCAGAAACATCCACATGAAGCGGCTGAAATCGTCGACGAGCAGCGTGAATGAAATCATGAATTAAGGAGCAGAAGTTGGTTTTGCATGTACTAACCGGCGGATTGACTTGAACGAGTGTGATCCTCATGCACTCAGCTGCACGATGCATAAAGCATTCACCAGACTGCATTGAAACAAGTAGACTGTCAGAATTTCACATCACGTCAAATCAAAGAAAGCAGGAGGAGAGATAGTATTACGTACGATGTAATATTGCAGAGAAATATGGGTCTGTTGCTTTTAACTTAATGGCTTGCTTGGCTAGCTCGGAACCGCAATCACATACTTGTAGTGTTTGCAGTGATGTGGGGAGGCCCTCCTTTGGTGGCAGAGATTGGATTTTTTTACAAAAACTGATAAATAATATCCTGAGAGAAGAAATGTGAGGTAACCTTTGAGGGAGGGACCGCAGAGCAGAGCAGCGCATAAACATGAGTTGTTGGAGGGAGGTGAGGAGCTGAAGCGCTTGCTCTTGCTCTTCCGTGAAGGATTCCACCAGGTCATCATCACTGAACTGTAACGTGTGGAGGGTACCAGCAAGGTGGCTGCAAATGGGAGCAACGAGCACTGCGGAGATGCTGTCCACATGAACAAATTCCAATTGGAATGAACCAGCATGCATTACCTTGCTACTTGCCACCTCTGACAGCAGATCTGCTGCTATAGAGGCACTATCCCGGTTGTAGATGGTCAATTTCTTGAGGTTGACTGTGATTAGAGGATTGAACCCATCCATTGTTAATTCTTCAATATCGGACAGATGTAGATCTTCAAGACACGTGAGGTTTGCGAGCACACCCATTGACTTCATGCCTGCATCTCCGTAAATCTGAAGTTTCGTGAGGGAAGGAGGGAAAGGGTTCACGGTCTGAGCTCCACCCACTTCTCCCATGGCCCACCGAGTGAAAATCTTCCTACAGCCCTGTACTATAAATGATTGGAGCATCCTGAGGTCACCGAGTCCTCCTCCATCCTCCAAAGGCAGAAGCTCCAGCTCCGCACACCTCTGGATTTCAAGCACCGAAAGACCAGGGAAACACTTCAACACCTTTGAAAACAGTTCCCTTTGAATACATAAATCCCACAGGTCAAGCTTCTGAACTGAATGGAAGACAACACTGTCATCCAGTTCTGCAAGGAACAAGCCGTCACATCTTTTGACATCTAAACTTCTCAGGGACTTTAGCGCTTGGAGTTCTGACAATAAAATGTGTGATACATTACTAATCTCCAGATGTTGTACCGTATCCATATTGGGGAAGATCAAAGCCCCATTATATCCATCAATACTCAACTTATTTTCATTGTAGGACAGTTCAGACCCACTGTTACTCACATTCATATATGTTAGTGTGGAAGTGTGCGGCAGGGGGGGAAACTGAGGCAGCTCAGGACAATTATCAATATCAAGAGTAGACAGCATGGTAAAACGGCCAGAGCACTTCAAGAAGGGAAACGAGCTGAGCAAGGGGCAATCTCTGCAAGTGATGCTTTCAAGCCTTGCAAATAAATGGCTATTAGGTTCCCCCACCCACTCAACAAGTTCTGGCATATCCTCAAACCGAATTGTCTTCAAGTGCAAGAAACTTCTCTCTGTAACACCACCAAACCCAGGCCCGAACATATGCATTCCAACATTCTCCAAGCTGAGTTTGGTCAGGTGTGGTAGCTGCTCAAAAGGTGGAAGAGTATCCCAAGATAAACCCTCAAGATGGAGAGACTCCAACCTTTTTGTGCTAATGTCACCAAACAACCAACTAGGACCAACCGCAACACCAGGATTTACAATGCAAAGAGCTCTAATATTAGGGTGTGGTTGAAGACCATCAAGAACATCATCATCTACACTCATGTGCTCAGTCCCCCAAACTAATCTCAACTCTTTCATATTTCTTTTACTCTTCATATTGGCCTTGCTAGCTTCTTCCTTGGATGTCACCATTTCAAGATTGCATATACTGAGTTCTCCTCCAAGCTGACTCAATTCCCCCAGCTCTCTCAGCTCGAATCCAGTACTCTCTTTCCTAACATAGAACTCTTTTAGCTCCTGTAAGCACACCATCTTACCAACCTCGGGAATGTTTGAATGGAGTTCTTTGGAAGAATATATATGGCCTAAATTTACAAGACGGCTAAAGTCTTTAGGAATTTTTTTACTACCACACCAATCTTTTAGGTCTAAGAATTTCATGTGGTAAAATCTCGACAATGTGCTAGGTAAAGTCATATTCTTTAAGCCATAAGGTGAACTAATTTTAAGGTATTGGAGGTGGATAAGACTTGAAAAGTTTTTTGGCAAAGATCCTTGAGTGTTCATTGCTATAAATAGAACTCTAAGACCCTCAATAGATTCAAATGTTTCTCTTAAAACATTAGCTATTCTTGCATTATGAAAGCCAAATATCATCAAAGTGCGCAAATTTTTAATGTCTACCCTCCCGTTCAGTTTACCCATTTCTTCGCTAAAATTTGCATCATATGTATCTTCTATGGTGATTGATAAGTGTCGAATAGAGCTTGGTATGCTATCAGTAGTAAAACTTAAACTACTTACATTGACACATTCTTGTGATGAAACATTTCGAGACAGTTCATGTAGTAAATCATGCATCACATAGAATTGACCAGAACTATCACCTCCCTCCATGAGAAACCCATTGTCCACTAGTTCTTCTAAGTATCTGTTATTGTTTTGGCAACTAGAGTCTACGAGACCTATTGCAATCCAGAAGCGAGTAATTTCTATCTTATTGAACTTATAATCTTCAGGAAAGAGAGCACAATATGAAAAACATTTTTTCAAACGGTAAGGAAGGTAATGGTAGCTAATTTTCAGAGATGGCATAATATCATCTTCATTTTTTGTATTTTGCCACTCATTCTTTTCAAGAACTTCCATCCAATATTCTCGAGAAAGGTTTTTCCTCAACAACCGACCAACTGTATTTGCTGCCAATGGTGAACCCTTTAGTTTCTTTGCAATATCTCTTGCGACATCAGTTAAATCACTTTCATAATTCCTGGGTTTTATATGGCCAAATATGCATGCTTCAAACAACGTGAAGAAGTGATTAGGCTCCAAACCATGCAGTTCTATAGGGTCAGCTTTGGTCACCATATGTGCTATAGCTGGAAATCGAGTTGTGACAAGAACCATGTTGCCCTTGGTTTCCCCCTTTGTGAATGGAGCTAATAGGCTTTTCCATTCACCCTCACTGCTGCATTTCCATATATCATCCAGGACAATTAAAAACCTTTTAGACTTCAATTTATCTGTAATTGATTTTTGAAGCTGATCTAAATTAGATGTTTCACTTGCAGTGTTGTTTCCTTCCATCTCAGTTGCAGATATGCAGCCAAGGATCTGCCGGGTGAGCTTAATCACATCAAAATCAGTTGAAACACATACCCAGACCCTGACAGCAAACTGTGCCTCAATTCTTTCATCATTATACAAGTGTTGTGTGAAAGTTGTCTTTCCTATACCACCAGGACCAACAAAAGGCATAACTGAGAGGGTTTCGGTGTGATATGTGCCATTGGTGAGCGTATTTACAGTTTGCTCAAACATGACCCTTCTCCCATACAATTTATCTTGTGCAACCGTTGAGCCCGTGGGAGGCCTCTTAATGGTAACCATTGTGCTACTATATGGGATTTTGTTAAGCAAGTGAGAGACAGGATCACATAGGTCGTGTATGCTCTCTATCACTAACTTGATTTTGTTGGACATGGCAACTCTGTCAAATGTCAACTTCCCACTACCACTATCAGGCTTTGATGTATCAGTGATGACAGTAGAAGCAGAAGCAGAAGCAGAATCATCATCTTGTGTACGTGAGCAAGAAAAGCATGGAAGCCAGTTACCGATGGTGTGGCGAGCAGCATGGCGACCATGGAGAGCATGCCCACGGAGACCATCTCCCAGCTCCGGGGCAGCCTCCTGGGTGCTGTCCAACTGGTCTTGGATCATGAAGTAGTGCAGCTCGTCCAGCGCGTCCTCGGCCTCATCAGCCTTCTTGCTCAGGTCCTCCAGCAAGCTCTGCAGGCCAGGGTTGCTGCTCACATCCCTCTCCTGGGCCGCGTGCAGCAACCCTTGCATGTACTTTAGCTTGGTTTTGATCTGCTCAGAGTTGAGGCCAAGCTCGGAGCTGGCCACATATGCGGCCACCAAGTCGTCGGACAGCTTGTTCAGCACCTTGCCAACGAGCCAGCTCGCCGCGCCGATGGCCGACTCCATCTCCTCCTCCAACCGTCACCGTACACTGGAGTGACTGGTGTTTGGTGTGGTGGGTGGGCGTACTGCAGAGAACAGCACGCGAGGTAGAAAAGTTAGTGATGTGGGTGCATCTCTTGGAAGAGGCCTTGATGTCTCGTTTTATAACCTTATTGGCGTGGGGGTAATCCAGGCAAAGCGAGCTTGATGACTCTTTCAACTATTCGAAACGGCATTGTTGACCTTGGACAATGCACCGGAGGAGGGATCCAAGAAGACGCTCTGTAAACAAAGAGCAGCTCACATGGGGAGCGAGCTGGACGCTGCGCTGAAGGAGGCATCCAAGAAAACGCTCCTCCAAATTAAGAGCAGCTCACATGGGAAGCGATGGATCCATGGCTCGGCGACGACTTATAGCAAGTCGGTCGATGCTTTGGTTGTGCACTCGAGGAGGAAAGTATCCAATGGGGACTGCTCCATATATTTCTTTCAGATATCGGACGGGAAGACGCGCTCGTTGCTGGTCACGATGTCCTAGACGAAGAGCGTGCCCGAGCAGTAGCTGTCTCCGTGGTGACGAAGCACCCACCAGTCTCCGTGCTGACGAAGCCGAGAGGACCTCACGCCGTGGACGAGGCCGCGCACTGCCTTGAGACTGCCGCGGGAGGATCTCCAGCAAGAGATGGGGTCAGGGCGACGGCGAATCGGCACGGCATCGAGCTCGTCCATGGGGTTTGCCAGTTTCCCCAGTTCGAGCGTTGGGGAGAAAATATATGACCAGTCCTCTTTTAGACTTTTAATTCATATACTCCTATATGACAAGTCCATGTTAAAAGGGGTGCAATCGACTTCAGATTCTCCTCTCGTCTAAGCTAGTTTGAACAGTATGATACAGTCCAACTCATGCATAACGGCGAATGCACATATAGTGCACTGGCTGAAATGATGGCTCCCTTAAAATAGAAAATAGCAAGTATATAATTAGCCCCGGTAAACGATTAGATTGTTCAAATCTGGACCAGCTGAATACTAGCTGCTGCAGCATGTAGCTGAAACTGAACCTGATCAACCGAAATTCGCTAGCAATTTCGTAGTATTCCAATATTCTTAGGTTTCTCAAACATTATTTTCATCATTCCATTGGCTGCTTCAAATAAACCACAGATCGAAGCGCATATGCGGAAATCTCCATAAAGCAACTTCAGACTTCTCAAGATGACAGAAGCATGACTAACGGTTCGATTATTTGCAGCAGAAGCCAGAAAGTAGACACCTAAGACTGGATGGAGGATTAAGCATGAAACCACTCATCTCATGACAGATACCCTATAAGTTTAGTAAACGTAGAATCGAAACCTGAAAAGTAGTGCCTCAAGATCAGTACAATGGAAGCACGGTTCTCACTCAAGAACAATGAAAATATCATGTGGTTCACAGGTCTGAACCCTCAGGAATTATCTGAAGAATTTGGTTTCTGTACTGTATCGTTCAAAGCATCCCCTTCTGGAGCTAGAATTTCAATTTGCTACGAAAACAGCAACAGAATCTGTCTGGAGAAGAGGAGGATAGCAAGTGGCATTACCAGTACAAGACCTTTTGCTCCCGGGCACCAATGATCCCTCCAATTCAAAAAATTCGAAAATCATATTTACGAGATTCAAAAAAAACTGAAAGAAATCTCCGGGTGTAGCCAATAGTATATTCCACGAACGTGTAAAATTTTAAAATACTTTGTATTTTGAGCTATACAAAAATGACAAATTATTGATCTAAATATGCCTATTTTCAAATCTCTAAATTTTACCAGATTTTGTTATTTTTGTATAGCCCATAATATAAATTATTTCAAACTGAAATTTTACAAGTTTATGGGATACACCATTGGCTACACTCGTGATTTTTTTTCAGATTTTTTTGAAACTTAAAAATATAATTTTCGATTTTTTTAAAATGGAGTGAGCACTGGAGTTCGGGAGCAAATAACACTTTCCTGTGCCATTACGGCATGACATCTAGGGAGCAAGAACACAGGCCAGCCAGGTACCACACACAGGCTTACCAAAACCGAACAGTTCAGTTCCGCGCAAATGCGCTATGCAACATTACTGAAGGCACAAATGGAGGACTAAAGACCAAGGAAATGTCATATTCACAACAATAGCTTTCTAGAGTATGGGGATTTTTTTTCCAGTCACCACTACAGTTGGTTAACGTCTACAGAACAAGGACATCCCGTGATTAATTCAATATGTTTTGCAAGTTAATATCCCATTTGGCAACGGCAAGTAGTACAAGTTTGTTGACCGCCACATTGAGCGTTCGACATTTACGGCATCACCAGGCAAAAGACTAAGGAATCTGCATGAGTAAGTTGTTTCTGCAGTCATGGCAACAAAGAATCTATGTACCTGCATAGCAAGCAATCACATCAGCAGAACCGATCTTGGCTATTCGTAAGGGGAAGAATTCAGAGCAAAGGACACCTGCAAGTTCAATCAGTAATAGAAAAACAGTTTGCATGAGCTAAAGGGAGCAACCAGACAATCAATACGCTACCAGAAATGAGCACTACCAAGCTTACCTGTCAATTGTGGTGGTACAATTACATAAGATAGTGGCACATCATCCAAATACAATGGTTGTGAGAAATCGAAGAAGTGTTTCATTTCTATTTTATACTTTTGGCGTTTACTAGCACGTTGTGATTCATCAAACCCAAGACACCACATTTTGAGGACTGAAATCTAGCGGGCACTGTTTTCTCAAACACAGACTTAGCTCATGATCGATGTACTACATAGCAAATGCATATTCGAGAAAAGATATGTAACTCATACATGATAAACTGTACCAAGCTAGCAAGCACATCAGCACAATAAAGTGTGCAGATCGAGGAAAAGTGGCTCACAGCTCCAAGAGAAAAACCGACTCAAGTCTGGGACATATAGTAATCTAACGCTAGAGGTAGATAAATAAAAGTACATGGTAGGACAAAGTAAAGGCCTTGTTAGAAACTGTACTCTTTCTCTGTCCTCCTAGCCCCAGGGCATAAGCTGCCCATCTACAACTAGATTTTTGACAAAGGTGATGATACGACCCGCTGCTTGCAAATTAACAAACCTCTAGGCTAGAGGACAAAAAGGCTACTACCCTCCAATTGATGGTGACACTCAACTTAAGCATAAGAACCGGCACGAAAGAAAGAAAAAAAACAGTTACATGACATGTACAACATTCATTACCGCGCGTCTTCTCTTTCACACTCTTTGATGGTGTCACCACGTCGAGTTACTCCGATGTAGTGCGTATTCTCACGATAATTCAAAGGTGCATCAAGGAATTACCATGTGACTAGAGCAAATGAATGGTCCTGGGACATCAATGACTTCAAAATATACTAAGAAAACGTGTCTGAAACCAAACTGTCAGTCAATGGTAGGTGGTCCAGCCACTGGAATACTGAACTGAGGCGCCATGGATTTCAAGTGCTCAAGCACATGGATCAAACTCATCTGGTTCTGTGTAGAAGCAGCAGTGTGCCTTCTATCTAACACTAAATCCAACTGAGACGTATGGTTCTCATAAAAAAAACCATCAACCTTGTTTCAAAAAAATAAATAAATAAGTCATCAAGAGGCTCACAAGTTTGAACCCTCGATAATATCTGAAGAGTTTCCTTATCTGAACCTAGAATTTTAATTCGCTGGGGCCTTTTTCGGTACATCCCCCCCACCCCCCGTTTTCCCCAGTTTTCCCCTATTTAGTTAATTAAATAGGATTAATAAGTTGGCCCGCCGAAGCCCATATCCAAAGCCCTGTATACCCACGTATTTCTGTACGGTACCTCAGCTACGGCCCTACCAGTACGCACGACCAGGAGGTCGTTCCTCTCCTCCCATCGAGCAGCCGTCAGACCCGCCGCCTCGTCTCCTTCCCTCGGTCGGCCAGCCGAGCCCCTCGCCTCGTTCCCTCGGTCAGGCCGGCAACCGCATCGCCCACCAACGGAGATCCCCCAGCCCGTCGCGCCTCCCTCCTCCTCCACTCCGGCGGCATCCGTCGCCGGCTCGCACCACATCGCCGACCTGCAACGGCGATCCCCAAGCCCGTCCCGCCTCCCTCCTCCTCCATTCCAGCGGAGGCGTAGACCACCATCCGTCGCCGGCTCGCACCGCATCGCCCACCTGCAACGGCAATCTCCAATCCCGTCGCGCCTCTCTCCTCCTCCACTCCATTGGAGGCGAAGACCACCATCCGTCGCCGGCTCGCCTTCTCTGTGCTAAGGGAAGATGGCACGCACGAAGAGACCTTTAATCGGTCTTGATCAAGGTATGTTGTAGTAGCTATTAGGCTCGTTTGTCATCATATTTAGTGAAACAAGTTGTTCTACTGTAGGTCTGTAGCTATTAGAGCATCCACCGTCAGGGTTCAAAAAAAAGAGCATCCACCGTTGCAATTTCGGAATTTCTGTGTGATTTATTGCTGTCATGTTGGGCTACTGCGGTTTTGGCGGTGCTGTTCTTCAGTAAATTTAGGAACTTCGGATGCTCTCACCAATTTCGTCTCAAGTTGGCAGTGAATTTTGGTAGCTATGAATTTGCTCTCACCAAATCATCAGTGGAAATACACATGCTCAAAATTAGCCTTCAACGAATTCACTTTGTTGTTTCCAATAATTATTATTTTTGTATCAGACAGAATACACTAGAAAGTAAATTTGGTGTGCTCGTTCAAATACAGGTACCCCTCCTCAATCCTCCTCGGATACTGAAGAAAGAGATCGACCCCTCAAGCGTATGAATGTTGGTGATGACGGTCAAAGTGACACTGACGAAGAGGTTCAGCATGACAGTGACAAAGAGGAGAGTGAGGAAGAGAGTGAGGAAGATGAGCATGAGAGTGAGGAAGCGAATGTGGCCCCAGCAAAGCGTGATATCCGCAGTGTCAGGGGCAATAAAGAGGTTGAGCAAGAGAATGTGGCCCCACCAAAGCGTGTTACCCGCAGTGTCAGGCGCAATAAAGAGGTTGAGCAAGAGAATGTGGCCCCACCAAAGCGTGTTATGCGCCGTGCCAGGAAATCGGTTGCTACTGCTCCAAAACAGAGCACCAAGACTCGTCAAATGCCCGTGCCTGACGGCATTGTCCTTGAGAAAAGAAAGCCGAAACACCCCAAAAACTACAAGGTGAACAACTTCAAATTAATGTCGAGGACAACTTATATTCTTGAGAGGACCGATGTGGATCAATGTGCGGGACCAAAAAGTGCTTCCGATCGAAGGTTTTGGTCTCGTAAGCAGCAAGATATCTATGAAAGCATCCTTCTCACGCAAGGTACAACTTTTGTTGCCCAAAAACATGTCAACATTGCTTTCATTGAGGAAAACCGTACACAATATCCAGGCTGTGTTGAGCTTATTGATGCAATGAGGCTTCGAGAAATTTTGACTCTTCGTCGTGATTGGAGTGAAGAAGCCATAATGCAATTCTATGCTACTTGTCAGTTTGGTCCTAATGATGATAGGACTCTTGTGTGGATGACTGAGGGGACCAAGTTGAGAGTATCCTTCCAAGAGTTTGCCAATCTCCTCAATATTTCTACTGAAGGCAATCTAGACCGGATTCATGATGCATCTCCAAATGGTGAGCCCAAGAACGCTACTGCTCTGGACCCTCTTCGTTGTTCTGGTTGGGGTATTTGTGGGGAAGATACTTTGCACAAAACAAGCACGCTTGAACCACTCTATGCTTTCATGTTCCATGTCATCACCAAGGCGCTTGTTCCGAAGATTGGTGATAGGGGTATGGTGAGGAACTTTGCTATTGACCTCTTGCTTCGCATGCACACTCATGGCCATAAGAGGTTTGATTTGGCGGATTTTCTTTTCTCTCTGTGTAACGAGACTACGGGCGTGTAATGACACAAATTTGTTCACTCTTTATGTTTTATGAATGCCATTTGTGCAAATCCTTTATCTACATCTATGGAACACATGAGTGTAACAGCGCGCTTTACAAACTATCTTTTAAACCAAAATACATACATATTTTATTCAATTTAGCGACGAAATACAAAATGCACCGAAAACTCAAGTACAAAGACAAGGGTTTAACAACCAAAGTTCACCTAAGTATTCTTTAAGCTACCTAGTATTGGCTTACTTCTCGTTGTCGGTTGTCTGCATAGGCAAGGTGATCCGCGCATTCCTTCTGGTAGTCATCCTCAGAATTGTCTGGACCTCCTAGACTGTCCGGCCTTTGTCCGGACAACAATGTTTCGACACGATACCAGACGTGTCCAGGCCGTGTCTGGTTGTTTTCTGTGATTTTTGAGCATTACGTCCGGACAAGAGACAGACAGTCCAGGTGGCAATCCTAGGCTTTTTTTTTACATAAACAAGGATGGCATCCCCGGTTCCATTAATATGAAACCACAACGCCCAGGTTCAGTCTCGGAATCATTTACAAAGCTAATTTTTCCGCAGCCGAATTGAAAAGAAGTAGGTCTCAGCAAGCTATGAAGTACCGATACGGCAAGACGGACATGGCGATACGAGTATGGCGATACGGGACACGGCAATTTCAGAAAGCATAGGCTTCAGGTGGCAGAGATGGTCTTTCAGCGAGGGGCAAGATGAATCTGGGCAGCAAGTGCAAACTAGAGGAAACATTTTTATTACAGCACTTTTAGCTAAGTGCGAACTGAAGCACTTTCAGATCAGTGTGATTGTGTGAACTTAAGCAGTGCGCCAGGGGGTCTTCTCCCTCCTTCCTGGAGGTCATTACGCCAGCCTGCTTTGCGTGGGCGTGTACGCTGTCGTTTTTGGAGCAGTACGGCCGGACGATGACCAGACCGTCTATGCGCTCGACATCTGATCTGGGTTGGCAACCGTCGCCTCCGATCCTTGCCGCCGCCGGGCGTTCCGTCGCCTCCGATCCTTGCCACCGCCGCCGGACGTTCCGTCGCCTCCAATCCTTGCCGCCGCCGCCGGGCGTTCCAGACAGCACGAGTTGCCGTCGATCCTTGCCGGCCTCGGTAGATGTAGATCGTGCAGACCGCGCTCGCCTCACATCCTGCCGGCCGTCCTCTCTCTTGCGTGCTGCCGTCGCCGTAGATCATGCCGGCCAGCGCAACCGTCGCTGTCAATCCTTCCAGCCACGGAAGACATCCATCTGCAACTTCCCGGGCTCGCCGTCGATCTTGCCGGCCATGGTCGCCGTAGATCATGCCGGGCGAAGAACAGGTCGCAGTCCCGTTGCTCTAGCCGACGAGACCAGCCCACGAGCGGGACGTGGGTATACGCAAACGGTTACGTACAGGGTACAGATGTGTACGCCCTAATTGGGCCATACGGGTTATTACAGGGCCGTAATACAATTTAATTAATGTTTATTTAATTAGATATTAAACCTGAGTTTTGGTTTTGAGGGGGGAGGGGGGATGTACCGAAGCAGACGGCTAATTCGCTGGACACATTAACACATTGCAGAGTTGAACCTAACTGTATTACGTAACTTAGATGTAAGGGGCGGAGCCGATCTTGGCTTGCTCGTAAGGGGCAGAAGTCAGAGTAAACAATATCTGCAAGTTCAAGAAGTAATGGAAAAACAGTTTGTATGAGCTAACAGGCAGCAATCAAACAATCAATAGGCTGCCAGAAGTGAGCACTACCAAGCTTACCAGTCATGTGTTGTGGTACATTACATAAGATAGTGGTATATCATCCAAATTAAAGGGTTGTGAGAAATCGAAGACGCGTTTTATTTCTATTGTATAAGTTTGACGTAGGATGCTTATTAGCACGTTGTGATTCATCAAACCCATGACAACATTTGGAGTATTGAAATCTAGCGGACACTGTGTTCTCAAATGCAGACTTCGCTCATGATCCATGTACTACATAGCAAATTCATATTCGAGATAAGATTAAAAAACTCATACATGACAAACTGTATGAAGGTAGCAAGCACATCAGCACAAAAAAGTGTGCAGATCCAGGAGGAAGTGGCTACAGCTCCAAGAGAACAAACCGACTAAAGTCTGAGACATATAGTCATCTAACACTAGAGGTAGATAAATAAAAAGATATGGTGGGATCTTGGTCTGGATGCAGGGTAAACATGTGGAAAAATTGGAAGTAAGAATAGCAGCACTTCCTATTCATTTTTTAGTTGTGAAAGACAAATGATTATTTTCTACTCGTGCATGAACGTACGGCTTGTTGGTGAAAATGGTGCAACACTAATTAGTTCAATAAGCTGTTCTTTCAACAGAAGTTGGTGAAAACCACAATAGGAATAAATCAATGAATGGTTCATCATTTAATAAGCTGTTCTTTCAACAGAAGTTTCGTCGAAACTTATCATCACTATGGCACATATACTTGAAAACATATACAAAGTAGAATGGTAGTTGCAGTTTGGAAGATTAAAGTGAACTTTGAAACATTAAAAATTATTAGCAGTACCTGGAACGGTAGAAACTTGTGTAAGGAAAAACGAACGAGTAGTTCCCTTTCTCTGACACCTCCTCGATGTGCATGGATTTGAGATGGATCATGTAGACGCTAGGGTCCACATAAATGAAGATCACATCAGCATCTTCAGCATAGCCAACTGGTTCCACTCGAAACCTACACGCCGCCACTACTTCCAGCGCAAGAAACTTCTCCAGATCAATGACCATGCGGCGTGCCCATGCTACCACGCCGTCAATGTTGGTGTTGTCACCTAGCTGGTATTACCGAGCTTGGTGTTCTCTCCAAGGTTTCGGATACCGGTTCAAAAAAAATTCCGGAGGGGGCCGGTATTTCCGGTAACCGGGGTTACCGGAAAATACCGGCCGGTAACCGGCCCAATATTTCGGCAAGAATTTAGGATTTAAACTTAAAACATCGAATTTTTTTGAAATTTAAATTTTCCGAGCACAAATTTATTTCAAATTTGACTATTCCGAGATTTTTCATCCGAAATATGCAAATTCCGGGGGGGTCCGAGAAATCCGGTTACCGGCCGGTTACCGCGGAATTCCGGCCGGTAACCGAAACCTTGGTTCTCTCTCAACTAGCTATGGTAGATGGACACACACGAATGGAGTGAAGCCTTATGAATTGCTTGTATTTTAGCTTAACATACAACGATGGAGTACATGTCCTTATATAGACGATTCAAGGTCGGTGCTACAGTAACCGACCTGCTACAGTGACCGACCTATACAACTAGCTCCAACTAAGATGGGAAGGAGAAGTTTGCTACTGCTACAGAGTACAACTCATGTCTATCCTGGATACAACTAGCTACTAGCTTAACCACTAAGAAACAGTAGTAAAAACCAAATTCTATACTAGCACTGCACTGAATTATTCAACAATCTCCCCCTAAGGCAGATGCAGTGCGCTTACTGAACCCTGACGACCTTGATCTTCTCACGGAGCAGCTGGAGACGCACATGTCCCAGAGCCTTTGTCAGGATATCTGCGAGCTGATCTTCAGTGCCAACAAACTGAACCACGACAGTGCCATCCTCAGTGCAGTTCCTGATGTAGTGGTACCGCACTTCAATATGCTTGCTGCGGTCGTGGAACACTGGGTTCTTGATGAGCTGAATTGCGGACTTGTTGTCCACATGCAGATCGGCGACCAGAGGATCAGTCCCAAGCAGATCACCGAGCAGGCGGCCTAGCCAGACTCCCTGACAGGCCGCTGTTGCTGCTGCAATGTACTCAGATTCGCAAGACGACATCGCTACCACCCTCTGCTTCTGGCTCTGCCAGGACACCGGACAATCACCGAAGAAGAAGAGTGTGCCTGAGGTACTCTTCCTGTCGTCGATGTCGCCAGCCATGTCTGCATCGCTGTAGCCGATCAGGTGAGCTCCACCAGGTGCTGAGGTGTAGGAGCAGCCGATGTCAATTGTCCCAGCGATGTAGCGGAGTAGGTGCTTCACAGCACTCATGTGCTCAGTGGTGGGCGCCTCCATGAAGCGGCTCACCATGCCGACTGCGAAGCTGATGTCGGGCCTCGTGTGTACCAGGTACCGGAGGCTGCCGACGGTGCTGCGGTAGAGCGTGACGTCGACCGGTGGATTGGAGCTCTGCTTGGACAGCTTCAGCCTTGGCTCCATCGGCACTTGAGCTCCATTGCAATCCGCCATT
Organism: Poa pratensis; assembly: GCA_947311845.1. NCBI lineage: Eukaryota > Viridiplantae > Streptophyta > Magnoliopsida > Poales > Poaceae > Poa > Poa pratensis. The sequence goes on from CAMZMU010000020.1 coordinate 102,276,653, forward strand.
CCTGCCTTCTCAAGGAGCTTGGCAGCGAATGCACTCTGCTTCAGAGTGATGTGGCCGGGCTTCTGTGACACCTCGATGCCCAGGTACAGAGTGAGCAGGCCAAGATCGCTCATTTTGAACCTGTCGCACATCTGCTGCTTGAACTCGGAGATCGCCGTGGTGCACGCGCCGGTGATGACGAGGTCGTCGACGTAGACACCTAGCAGCAGCCGCGACTTATCCTTGCCGCGGGTGTACACAGCGTGCTCGGAGGCGCTCCGCTCGAATCCGAGCGACACCAGGACGGCGTGGAGCTTGCTGTTCCAGGCGCGTGGGGCCTGGCGGAGTCCATACAGCGCCTTGTGGAGGCGCAGTACCTTGCTGCTGTACTTGCCGTCGATGAATCCTGGCGGCTGGCTCACGTACACCTCCTCGCCCAATTCCCCGTTGAGGAACGCCGTCTTCACATCCATGTGGTGCACCTGCCACTGGAATTGAGCGGCGACGGCGAGCAGGAGCCTGACGGAGTCCAGGCGCGCGACAGGGGCAAAGACCTCATCGAAGTCAATCCCCGGCCGCTGGACGTAGCCCTTTGCGACGAGCCTGGCCTTGTGTTTGAGGACGATACCGTCGGCGTCCCGTTTCAGCTTGTAGACCCACTTGAGCCCGATGGGCCGGTGGCCGGCGGGCAGATCCACCAACGACCAGGTGGAATTCTGCTCGATCGAGGCCAGCTCATCAACCATTGCCAGCCTCCAGTCTTCATCAGCCTCCGCCTCGGCGAGCGTCGTCGGCTCGCCAGTGGGAGTGAGCAGGAGGCGCTCGCCCGCCCTGGATTCTCCGCATTGGGATCAACCAGATCGAGAACGCGGCGGTAGCGGTGGTTGCCCTGTGGGTCAACGCCTGCGTCGAGGTTTTCCTCGTCTCGATCGGCTGGTGGAGACACGAAGCGGATGGGCTGGTCCTCGCTCGCAGTCATGGGCCTGACTGGGCTTGAAAGCCCATCAGCGATGGATGTGGCCCGAGACGGCGGAGTTTGAGCCGGAGACGATGACGCGGCTGGCACGCTCGATGCCGGCATCGGCATGGTCCAGTTCTCGACAGTGAACGTGGACGCGCCGCCGCCATGCTCCCCCCAGTCCCAGCTTGCACCCTCGTCGAAGATGACATCCCTGGAGACGACGAGCTTTTTCTTTGCTGGATCATACAGGCGATACGCCTTGCTTCCGTGCTCGTAGCCGATCATCACCATCGGGCGTGAGCGGTCGTCGAGCTTCTTGAGCCCTGGCTTCGTCTCCTTCACGTAGGCCATGCAACCAAATACACGCAGGAAGTGTACATTTGGCTTGCGACCGTACCAGCCCTCGAATGGAGTCATGCCATCGAGGCTTCTCGTCAAAGACCTGTTCAGCACGAACACTGCAGTCATGGCAGCTTCTCCCCAGAACTCGGCAGGCACGGACATGGCCTTGAGCATGCTCCTCGTGGCGCCGACGACCGTCTGGTTCCTCCTCTCCACTACCCCATTTTGTTGAGGAGAATAGGGGGCAGTGAGGTGCCGCTGGACGCCGCGCTCGGCGCACCACTCAGCGAAATCCACCGCAGTGAACTCGCCGCCGCGGTCCGTGCGAAGCACTCGGAGCGGCTGTCGTGACTCCTTCTCCGCCTCTGCCTGGAAGCGATGAATTGCCGCCGCTGCTTCGTCCTTGGACTTGAGCAGAAACATCCACATGAAGCGGCTGAAATCGTCGACGAGCAGGAGGAAATACTTTTTCCCTCCGTGCGTTGGTGGCGAGATAGGCCCGCACAGATCTCCATGCACGAGCTCGAGGGGCGCCGTGGCACGAAACTTCGCCGCCGCTGGGAACGGAGCGCGCCGGTGCTTGCCAGCGATGCAGGCCTCGCACAGCTGCTCGACATGGTCGACTACAGGGAGCCCGCGTACCATGCCAGTCCTGGACATCTTCCGGAGGCTGTCGAAGCTCTGGTGTACGAAGCGCGCGTGCCAGCGCCAGGCCTCGTCGTCGGTGTGCGCCGCCAGGCACACAGGCTGCACCATCTTCAAATGTACTACGTACAGCCTGTTCTTGGTGCGAGGGACCTTGGCGATCAGCAGCTTGTCCTGGTCCCGCACCGTCATGAAGCCGTGCTCGACGTGGGTGGGGAAGCCGAGCTCATCCAGCTGGCCTATGCTGACGATGCTGGACTTCAGCTTCGGTATCCAGTAGACGTTTGCGAGCTCGTGGTGCCGCTCGTCGTCGATGGCGAACAGGACGGTGCCGCGCCCGCAGATGTCGACGATGGAGCCGTCCCCGAACCGCACCTTGCCTGACACGGCGCGGTCCAGCTCAGCGAAGACAGCCTCGTCACCAGTCATGTGGTTTGAGGCCCCCGTGTCGAGGTACCAGGCGGGGTCGACGTCGTTTGGCGCACGTCGGAGCACGACGCGTGCGCGCTCCTCGTTGAGGAAGACGTGCTCCCCGTCAGCGAGGCGGCCACCACTGGGCCAGGCACGACAGGCCCAGCTGCCGTGGCGTGGACAGTCTCCACGACAGTGGCCATGTGAAGTTCAGGCTCCTCGTCGTCCTCGTGCTGCGTGAGGTGGGCTGCCGCCGCCGCCTCGTCGCGCTGCTTCTTTCTGCACTCCCGGGCCCAGTGGCCCGGTATACCGCAGTACCGGCACTTGTTATCCTGGACTGCGCCAGGTGCACCACGACCGTGTTGGCCGTCCCGACCAGCCTTGTTACGTGCGCCATCCTGGCCGTGCCCGCGTCCTCTGCCGCGGTGCCGGTTTGGCACATAACTGCTACCACTGCCTCTAGACGGACCATCGTGCTCGCGCTGCATGCGAGCGCGCCACTGGTCCTCTGTTAGCAGGAGCTTGCTGCTGGAGTCGTGCTCGTCGTCGCCGTCTCGTTCGTCGACGACCTTCAGCCGGCCGACAAGCTCTTCGATGGACAAAGTTTTTAAGTCCACCAGGCTCTCAATCGACCAGCATAGCTGCTTGTACCGCTTCGGAGCGATACGAAGGAGCTTGAGGACGACCTTCTTCTCGTCAAGCGGGTCGCCGAGGACCTCCAACTCGTTGGCGAGAGCTTGGAGTCGCATGGCGAAGTCGTCGATGGACTCCTCGGGACGGAACTTGATCTCCTCGTAGTTAAGACGCAGCGTTTGCGCCCTTGACTCGCGCACGCGCTCGGCGCCGAGTCGTAGAGTCTTGAGTGTGTCCCAAGCCTCCTTGGCTGTATCCTTGGCAGCCAGGGTGCTGCGCATCTCCGGCGGCACGGCGCGAAGGATTGCTTCGAGCGCCAGCCGGTCGTCGGTGTACTTGGCGGTTCCTGTCTCCACCGGCGTCCACCAGCCACGACCCTGGAGGATGACACGCATGAGCAGCGCCCAATCGTGGTAGTTGGAGCGCGTCAAGAGCGGGAAGGACGTCGAGGACATGCCCGCGTCACGTACGGCACGCGGAGCCACTAGCTCCCGTCCGTCGTTCTTCGCAGCCAGCACGCCAACCTTTACCCTCCACTCAATCTCAGCTTCAATGTCCTCCTCCGACCTGACGCCGGTTGCACCACCACCCTTCGGCGCCATGATTTACAGAACCTAAGCTCTGATACCAATTGTTGTCACCTAGCTGGTATTACCGAGCTTGGTGTTCTCTCTCAACTAGCTATGGTAGCTGGACACACACGAATGGAGTGAAGCCTTATGAATTGCTTGTATTTTAGCTTAACATACAACGATAGAGTACATGTCCTTATATAGACGATTCAAGGTCGGTGCTACAGTAACCGACTTGCTACAGTGACCGACCTATACAACTAGCTCCAACTAAGATGGGAAGGAGAAGTTTGCTACTGCTACAGAGTACAACTCATGTCTATCCTGGATACAACTAGCTACTAGCTTAACCACTAAGAAACAGTAGTAAAAACCAAATTCTATACTAGCACTGCACTGAATTATTCAACAGTTGGATACCACTGACCACAATGGAGAGTGAATACATCAACTCCAGCGAAACCAAGCTGTCCATCTTCTGCTGGCATGATGAGAATCTGCATATCGTAGCTATAAAGAGCGTCGTATGGCAGTGGCACATCCCCAAAGAAATCCAAGCTACGTTTATCCAAATCCAACTCAATGATGCCAGAATCATCCAACAGCCAGTAGAGTAAGTTTCCAACCAGAGCCGATGGCGCCGTTGCAACTGATGAACGTGGCATAGCTACCGAGGTGACCTGATCCCAGACGCCCGTCAGGGACGAGTACACGCAGGCATAGAAATGGTTCTGGCTGTTGAACACGAACGCCACGATGAACGGGCACGAATGGCAGTCGCCGTGGTGGGTGTGGCCGGCTGCACAGAGAACCGCGCCGTTGTACCCCCAGATCTCCTCCTCCTCATAGGCCGCTGGCCGGGGTAGGTAGCTCTTGTCGCCGGTCACGAGGTCCCAGACGAGCAGCTTCGCGAGGCGGTGGCTTTCCAGGAGGGCGCGACCGTGGCGGCAGTCCAGAGCCCACCAGTCCTCCTGGTGCATCTTGGCAGCGGTGGACGCCGCGAAGGCTCCGGCAGTGGAGACGAAGAGGGGAGGTCCTGACTGGTTGTTTAAGAAGCCAATCACGGGCGGCGTCCCCCCGTGGAACTCGCGGAAGAGGCGCAGGAAGCCGGCGTCGTGGACGAGGCTGCGCCAGTGCTTGGAGACAAGAGAGGCGCGGAAGAGATAGATGGGCTCCGGCGGGAGGCGCAGGAGGATCTCCAGGAGGAGGTCGTCCAGCAGGGGCGGCGGCGGAGAATCGGCGTTACGGCGGCCGCCGGCGAGCTCGTCTATCGTGTTCGGGGATTGGGGACAAAATGGCGTCGAGGGTTTCAGTTTCATTTCTCATCACACGTGACCAGGTGTTCTGAGATGCACGTGAGTCTTTCTTAAGAAATGAGCAATTATGGGTTGGTAGTGATTTTTTTTTTTGTAAAATCTCAGCTCTAAAAAGTGTGCAACTAAAATTTTGATTGTGATTTACCTCCGAGTTTGCCGAGCACACGAACTCCATGGAATTCATGGACAACGACATCTTGCTACCCGTCGTGACGAGATCGAGTTGCACGCGTTGCTGCTTCGGCTGTGGACAAGAGCACATGCATCGTGGGGTTCTTGGCTTCTTGCATGTCCAGGACTCCACCATCAGCCACGTCTTGATCAACGTATCCCCAGATTCCCAGTCGTGTAGCATCGGTGCAGCTCCGTGCATAGCAAGCGTTAAAACCAATCAGGTGATTTTTTTCAATTCCCTATCCCTGGCCAAATTATCTGGTCTCCCCAGGGAATAGATCTAGGGGAGTTTGCCTACTTAATTCCCCTTCCCATTCTCTCCTTAACTCCCACTCCCACGAACCAATCAACGGATTATTAGTCCCACCTCCCTCTAATTCCCATTCCCTAGCGCCAACTACCCCACCAAACGCGCTGTTAGTGTTGTTACCGCTAATTTTAAAACGTTATTGTTTTGTTTTTTACCATTATTTCCATAGTTGTTACCATTACATTTGTTACCGTTCGTGATGTTACCGTTAGTTTCATAACTGTTACCGATCCTTATGTTAACGTTAATTTTAATGTTGTTACCGTTACAGGTGTTACCGTTAATATAAATGTTGTTACCATAATATAAATGTTATTACCGTTAATTAAAACAATGTTACCGTTAATGTTGAAACATTACTGTTTTGTTTGTTACTGTTATTACCACAGTTGTTACCTTTACATTTGTTACCGTTTGCAATGTTACCGTTTGTTCCTCGTGTTACCGTTACTTTTAATGTTGTTACCGTTAGAGTTATTTACCCTTAAATTTAAATGTTGTTACCATTATAGTTGTTACCGTTAATGTTGAATCATTACCTTTATATGTTGTTACGGTTCAGTCCGTGCTTGTTACCGTTAAATACCTTTTACTTTTCATTCCTATTTTGTTACCGTTAGTTACAGAACCATTACTGTTTTATTTGTTACCGTTAATTTTGAATCATTACCGTTATATGTTATTACGGTTCGGTCCATGCTTGTTACCGTTACACGTGTTTACACTTGGTACCGTTAGTTTTGAAACGTTACCGTTTTGTTTGTTACCGTTGTTTCCAGAATTGTTACCGTTACATTTGTTACTGTTCATGATGTTACCTTTTTCCATAACTGTTACCGTTCCTCGTGTTACCGTTAGTTTTACTGTTGTTACTGTTAGAGGTATTACCATTAATTTAAACTAGCATGGTGGCCCTCGCAAATGCGAGGGCATTGTCTTTTATGAATTGAATATGTTTAAGACAATTCGTCAATACTTTTATTTTTGTCTTTTTTTATAATTGCTACAACTTATCACAGTAATGTACTCCCTTGCTTCCAAATATAAGATGTTTAGCTTTTTCCAGATTCATATGTATGTAGACACCTTTTAGTGTGTATGTTAACTCATTTTTTTGAATCAGGGAACCGTAGGGGAAAAGACCTACGGTCTGAATTATAGTGTGTATGTCAACACATTTATGTCTATATCTAGACAACATTTAAAATAGGTAAAGTATCTTATATTTAGAAACAAAGGGGGTACTACATACCTATCACAGTTACATCCATCATTATGATGCCATATTTGGCATTTATTTTATTTATTTTTAATACACAAATAACTTATTTGAGGTTGTCTATTTGTTTTTTTTATCATAGAGCCTAATTGAACATCTTGATCTACAAGTCATCCATGGATGTTAAATAGATAGGTCTTTTTTGTGAAGTTTCTCACACAAGTGTTTATATATTTAAAATTTATATTATGTCAATTTTGTACGATAGTAGCTACTAACGAAAAATTGTGAATATATAATAATAAATGTTATTAAAAACTTGACCAACACATATATTACCTTAATAGTTGAAATAAATATTCCAAATATTTATTATGGTTGATCATAAAGGATCTAAATATGAAAATGATACATGAATTTTAAATTTCTTTAGTAAGAAACACATGTCGCGTTCGAATTGAACCCCAAATTGATTTGTTTTATTTTACATGTGGCCCAACCCCATTAATAGCCTAAACTTATTGTCCCTTTATATCAGGTCTCTAATTGATTATAGTCCATCTAAGGCTAGTTCCATAATCCTACGTGACACTGTCTCTTAGCAATCCACATTATACTTTTTTATACATGGCGCGTAATTAAACAGGAGAAATAATGAAATTGTTTCTTATATTAATTAGAAATGATCTCGCAGGCAATGATCTATGCGCACGTCATAGTTTAAAATGTCTATAAGATTTTTATTCGTAGTGCTTGAAAACTTTATAATGACTCAAAAAAGATAGAGCATGCATTCTCAAGAATATAAACTATTTTTGGAATCTTGCAGAAAAATTAATCTTGCATTTCAGCTAAGCAAGAAAAAGGTAAGAGAAACCTCAATATGTCTAATTGTGCATTTAATTTTTGTGTGAACTATTATCCAAAGAGTAATGTCTAATGTGTATTGCATAACAAAATTTTAACTAAAAATATTATATACACTATTGGACGTGCTTATATAAGATGGGATAAGCTGAAAGATAAGAAATAGACCAACAATTCAAGGCAATCCTAGATAAAAATGAATTTTAATTTTCAAGTAAACAAACTAAATATAGTAGGAAAGTCACATAAATGTTACCGATAGCAGGAGAAATAGGACATAGGTCGGAGTACAGACTGATACAGATACACATATAACATTACATCATCATTGTTTGGAAAAAGGTATTTCTATAAATAACTAATTTGAAGAATAAATTTCTAAATCTAATGGTCTACCAACGCGCGAAGTTTCTCTCACATATGCAAAATTTAAAATAATTATGGATTCGTCATTCATTGTAAAGCTTCTACACCACTTATTTCAGATGTATTAAGCTCACCAGTTCAGGCATGAAGCAAATATTACCAAAAAATCAATGTTTTCTTACATGGACCTGATGGTACATATTCGAGGCACTTGTGCATGCATGCATGATGCCCCATGCTGCTTCCGCTGTGCACATGCACCGACAGTCCAGCACCCGCATGTTGCCTCAGCTGGACCGCACCGCCTCAAAAAAAAAAAAAAAATTACACCGGGCGTGGTAAGCGAGTCTCTCTCGTATCTCAGCGCAACATGCCCGCGTTTTTCTTTTTCTTTTTTTGACATGATGCGCGCGTTTTTTTTTTTTTTTTGCGAAACACAGTACAACGCAGACGCTCATATACACGCGCATACACTCACCTATGAACGCACACACGCACCCCCTACCCTATGAGCACCTCCGAAAGACTGAGCCGGCGGTTGGGTCTTGAGATTGACGAAATCACCACGGGCGTCTCGCTGTCGACGGGAACGTCGCCTCCCACTGAAGAATATTCCGCCTAAATGAGAACACCAGCGTCAAACCTGGGGTTTGAACTCTGGTGGGCTGGGGGTACAACCACCCTCCTAACCATCTTGCCACAGGCAAGTTCTCGATGCACGCGTTTGTTGGTACCGGTAGTTTTGTCGAAGGATTGCACCCGGCCCAGACTTTCTAGATGGATTCATACAATTCAACGCTCCGGTCTCTAGTTAAATCGTGACCATGTCAACCGGACCTACACAATTACGTAATTAATAATCTTACATTAAATCCTAACCGCTGGTTTTAAATCCAACTATCTAAACTAATTTTAATGATGTGGCTTAACGTGGTGTCTCTATTTATAACTCATTTTGCTTTTAGTATATAATAGATGTTGTTACCTTTGTAGTTGTTAACGTTAATTTTGAATCGTTACCGTTATATGTTATTACGGTTCGGTTCATGCTTGTCACCGTTACACTTGTTACCGTTAATTTTTAAACTATACCGTTACGAGGGTATCAAACTATCAATCACCATGTGCGTCAAGGGAGCGTGCACGGCCACTCCGGAGGGCGAGCAGGGCTCAACAGGCACATGAGGTTGCAGTGGAGCACCAAAGCGCATCTAGATCTAGTGAGGCATCCTCCCAGGCAGGCATGACCTCACCGCACCTGTCCGTGCCACCACCCACCATCGCCCGTGGCCGTCGTTTGGTTCTTGAGGCAATCATGTACCTCTACCATGCTTCGCGATGGTTTGGGATGGAAGCAGATTATTTAAATGAATTATAGAGTAATTATGATTGATAACACATGGAAGAACAATTCTATCCTTATGCCAAATTAGGAAGTTGTCTTTGGGCCAAACTTTGGCCCAAACGATATTAACCATTGGATCTGCTTAATACTACCCACTAAAATAAGTAGTAAGATGTGCTATAAAATCTCTCAATTTCAAAGACCATAATATTGACTTGAAATGACACGTTGTAATTTTGTAATCATTTTTTCCAGGACCGATAAAGACGTTACCTACCAAAGCAAGAAATATCCGTGCAAATTCGCAAAAATAAATAAATACATATGCGCATTTTGCAATGTACATATACATACATATAAGCATGTGGTCATTAATCTCTTGTGCACAAATATCCGAATTCGAATCATTACATTATTGGATGATTAAGATGTTCCCCCCGCATACTGCTTGGGCAAAACAGCAAATGAATACATAAGAATACCAGGTCACACACAAAACGAGGATACATGCACAAATTATTCATGTTCGTCGCTGCTCGTTTGCTTCTGAGCATATGGCCTGTTTTTGTGCTGGACTGCTGCCGCTTTCCACTTTTGCATTTTCTGCTCGCTGACATCAGAATGAAGCAGCACCTCATTGAGTTTTTGGAGATGTGTGAAGCCTGTGACGCCGAGCTCTTCTTCAGGCTCAGGGCAGAGGAGCTGAAGAGAGATGAGACAAGGCATGGCTCCTTGTTGGATTTGCACTCTTGGAAGCTTTGGGCCTTGGAAGCATATTTGCTCCAGGCTTCGGAATTTTTTGGGTTTCACAAGAAAACTGCCATTATCCCAAGGACCATGACGATCTTCTGTAAGCCTCAGATAGACCAATAATTCTAAGTTCTGCAGGCGGGATAACACTTTGGAACTCAAGCCAGTCTTGGAAAGGTGCAATTTCCTTAGAGTACTACGCTCTAGCGCACGCAAGGTACTAGATCTAGGCAGACTCTCCATTTCCCCGATATTTTGATAGAGTTTAGACTAGCCATAGTGGGGAGTAACTTCAAGCAGTAACATACACATATTACTAGACTATGTTACTACCCTCATAGTGCAAAGTAACATAGAGGTGGTGTCATAGATTGTCTTATTTATTACTCTATAGACTCATTTTCTCTTGAAAAGTGTGATGTTACTAGTGTTACAAGTAACTAGCTAAGTTACTCTATTTGTATCTCTCCTCATTAATTACATGCCATGTAGGATTTTTTACTTAGGTGGCATCTATGTTACTAGTGAAGTTACTCCCACTATGGGTAGTCTTAGAGAGGAGGGAGCCGTGATAACGAAATCCAAGAAGTTTCTGCAGATACCATTGAAATCAACTGATAGGGAATGAAGTCTGGAAAATCGAGCGGCAAGTGATGGGATCAAAATGTCCGTAAAGGTGGGAACATCTTTCATACTGAAGCACCAAGCAAGTTTGCTACTTGGACGGAGAGGAGGAGGAGGAGGAGGAATTGTGCACCATATTTTGACCTTCGTCAGTGCTTTGCAGTGAAGAAGAATCTGTTCAAAACCTCTGTTCTTTACTATCTTAAATCCAGCCAGAGTCTGCAGCCTACTTTTCTCGGAGAAAAATTTCTCGATCTTGTCTTTTCGTCTGGCATCTCCAAGCTCGGCAGGTAGCTCAAACTCACCAAACAGGTGTACAAGCCGTGGCAGCATCAGGACCTCCATGGGAAGCAATTCGACGCGTGTATCCCGTGCATCCAGCGTCTCCAAACAGTGCAGATCTTTCATTTTCCTCGGGAGATGACTTACTTGAGTACCCCGGAGGTTCAGATACTTGAGATACAGCAATTTGCTTATGGTGTCTAGATGGGCAGCTTCAAGCCAGGTGCAGCCTTCCAGGTGTAGCACTCGAAGCAACATACACTCGTCAAAGTCCATCCCGTTGCTGTCACAAATAGTCAGAGACCTGATGCTAGACCTAATGCGAGATAGCTCATCCATTTGGTCGACGGTTCCGCCGATTCTATGGGCAGAGAGTCGACGGGGAGCACAGTCACTGCCGTTTCGCACGACCCTGTCGTTGTGAAGCAGCATGATGAAGTTCCACGAAACCGACCGATGCACGATGAACTCCAGCATTACACCATAGACCTTGTACCGCTTCACCTGGGAATTGTTGCCAAGCAGCACCGGCTCTATGACTCCGAGGTCAACCAACTTGTCAAGGCAGTCCAAGGCGACATCATTCTCCGACCGATGGACATCTCCCACCAGCAATCCTTCAGCTTTCCACCGCCTTATTAGGCTCTTCCTACTGATCTGATGACCCCTTGGGAACATGCCCACGGAGAGCATGCATGACTTGTGGCCATGGTCACCGAGGCTGTCATAGCACTGCCCAAACGCTCTCTTCATCTCCCGGAACGCAGGGTCGCTTACTATGTGGTTACCAAGCGCGATGCCAGCTTTCTTACACCTTTCTTCTGTTAGAGCTGGGCCATACTGGCTCAAGAACTCAGCTGCCCGAACCAGTGCCTCTGGTAAACCCTCACACTTGTCGAATAAGGTTTCCAATCCGATCTCCAGTACAGGTGAACGATTCTCGTCGCCGAGCTTCCCCCAGAACAGATCCTTGGACTCTCTCCGGTTAAGTGCTTGAAGTTTGTAACGGTAACTGCCAAAGCTGCAGACCGTGGCGACGGATTGAAAACTTGTGCATACAACTACTCTGCTTCCTTCCTCGTTGCTGGGGAAAGCTGCTACGATATCGGACCAATCCTGTGGAAGCTGCAGTCCGTCAATGATGACAAGGTACCTGCCAAAGCAAATCAATCAAAGCACAGAGTTTTTATAAGGACACCAATGTTAATTAGCTTGCTCTTATATTGAGTGAAAATAAAATATAAGGCAGGTCTTTAAATTAATCAATTATATGCATGAAACCTTATTTGATGCATGTCGACATGTCGGCATGTAAATATATATACAACCTTTGTACAAAAACAAAGCAAGCAGAGGCCGTGGAAGACCAATGTGTTTAGCAAGCTTTGTGAGTGAGATATAGAGAACGTCCAATGTACAACCTATATCAACCAGCAAAGCAGACACCACCTCCGTTCTTAAAAGTCAAATGGAATTAGGTACAACTATCTCTATCAACCAGCGAAGCAATCGCCTTCGTTCTTTAAAAGTCAAATGGCCATTAGGTACAGAAAGGGGCGAAGCCAGTAATTGGCCGCCGGCATCAGAATAGTTAGTAACACACACTTGTAGCTCTTTTTAATGGGGTCATTTATATCTTATGCACTAGAGCTACAAAGGATTATGTCTTAGGCATCGGTGTCATTTGACACCGGTGATTACACACTAGCTCCGCCCCCGTACAACTGTCTCTATCAACCAGCGAAGCAAATGCCTTCGTTCTTAAAAGTCAAATGGTCATTAGGTACAACTGTCACTATCAACCAGCGAAGTGAACAGCTTATTTCTTAAAACTCAAATGGTATTAGGTACAACTGCCTCTATCAACCGCGAAGCCAACACGTCTTTGTTCTTAAATGTCAAATGGCATTAGGTACAACTGGCTATATCGACTAGCGAAGCGAACTGAGTCTTCATTCTAAAAGTCAAATGTCATTAATTTGTTCAAAGGCAATAAGCCATATAGTATTAAAAAAAGTTAAGCCTTACAAGAACACCCATAATGAAAATAAAAATTACAAAAAATTCAAGAAGAATTTGTTACCGTCTCCGATCTGCACAAGCTGATGATGCCTTTTGATTCTAACTCAGTGCTGCACATGCTCCCATATGCTGGAGCTACTACAGTAGGGAAGTCACCGGGCGTTGCCAGGTAACACCAAATGAGGAGACTCAATACTACATCCACACAACAAGCGCCATTGGATCTTATTGACTACTACCTCTGTCTTTAATTATAAAACGTTTTGGTAGGCTATTTTTACTGTTGTAAATTGGGATAGAAGAAGTAGTTGCCACCGCAAAATCTTATTGACAAGAAAAACAGCGCCACTGCGTACCGAGGCCGAAGTATTGCGGTTGAGATTCTGGAAAAACTAGCCCTCGTGCACCAGAACCAGCCCACAGCGAGAAACAAGGATAAACCATGATGTACTTGTTCCACGACCCCATCTGCCCGCACGAACGACACAACGTGACCAAAACATAACAAACTAGACAAAGACTCCATGTGAGTGCGAAAGTTCATGGTCTCTACCATCTCACGATGTCGAAACCGGCGTGGGAGGAGGCGAGGGGGATAGAGGGAATGGGCTGGCGAGGAAGGGGGATATGTGGTGGCTAGTTTTTTCTTTGTTTCACGTGACCAATGGTGGATGTATTCGCTTATGATGTGATTGTCAAATGGCACTGAGATAATTAAACTAATTTACCTTGTAGTCATGTGAAAGTAAGTACTTGTATTACAGAGTAATATGTACTCGCTCCGTTCCAATTTAATTGACTTGCTATGCACCACATGTGGATGTATCATAGCAAGTCAATTAAATTGGAACGGAGGGAGTACAAATGAAAGTATATATACAATACACAAAAGGTAAATATTAGGGTTGAAACCAAAAGCATCCAAGTATTAGACACGTATATAAATGTACCAATCCTATGCATATGTATATTATGTTGATCAGGCCCAGTATATGAAGGGAAGCTAGCTAGATCCGGCTGCGTGTTAGGCTGGGGGGCCAAACCTGTTCCTATACTCATCAACCACTAATCATTGAGCTAAAAAAACTAATCACTAATCATAGTACCCATATCTTGTTTTTACCCCATGTAAGCAAAAAAACCTGTCAATGAACTGCCGTTTTCAGATGCGATGATTAATTTTCTTACTGGCCGGCCCCAAAAACAGTCAGGATATATCCAATCGAGTCGCAAAAAAGGAGTGAACTTGATTGTTGTGATCTGACGTAGACCAGAATACATGCAGAGAAATCGTAACACAAATTAACCTAGTTCGTGTTGCATTACAAGGAAACTTTGTAGAGAGAGAGAGAGAGGTAAACCTTTCTTCACGCAGGATGTCCTGGATCCCTCTTCTCAGCTCGATGCGGGAGCTGGACGTGGTCTGCGACGAACACGGGGCAGCTCCTTCATCAACTTGTTGGTCATCAACTTGTTGGTGAATACTGTTTAGAATTTCAGACGCCTGCTTGGATACGGAGACGTCAACAAATGCTCGGCGAGTGAATAGCTCAACAACAGTTCTGTCCTCGTGCACTGCCCGCGCGAGGGTAGTCTTTCCAGAGCCGCTGCACCCCAAGACGGAGATCACCTTGAGCTCCTTCCGTTGGCCAGGCTCTCCCAACAGCAGCTCGAGGAGATCCCTTTTGCCGGTGCCCAGATGCTTATGCTCGCAAGGACTTAAACTAGCCGAAGAAGATCCAGCGGCATCAAAGCCAGCTGAGGGACCGGAAACTGCAGGGCTGTGTCCGCTTTTACCTCCAGCTTTCAGGGTTGACGTCGGTGGCATCGTTGGAGGGCTTTCGTATTCTTTCCAGGATTTTTGTATCTTGTTGATGCGCTTCTGGAAGCCCTGGATGATGGCCATGTGCTCGGGAAGGGGGTCCATTACCATGGCTACATGAAGAAGACGAATGGGCGCTGATGTTTGGGGATCCCTCACACGACGCTCGATGAAATCCTCAATTTCATAAGCCAACTCTTGGAGTTGCAAGATCCATTGCTCCGGCTTCTCAGCTTTCTCCGACCAGAATTTGTTTACCTTAGAAGACATCAGTGCCATGTCGCACTTGATTCCTTCTAGGCCCACCTGGAGATCAACTCTTGCCTTCTTATCATCCTTGATCATGTTCCTCACATACTCCACCTTCTTTAGGACAGAGTCAACGAGACGGACAACCTCCATCGGCCGTCGCCTCTCTCTCTCTCGTCTCGTCCACCCCTCTCTGTCGGCACTTATGGGAGCTTTCACCTACTCCATTGGTCGTCGACTCTCTCTCTCTCTCTCTCTCTCTCTCTCTCTCTCTCTCTCTCTCTCTCTCTCCACATTCCATTGGTCTCGGTTACTTGTACAACCCCTCATACCAAAATACACGTGTAGCAGGACTAAGGGCTGTTATCCATCTATATAGATAAATAGATAATGTTGCTATAGCGATAAATACGGAAACACCAAATGGAGCTCGAGCTTCAGAGTGTCTGTTTTTTCTCTAAAAAGGTAAAGAATATTTCTTTTTTACTTTTCAAATTTATAAAGATAATATTCAAGTATGATCTCCATTCCATGACACTAGCGTATATTTCTAGTCAAAAGTTAACAAATTATAACTTTGACTAATCTTATTAAATTTTAACATTAATAAGATTTGATGTACATACTATAAAAAATATATTCTACTCCCTCCTTTATTGATAATGATTTGCTACTCTAAATATTTACATTTGTGTCTATATAATTGGTCAAACTTAACATATGTTGACTTTTAACTAAATTTATATGTCTTATTTTTTAAAACGGGGAGTACATATGAATATCAACTATATTTTTGTATAAGTTCCTCGAATTATGTTTTCATCTATAACCTAAAAAAAGACATATAAAGAACAAATCAAAATTTTAATGCCCACATTGTTATGGTTGATGTGTATCCTAAAATATGACAAGCAGGATGACATGTGCGTTTGCGCAGCTAGATTTTTATATATTATTATGTTTGGTTTGTTTTGTCTGTTTTTATCCCATGATCATATTTGGTTGAATTTTTTTATCATGAGTAAGAACGAAAGTTCATGTCCCTTCAGTCTGTCCCTCGCCATATAAAGTTATGAATATTTATATCTTTGATAAATTAAAACCCCACTAACATTATTAATGATAAAAGATCTCTATAGGCAAATTATATCCACATCATGCATTCTTTTAACCATATGATTGTTCCTATCATATTTTTTAATCGTTTGACTAACAATATCGGACCATGCTCTCATACAATTGCCTAATCAAGTTACTCAACTCGAACACCACAATGTTTCTTGTCCTTGATCGGTTTAGCCAGCCAAGTATATTTCCTCAAACTATTCAAAACTACATGATCTTCTAAATGTTTCCCCTTAAGACCTTCCAAAAAAATTCTGCCTTAATGTGCATGAAATCTCGTCATAGAAGCTATCCATGTCATAAGTAGAAATAAATACCGACGTTTTACCCTTAGTACCAAGAACACATCGTTATCTTAGTCATTTATGTCAAATCAAGCCCAGAGACGAACAAGGCATGAACCCACTATCAAACATATACTCCCTCTTAGAGATTAAAACTACTACTTGGCAAAGAAATTATATAAATTGGAGAGTATGTAGGAACATAAATAAACCAATATAATTACACATATATATATCATGCACAATCTTATCATAACATCACACATATCCCATCAAACACATAAACTAGGAATTATATCAGATGAATATTGATCATGTAAGGTATCTCACAAGATCATTGTATTGATACAAAAGAAATGATATCACCATCTACATATAGTTTGGAACCCGTAGTCCAAGTATGAACTACTCACGCAACTTCATGGAGGCAGCAATGGTGGTGTAGATGGCTCCAGCGATGTTTTCCCAGAAGAGTGCCATAATAGGACTCTAGAACTCAGAACTAGAGTTTCCGTGACGGGCGGATTGGTATCTCCTTTCATGAAATATTTCCCATCCCTGAACGTTTTAGGGTTAAAGGAAATTTATAGACAAAGACACACGCGAGGCTGCCACACGGGTTGGGGCCCCGGCTCCTCCTTGTCCTTGACCCACGGGTAGGACCCGTGTGGGAGGCTGGGAGCTGTGGGTCTCACTGGGGATGCCCTTTGGTTGGCGGTCTCCTTTCGTGAAATAAAAATCTCCACAAATTGACGGCCTTTTTGGATGTTTTTTTCTAACTTTTCTGAAATTTATAGATATAATTTGGACGTATGAACATATCCAAGCTTATTCATGCTCATCCCCCGAGTAGGTAAATGACAAACAATTTTTTGAAGTAGAATGGTACCATTACCAAACATGATATCGATGAAGTAATATGAAGAATATGAGCCGAGAAAATAATTATTCAAAGCAATTTTCTATATCTGACATCAAACAAACAATAATATGAATAACCAAGTCAAAATATTTAATGGATGAATGTTTTGGAGACTTAAGGCATAATTTCATCTACTAGGTATGAGGCAATCTCACCATATCAAAATCCAGATTAAGTCAGATGAATTATAACATACTCTCCCCACGTCAACTGTTTTGACATTAACTATTGGAGATATGCCTTAAAGGCATTAATAGTTATTATTATTATCTATTTCATAATTAAGATTCAGACTCTATGAATTCTAACATACTCTTCCCATGTGACGTTTCGCCGGGAGGTACAGGCAACATGTCTAGCGTTCCACGCATAGACACACGTGGGAACAAGATCATCCTCAATCGAGCAAATGAGATTTCTCTCGCCTTTCTAACATGGTGAACAGAACATTGTCTTAAGATGGGAGACGGTTGTCGAGTGTAGTGAGACGGTATTGTCGTAATTGATCCCAACGGTGAATAAAATCAGCAGCGAGGATTGATTTTTGTTTGTTACACAAAAGTGTTGTCAGCCAAGAGGCTGAAACATATCTAACGGTCGTACCAGGTTAGCCAGGATAAAATATATTGCGTGCAAAACATGAATCCAATGTGGTTTGTTTAAGGAAAAGAAGTTATGGATATGTGAATATATAGTAAGATCTCTTGCTCGGAAGAAGAAGCGACTCCAGATTGAGACCGAGCACGACTCCGATGATGATCTCGCTTTCATCTTTTGAATTGAAAAACTTGGCCATTATCTACAGCTTAGTTGGATGTATTGTATATAATAAGATCCCTTACTCGGAAGAAGAAGCGACTCCAGATTGAGACCGAGCACGACTCCGGTGATGATCTCGCTTTCACCTTTTGAATTGAAAAACTTGGTGATACGTCTCAAACGTATATATAATTTTTGATGTTCCACGTTTGTTTTATATCAAATGCCACATGTTTCTTCTAAAGTTTATATCATTTTATGACATTTATTGGACTAACCTATTAACCTAGTGCCCAATGCCAGTTTCTGTCTGTTTTGTCTGTTTATTGCAGAAAAGGGCCAAAAATGAAAGTGCTCGGAATTAGACGAAAATTTACGTGACTTATTTTCAGATGGGGCCAACATCCACCAAGTGACCTCACGGTGCAGGGTACCCCTAGCTCGCGCCGTGGGCCTGCTTGGCCCACTTGGTCACCGCCTTCCGTCGCCTCTTCGCCTATAAATTGAGTCCTGACCTAAAAACGACAGAACACCGGAGGATTTTCCCAGAAACGCGTCCGAGCTCTGCCGCCACCAAAAATCCTAATTCGGGGGACAGAAGTCTCCGTTCCGGGACCCTGCCGGGACGGGGAAGTGCCCCCGGGGCGATCTTCATCGCCATTGCTGCTGCCCAGGATGAGGAGGGAGTAGTTCTTCATCGAGGCTGAAGGCTCTACCGGTAGCTATGTGGTTTATCTCTCTCTCCCATGGTGTGATCTTTATGTGATCATGAGCATTGTAATCTAGTTGAATTCGTGACGAGGCTCGGCGAGATTCCCGCAACCCGCCACTGCTGCTGCTGCGGCCGCCGCCGCCGCTCAAGAGACTGCCAACGCTGCCGTAGCCGCCGCTGCCTCCGCTGCTGCTATGGCCAACTGGCCTATTGGAGGGTAAATGTTTATCCCTCTCCTGATTACTTGCATGTCTGCCGTACTAGCGATTTCTGTAGATGTTTCTACTATTTCTCAAGTACATGCTTTTATCATCAAGTTACAGTATGTCATTAGCACTGCTCACGTCATGTTCATGATTTATTCTTGGATTAATTTAATCGAACAATTGCTTAAATACTCAACAGTAATGATGTTCGTTATCCAACAGAAGAATAGTTCTGAGTAGCACATAAGTTGCATATTGAAGAGGAAGTTTATTCTAGTCTTCAACTATGTTACAATTGTTGGGAGTGACCACTAGTGAAAGTATGATCTCTTGTACATGTTTACAAGCACTGAAACACCGTTTATTTCCAATTCTGCTGCATGTTTGCTTGCTGTCATTTTTATCACAGATTGCATATACCACTTGTTAATATCCATATCACCCGCATTTTATCATCTCTTCGCCGAACTAGTGCACCTATACATCTGACAAGTGTATTAGGTGTGTTGGGGACACAAGAGACTTCTTGTATCTTAATTGCAGGGTTGCTTGAGAGGGATATCTTTGACCTCTATCTCCCTGAGTTCGATATACCTTGGGTTACTCACTTAAGGAAACTTGCTGCTGTCCTACAAATCTCTGCACTTGGAGGCCCAACACCGTCTAAAAGAATAGAAGTTATAGTAGAAATCACTTGCCCTTAGCCATTATCTACAGCTTAGTTGGATGTATTGTTGCAACCGTTCGGATTTGTCAATGACATCATCGGCCTAGCGCGGCGTGCCGCCGTGCCGGTTTTTCTAGTATAAATAAGGAGATGGGCAGCCCTCCTCCCACACAATTGGAGTTGTGGAGGCTGCTCCTCCCATCTCCTTTCTCCCTCTCTTGATGGAATTTAGATCTAATAGGTTTTGAGGTGTCCACTCCTATTAGATCTAGATCTAATCTCTCTCCCATGTGTTGGGAACTCCACCATTAGCATTTACCATTAGTTCTTAGCCATGGACGGCGAAACTCTGCTAGACTGGAGGAGATGGATGTGTGGACTTCCACAGAAGGATCATACGTTTGATCCTTCTCGCTCGGTTGGACCCAGAAGGCTAGATCGGGGAATCCGCGACATCCTCACTGCTAGGCTTAGTCGTGAGGACGGGGTGGGTTATGAACTCTGAACTCTTATGGTGTGGTCGCGGAGCGGGTGAAGACTGGGAGTGGGTCGCTTGTGAAGGCGATGGTAGTATTATTGTGTGTTTGGTATATATTGTTGTCTACACATACTTCTGTGATAATGATGTTATCTATCTATTATATTATTAAGACAACAAACAATAGACGGTGAAGATTTAACAAAAGTTAACATACGGTTTAGATTTAATCTGAGATCGGACAGCCTATGCATGGTAAGATAAAAAAACGCAAAGCAAGAGGAGAGACGCTGGACTCTTCATCGGCAACCGAGTCTGTTTCTTTTGTATAGAACGAATAGAGTCCAATCCAGATTTAAAAAAGGAAGCGTGCACGAGTTGCTCTCCTAAGGAAGCATACACGATTTGCCCTCCCAACTTTGGCTTCTTTTTACATCTGTTGCCGTACCCGTATTAATCAAGATGGAGTAGGTGGTCGGGATTCCTCTGTACATAGTAGATCTAGGGTTATAGTTAGGTTGCTTAGGCGATTTGCCTTTCTCTGGCTTTATGCCGTAGTTGCTCGGAGTAGAGCACCAGAGTTCATCGGCCGGTTCTGGTGCGTGCCTGCTTGGATCTTCGTTGTCGCGCAGCTCTGGTGGCAGGAGCTGTGGTCGAGGACGGAATCTACGCAGGAGATCTCGGCGAATAAGGCCGTCCTCCCTCTTCTGAGTTCGTCTGCTCTGCTGTGGAGTGAAGCGGAGTGGTGGTGCTGCAGCTTTGTGGGCTTGCTTCCATGGTGGGAGCTCGTCGCAGGCTGCTCGACGCCGACTCAGTTCAATAAACTCCGCATATGCCTTCTCTGGCTCTGCGGTTGTGTGCCCTTGCCTCTCTCTCTGTCCTGCCGTGGTGGTGAGGGGAAGGAGAGGCTTGATGCGGCGAGCGTTGGTGCTGGAGAGGGTCGGGAAGATGATGGTGCTGCGTTCTTTCGGAGAAGATTCTCGGCGCCCTTGTTTGGCAGCCGACTGAAGAAGCTGGCGGGCAGCTACTCCAGGCCTGTGCGCTACGGCGTCGGGCTCTCTGCAACCTCCATCGGAGGCCTTTGGGTGGACTCGCGACGGCGCAATCTCCTGCCCTGCATCAAGTGGTGTCGTCCCCGATGCCTGTGTGGGTGGCCGTGGTTAGAGGCCACGTTCTCAGCGGCGACGGCAGCTCTGGCAATGGCGGAGGACTTGATGGCGTTTCTTCCGTCGTTTCTAGGGTCTGTTGTGCAAATGTCAAGGACTTTATTTCAATTTTCTTAGTTCTCAAGGTCCTTTTTGTAACTTGTATCGCCGGACTGATTTATAAAAGCAGCATCTAGGCCCTTCGGGGGCCTTCCCTGTTCAAAAAAAAAAAAAAAAAAAAAAAAAGATGCCATCGGCTCACACAGGTGCCCGCAAGATTAATCAGAGAACCTTCGGCTAGCCGGGGATAGAGCACGTCAAGAAAGACAGGGGCGACGATCAAAGGACGATTGCGAGGGACAAAACAAATTGATAAGCTTCGTGTGCATGCAGACGTCCTGGGTTTTGGCGCTGGCATCAAATTAATATGTTAATTCTATCCCATGGAAGCGTCACCAGTGAGAGCTTCCGTCGATCTCCCGCCGAATAAAGAGGGCATCTGGGCAGCGAACTCGACATCGATCTGGCGTTGATTGATTCCAAGAAGAAAGCATCCCCTACGAGCTTGAGAAGTGGGCGGCGAGAACTTTCGTCGATCTCGCGCGGAACACAAAAGGCATGTCAGCAGCCAACTAGATATTGATCTGGCGAGAAGTAATGGCATCAGCAGACCCGTCGCAAGGCTAACGACACGGCCAAATCCTTTGTGCGGTATGTCCGAGGAGCAGGAAGAGATCTGATGGCTACGTGTTGGTGAACCTCAAGAGGAAGGTTATGATGTAGACAGCAGAAGTTTTCCCTTGAATAATCTACCCAAGGTTATCAATCCAGTAGGACTTGACGATCTATCGGAAGGTTGTTGATGTTGACTCCCCCTGCAACGGCGCCAGAAAACAGCTGGTGCCTGGTTGACGGGAGAGTATTTGCATCAACGTGGAATTTGCACAGACACAAACCAGAACTTTGCCCAACACGAAACAGAGAGGTTGTCAATCTCTCCGGTCTTGCAGAAACAAAGAGTTAAACGTATGGTGTGGAAAACAGCAGGAAAAACAGCAAGTAACAGGAAACAGATGATTGCAGCAGGTTGTGTAAACAGTATGAAGAAATTGGACCAGGGTCCACAGTTCACTAGTGTGTCTCTCTCAGAACAGATAACTAGCATGTTGGGTAAACAAATTACAGCTGGGCAATTGACAAATAGAGAGGGCATAACAATGCAATACATGCCAAGATGTCTACTATGAAATCTAGTTGGGCATTACAACAAAGTACATAGACCGTTATTCCAACAGCATCTATGCCTAAATAATCCACCTTCAAGGTAGCATCCGCATCCCATTCAGTATTAAGTTGCTAACAACAGATTATTGCATGAAGTAAAGTGTGTAATGTAATCAATACAAGTGCCCTTGGACACTGCACCAATATTTTATCCCTAGTAGCAACAGCACATCTACCATCTTAGACCCTTCTGTCACTGATCCAGATATCTAGAGACTGAACCCACCATCGAGCATAAATACCCCCTATTGGAGTCACGAGCATCTACTTGGCCAAAGCATCTACTAGCAACGGAGAGCATGCAAGATCAAGAGCACATAGATAAACAACTTGAATAAACATGGTATCAATATTCATCGGATCCCAGCAAACACAACATCTAGCATTACAATAAGATGATCTTGATCATGTTAGGCAGCTCACAAGATCTAAACATGGAGGCACAAGGTAGAGAGACAACCATCTAGCTACTGCTATGGACCCGTAGTCCAGGGGTGGACTACTCACGCATCACTCCGGAGGCAGGCATGGTGATGTAGAGCCCTCCGGTGATGATCTCCCCTCCGGCAGGGTGCCGGGAAGAGGTTCAGAACTCCTCCGATCTGAGATTGATGATGACAGCCGCGACGGAACTTTTCGTGGAATATGATCGACCGTAATAGGGTTTTAGCGTCGCGGAGAATATATAGGCGAAGAGGCGGCGTCGGTGGCCGAGGGGGGCCACCACGCCATAGGAGGGCGCGGGCCCACCCTGGGCCGCGCCCTAGTGTGGCGTGGCCCCCTGGTGGGTCTGCTCCTTCTCCCCTCTGGACTCCGTGATCTCCTCGTGATATTATTGACGATGCCTTTTGTTTCGTCCAATTCCGAGAATATTTCCTTAATAGATTTTCTGAAACCAAAAACAGCAGAAAACAGGGAACTGGCACTGTGGCATCTTGTTAATAGGTTAGTCCCAGAAAATGCATAAAAATGATATAAAGTGTAACCAAAACATGTAGCAATTGATATAATATCAGCATGGAACATCAAAAATTATAGATACATTTGAGACGTATCAAGATCTCAAGGTTAGCTGAAGACCATGGCGGCATGGCGGGCATCAGTAACCACCTAGCCAATGGCGGCAGTAACGACCTGGCCAACGACGGCACCAAGATTCTCTACTCGCTTGATCACGTCTCCGGATTCTCCTATCCCTCTATTTTTACCATGTTGATGACCTCCGACGCTGCCGACAGCCTTTCCGCCGTCTCCGGTGATCGGCCGCCCGTGGACGTACTGTTGTGATGTCCATAACTCCATGCAAACGGCTTTTCAACATTGAATATGATTCGGATGTTGTCAGATTTCAATAAAGCTAGAAGACTGCAGTTTCATGTTTTACCTACAAGAGAGCACATAGCCATCGGTACATGGATGATGAGGCCATGTGCTGGCTTTGATCGAGGGAAAATACTAAGATGAATCAAGCACAATTCAGCCATCGACATAGAGGATGGACCAGACACATTTAGCTAACACAATTCTGAGGAACGAGCATCAAGGGTCGAGCTAAGCACCAGCAAGACCTACGCAATGATCTTACATCTCTGATTTCTCTTATCTCACGAAAGGAACTACAATAAATGGCAACGTTCAACCATATGGCGACAAACACTGCTCACTACACTAGATTTGACGACTTGCACGCCACCAAGGTATCCATTAGCTTGGACTCTGGTAATTTTTCGATCACACGTGGACTCAAGTTGCTCAATTCATCAAATCATTTCAAACTGATTATGCAGGTTTATTGAACCAACATGCAGGGCTTCGTGCAATCAGACGATTTGATGAATGTATATATACATGTACTGAAGTACATGTAAGGGCCCGATGCATTGCTTCGAAGAGAGAGTAATTAATTCTCAGAATGAGAGAAGTACAAGGGCTCAGATGGAAGCGAACAAGTGCACATGCAACATGACTGGATCAGAGGTAAAGATATAATAAATATGTCACTCCAATTTTTTATGTATATTTATTTCAGAATAAAAACTATAAAAAAAGATTTATCATATGAAGTCCATTTGAAGTCATTATATAAAAAAAATATTTTTTTAGCTAACCTTATATGAAATGAAAAGGTGGGTTAAGAATGAAAATTGTTTCATATACGAAATTTGAAATACCGGTAGCATGAATACCTACTTTTATTATAAGGTTATAGCACAATATTTACATAATTACAGGGAATAAGAAAAGAAAAAATTTATATGATTAAATCAAAGAAGTGTTGTCTTTTCAAAAACTAAGGTCTTAGGAACAATTCATTTAGTGCATGCGGATAGATGTTGTCACAAAAACATGTGGGCATAATCGGAAACTAGAAGTCGAGTCATGCAAGAGAGAGGGAAAGGAAAAGCGAGGGAGAGAGATTTTAAAAATTATTTGGGCACGAGATACATTCAATAAAAATTTAGTCCGGATTTAGTTCCTGGTGGCAAATTCTTAAATGTTATCTATAAGAAAAGATAGACGCTACAGAACAGACTTAGGAAGAGCCCAACGAGATAAATCTAAATATTAATCAAAATACTATGAGCATAATGGAGGGCCATGGCACTCAATCTTCCGTCAAACCAATGTCATTGAAAACACATTTATAACTAATAAAGTTTTACCGTAAAATCATGTAGAGGTGAGTCAAATTGATAGTATGTTTCACATAAAGTTTCTTCTGCAAGGTTTTCATATTTTGAGGTTTTATCAAATAGCACACCAACATCTCAAAATTAACATGATGAATACATACAAATATATGTATTGCGAGAGAAAAATATCAAATAAATATAGCCGCGCAAGTGCGCGGGCCACCCTGCTAGTTGTCTTGGATATTGAATGCAATCCATCATGCCCTATCGTGCTTGGAAGACCTTTTCTTAAAACTGTAGGTGCTATTATTGATATGAAAGAAGGGAATATTAGATATCAATTTCCTCTCAAGAAAGGTATGGAACACTTTCCTAGGAAGAAGATTAAGCCACGTTATGATTCTATTGTTCGAACAAATTACAATGTTGATGCTTCTTCACTTGGTAATACTTGATGCATGCTTTGTGCCTAGCTAAAAGGCGTTAAAGAAAAGCGCTTATGGGAGACAACCCATTATTTTTATTTCTGCAATTTTTCTTTATTTGGGTCAAGGAGGTTGTTTACTTCTGTAGCAATTCCTTTGTATCTTTATTTTCTCGCATTGTTGTGCCAAGAGTAGCCTCTAGTGTTGAGATTTTGCTTAATTTTGATTGCTGCGCAGGAACAGATTTTTGCTGTCCACTGTACGAAAATTATAAAATCACCAGATTGCTTCAAAAATATGAAAAAATTTGTGCGTAATCTTTATGAATGTCTGAATCTTTCATTAGTTCAAAGTTTTTTGATCTGAGCGTCGTAAGTGCCTCGAAAAAAATCATCTTTGCGGACTGTTCTGTTTTAGACAGATTATGTCTTTTTATTTTGCATTCTCTCTTTTACTAGTGTTGAGTGAAATTCTTTTTCGGGTGGAAGAGCTTCACATAACATCAGTGGCTGTAGCTAATGTTTAAAGTAACGAGTCATATTGCGTCTTTATAGAACATGCGAGTTTTTGATTGTGCTTGATGCTTGTCAATTGTTTTGAGTTAACAAGTAGATCATGATTAAATTTGTGCATCACATGAGTTAAGCCTATTAGTGAAGAACTACCGTAAAGCTTGTTGAAAATTTGGTTTGCATCGGTGATATCTCTAAGGTCTAGATATTTTCTAGTAAACGGGTTTGGTTAACAAGGAAGACGGTATGAAGTCTTATAACGTTTGCGATATGTTTGTCATATAAAACTTGGTGTACGGGTTGATATTCTTTTTTGCTTACATAAACCTTGCTAGCCTAAACTCTGTACTGAGAGGGAATGCTTCTCGTGCATCCAAATCCTTGAGCCAAAATCCATGCCATTTGTGTCCACCATAACTACCTATATGTGGTATTTCCTTGCCACTCCAAGTAAATTTTTCATGTGCTACCTTTAAATTATTCAAAATGTTATTATTCACTTTTTGTGTCAATGTTTACTATCTCATGAGGAATTAGTGTGGTTATTCTTTATTCTGGTTGTCAAATGGACTTTTACACCTGGACTAGTGGCATATACATCCGCTTATCCAATAACTTGCAAAAGAGCTGCCAACGGGGTGCCCAGTCCCAATTAATTACAACTTTAACCAATTAATTCTTTTCACACTTTTGCCCTGATTCATCAGTAAGCAATGACAAAACAGTGAAATACCTGCATGTGTGTAAACCAAAGAGAAAGAGGGATGATCTGCCTTGCTGGTAGAAATAACGTCCTTCATGGGAGCCGCTCTTAAAAGTCCGTTTGACAGGTAGAATACTGTTATCACCCGCTACCATTCGTTGACAATTAACAAACACCTCTAAAAAATAGAGACTCCTCCATGGTATGTGATTGATGGAAGGCACCCGAGGATTTGGCTAGCCATGGCTTGTGTTAGCAAGGTTGGGAGGAGTATTAAATATTTTATACAATCTCTATATGCTTTCAAAAACCTAAAAGATCTAGCACATGACTTAATCCATGCTTCCCTCTGCGAAGGGTCTTTCTTTTAATTTTATGTTGAGTCAGTTTTCCTATTCTTTCTGTCTTCCACAAGCAAACACTAGTGTCAACTTTGTTACAACATGGGTTATATGCTACGTATTGGACTTGTTATACTACTTTGTGTTGACATTATCCATGAGATAAATATGTTGAAAGTTGAAGCAAATGCTGAAACTTAATTCTTCCTTTGTGTTGATTGAATACATTTTATTAGAAACTATTGCTTTACGAGTTAACGCTTATGCAAAATGCTTTGATGCTTGTCTTGAAAGTACTATTCATGAAAACATTTAGCTTGTGTGATTCATTGTTTACTCATTATCTATTTGGTAGCTAATTATAGACCATTGACTTGGATCACTTCATTCATTTACATGTGCCTTGCAATATTATATGATCGAGATTATGATGGTAGCATGTCACCTCAAAAATTATTTTGTTTTTATCGTTTACTACTCGAGGACGAGCAGGAACTAAGCTTGGGGATGCTGATACGTCTCAAACGTATCTATAATTTTTGATGTTCCATGCTCGTTTTATACCAATTGCTACATGTTTTGCATCTACTTTATGTCACTTTTATACATTTTTTGAGACTAACCTATTAACAAGATGCCGAAGTGCCAGTTCCTGTTTTCTGCTGTTTTTGTATTCCAGAAAAGCTAGTCTGGAAATATTCTCGGAATTGGACGAAACTTCACGGGGGTCCCTATTTTGCCAGAACACACCTGAAGGACCAAAGGAGCAACAAAGGAGAGCCAGGAGGGCCCCACACGCACCCAGGGCGCGGGTCCTCCCCTGGCGCGCCCTGGGGTGGTGTGTGCCCCTCGGGGGTCTCCAGCCGCCGCCCTTTCGCCTACTTATTCCCCCCGATGGAAAAACACTAAGTGCTTGAGCCAATATCCACGAAAAGTTCCAGAGACGCCGCTGCCGTCAACCCAAGCTCGGGAGGGTCCAGAACCTCTTCCCGGCACCCTGCCGTAGAGGGGAATCGTCACCGGAGGCTTCTACATCACCATGCCTGCCTCTGGAGTGATGCGTGAGTAGTTCATCCTTGGACTACGGGTCCATAGCAGTAACTAGATGGTTGTCTCTCCAATTTGTGCCATCATGTTTAGATCTTGTGAGCTTCCCTACATGATCAAGATCATATTATTGTAATGCAACTGTTAGCACCCGTTTTTGGCAGATTGCCAGTTTCAGGTGCAAGGAAGACTTGGTGGCTCAAAGAAGGCGGCAAAGAAGGCTAAAATGGTGATCTGGGAAACTTTCCAGGAAAAGACGGCCAGAAGAAGGCAGCCAATAATCCGGCAACTGAAGCAAGGCGGAAGCTGGATTCGAGAGTGCAAAGTTGCCTGAAGACCTAGCGAGTTAAGTCAAAGGAAAGCAATAAAGATGGCAGAAAAGAAGCCAACTTGTCAAGACAAGGCGGAAAAAGTCAACTTTGTCAAGACAAGGCGGAAAGACAAGGCGGAAAAGAAGCCAACTTTGTCAAAACAAGCCGGCTCAGGAAAAACCAACTTTGTCAATACAAGCCGGCAAGATGGAAGACAACTTTCCAAGATCGAAGCTGGAAAATAGAAGGCAATTTTCTAAAAAGAAGCCAGGCGGATGCTGAAGTCCGGGTCCAATACGAAAGCCGATCAAGATATCACATCTCTAAGGAAGAAGGCAAGTTTGAAGCCAACGCGGAAGGACAAAAGGCAACTTTCCAAAAGTAGCCAGCAAGTTTGAAGCCAACGTTGCCAGCAAAGAAGTTGCCTATTTTAGAGATGGATTCGACTTAGACTATGATTTTTAAGCCTTGTAGATGTCCAATACTAGTACGGAAAGTCCAGCCGCGTCATATATATGTGAGAGGTGATGGCCGATTGAAATTAAGCAAACAATCGACAACCTATCAATACAACCAACTTTTTCCCTCAAACCCTTGTTTATGCTTCCGTTGTTCGGCGACTTCGCGTATATTTCACCGGATATCGAAAACCGAACTGAGAGCGGCCAAGTCCGGCTTAGTTTAGCCAATCGTTGCCGGCTTCCTCCGACGGGGCTTCCCGAGGGGCTGGGACGTCTGGTCTAAAAAGCGCCTGCTTGCTATCTTGCGTATCGCGCTGGAAGCAGGCCTCCCGCGGGCGAGTTGCGGAGTATCTCCCCCGGCACCGCGGGTACACGAGGACGTGTTCGTGTGACGCGTTTCGAGCGCAACACACTTTTTGGCGACTCCGCTGGGGACAATTCGATCTAAAATTGGGCAGTAATGACCAGTTCTAAGGCCGACGCCGCCGGTGTCAATACCGACAACATGAGGAGTTCGAGGCGCTGCGAGCCAAGCGGGATCAAGAAGATCAAGACTTGTACTTATCCAGCTTCAAGGTAGATCGGCAAGGTGTAGTCTCGCCGATCAAGGAGCCGGAATTTGTACCGCTAAACGCCAACATTGACAAACCCGCTGTAAGTAGTAGCCTTTTTTCCTCTGAACGATAGCCGAAATTCAATATCATGTTTCGCAAGGCACCGCCAATGTTTACGATCTTATGCTAGAACATGAAAAGGCTAAGAAAAACACGCCCCATGATCAGCCATCGGACAAACAGCCGATCGGTCAAAGCAGGGAAAACCAACTTGTGCCTACGCTGCCATGTCCAACTCCTATCCAGAGTGTGCCTAATCCGGCAAGTCAAACAAGGCGGATTTTGGGTCATGAGTCAATGCCGAATCAAAATTCGGCTACTTGGGTGCAAGCTGGCCCTGCCGCCAATTCTTCTCTTGTGACGGCTCAATCGGCCGTTATGGACGATTCGTTAGCCGAGTTCAGGAGAAGGTTGGACCAGATAGCTTTTGACAAACTCGGGGTGATGCCAAAACATAGGACTTACACTAAGCCTTACCCCGATTATTTTGATCTGCAACCTTATCCACCTGGTTATAGAGTCCCTGAATTTGCCAAATTTAATGGGGTGGATAGTAAGACAACATGGGACACATTAGTCAATATTTGGCTCAATTAGGCGAAGCTAATCATGATCATATTAAAGTTCGCTGTTCTCGTTGTCTTTAACCGGCATTGCGTTTTCTTGGTTTTCGGCTTTAGCTCCTAATTCTATACATACTTGGTTTCATTTAGAGCAAAAGTTCCATGAACACTTCTTTGCCGGGAAATAGAGCTAAAGTTGTCCCACCTTACATCGGTTAGGCAAAAGCAGATGAATCGGTATCCGATTACATCAAGAGGTTTAGAAACACTAGAAACCGATGTTATAGCTTGGTGATAACTGAAAGAGACATGGCTGACTTGGTTTTCAATGGGCTAAGGTCCTACCTGAAAGAGAGGTTAGAAGGACATGAATTCTTGTCTGTTGGCCAAGTCCAAGAGAGAGCTCTGGCCCAAGAAAGCCGGGTCAATGAGTCAAAAGACTCGCATCGGATGAGCAGGAGCCGGCTTAATATTGTCGAAAATGAGCCGACTCCGGTGATGAAGCCGATGTTTATGCTGCTGAGTTTGTTTGGCCCAGCAAGGCCAAACCTTACATGTGCGATGACTTGAAACCGATTCGTAAGAATCGGGATGATGAAATAAAATGCAGCTTTGACGTAGGCAAGTGTGATAGAATATTTGATGCCTTGTTGAAGGATAAAGTGATAAGGATCAACATGTTATACCATCGCCTGATGAATTAAGGCGGCGGGCTTATTGCAAGTATCACAATTCTTTCTCTCATGCTACTAATGATTGCAATGTTTTCGTCGACAGATCCAATCGGCCCTCAATGATGGACGATTGAGCTTTGCTGGCATGGCGATTGACACACAGCCGTTTCCAGTAAACGTGCTAGACTTGGAGGGAAAGAAAGTTCTACTTCGGCCAGAGGCAGCCGAAGCCGCTAATAAATCTAATGTTGTTGTTGGTGAACCCAGGAAAGTAGCCAGCAGCAAGGCGGCAGGAAGACAAGTTACAGTGAGCCGGCAACCCGATGGGGGAAGTCATCAAGATTACCGTCAATAACCCTGCACTCGGGGGGCAAGGACCACGTAGACAAGTGCCGCCTAGATTTATCAAGCCCAAGAGCCCGGAAGTTGGCAGATGGAAGACAAACCAGGTTGAATATAGACCAAGGAAGATAAAGCCAACTTTTGACATGCTGCTAAACAAGTACGTGCGCCAGGCCGGGTCAAGGTCGCGCCAGTGGCAGTATGGGAAACGACCAAGGTCACCATCCGCGGGGAAAGTAGCCGGCACCAGAGGCCGGCTGACGAGGTCAAACGCAGGGCAATCCGGCCATCTATGCAAAGCCGGCTTGTGTATCCCGGAGACGCGTCATATTGGCGGATCAAGGAACAAGGTTCTAAAAAGGCTGAGCCAGAAGGTGGATTGGTTGCAGACAACTGTTGATCGTTGGAACTCATGTGATAAAGATGAAGACCCGGTCGTAGAGCCGGCAACCAGCGAGCCGATACTGCTATCGCGCCAAAGGCAACAACCAATGATCACGAAGCCAGCTCCAGTCAAGCTGCAGTAGCTCAACCCCGGGACCCAAAATATACTCAGCCAAAGTGGTGCCCGCCAGGTATAACGAAGACACAAAAGCGGAAACTGCAAAGGGCAAGGAACCGGGAGAAGGCAGAAGAAGGAGCTGAGCGATCTAGGGACGTCAAATTCAATGCTGAGCGACCAATGTTGCCGCTCAAAAGTGGATTCCTAGGCCAGTCCTTATGGCGGCTTCCGCACCAACTACCATGAGTCCTGCTGTCGATAGTGAAATAGAGCCGGCAGCTACGCCGGCTATCACCTATTCTTCATGGGCTGACGAAGTCGAAGCAGCAGACTTGGCGATGGCAAGTTTGGCAAAGGAGCTGGCAATCCAAGATCCGGCTACAGAGAGCCGGCAAGTAAAGACCTCGCAATTCGAGACCTCACAATGGAAGAAAAGGCAGAAGAAGAACCAGCAATGTCAGAGTCGGCAATGGATGAGTCAGGCAATTTGACAGATGAAGATCTGCTAGATTATGAAGAATCGCCGACTCGGACAGGCATGGACATCAATATGGTGTATTACTTGCCGGCTGAGTTCCGTGCTGTTGAGGAAGAAGGCGAGGTCGCCAAATCAACTTTGGACCCAAAAATGTTGTCTTCGAAAAACCTGACAAGCCGGTGAAACACCTCAAGCCTCTGTACGTCAGAGGACACATTGATGGCAAGCCGGTCACCAGGATGATGGTTGATGGCGGCGCTGTGGTAAACTTGATGCCATATTCTGTCTTCAAGAAGCTACAACTAGATGATGGCGACCTGATGAAGACGAACATGGTGCTAAATGGGTTCGAAGGAGGAGAAGGGTAGAAGCCAAAGGAGTTATCAGCTTGGAGCTCACAGTAGGAAGCAAGACTTTGGCTACCGCCTTCTTTGTTGCTGAGGTGCAGGGAAACTACAATGTGCTGCTGGGACGAGATTGGCTTCATGCTAACCAGTGTGTTCCGTCTACTATGCACCAGCAACTTGTGCAATGGGTTGACGACGAAATTGAAGTCATCCATGCTGACGAATCGGCTGCATTGCATTAGCCGAATCGATTGTTGATTGGCAACATTCCAATGTTACATGCCTTTCTGGGCGTGATTTATCCGGGTTCGACTTCCTGAGTGCTACCAGGGACGGATTCGTGCCAGTATCTCTAAAGCCGATTGGTGGCAATCGGCTGCAGCTCAAGTAGATGGATCAAAACGACGAGTGGCTGCAGAAGCGTCTGGACAAGTATCGGGCCGAAAGGAACGATATGTACGAAGCAATTGAAGAACCAGACGATATGGACAAGTTGGGACAAGGCTTTACATCGGCTGACTTGCTTGAAGAAGTTGACATTGGGGATGGCACTGTCCCTAGGCCGACATTTGTAAAGCAAAAGTTGGCGGCCGATTACAAGTCTAAGTTAATCGCGCTAGTCAAAGAGTACGTGGATTGCTTTGCATGGGAATACCACGAGATGCCTGGGTTAAGCCGAGAGTTGGTGGAACATCGGTTGCCTATCAAAGCCGGCTTCAGACCATACAAGCAGCCGGCTCGCAAATTTAATCCACTGATCTATGATCGGATAAAGGCGGAAATAGACCGGCTTTTGAAAGCCAACTTTATTCGGCCCTGTAAGTATGCCGAATGGTTATCCAACATTGTGCCGGTCG
Source organism: Poa pratensis (assembly GCA_947311845.1). Classification (NCBI taxonomy): domain Eukaryota; kingdom Viridiplantae; phylum Streptophyta; class Magnoliopsida; order Poales; family Poaceae; genus Poa; species Poa pratensis. The sequence goes on from CAMZMU010000020.1 coordinate 102,309,934, forward strand.
AAAGAAAGGATCCGACAAGATCAGGGCGTGTATAGATTTCAGAGATTTGAATCGCCACGCCAAAGGATGAGTACCCTATGCCAATAGCCGACATGCTTATCAACGAAGCCTCAGGTCACAAAGTTATCAGCTTCTTGGATGGCAACGCAGGTTACAACCAATATTTATGGCCGAAGAAGATTCGGCTAAGACGGCGTTTCGCTGCCCAGGCTTTGTTGGCTTGTTCGAATGGACCGTGATGACTTTTGGATTGAAAATGCCGGAGCCACCTATCAAAGAGCGATGAACCTGATATTCCATGATCTTCTGGGAGTCGTACTGGAGGTATATATTGACGACGTGGTGGTTAAGTCGGACGGCGAGTCAAATCACTTGGCCGACTTGCGGCTGGCGTTTGAAAGAATGAGGAAGTACGGGCTCAAGATGAATCCTTTGAAGTGTGCCTTTGGCGTGTCGGCTGGGAGTTCCTTGGTTTATCATACATGAACATGGCATAGAAGTTGACCGGCAAAGATTGAAGCCATCCAGAAATACAGGCGCCGGGTTGCAAAAAGACATGCAGAAATTTCTGGGCAAGGTAAACTATTTGAGAAGATTCATTGCTAACTTGTCTGGAAAAGTTGATGCGTTTACACAGATCCTTCGGCTCAAGAACGATGATGAATTCACCTGGGGGGCAAAGCAGCAAGAGGCGTTTGACAAGATAAAAACTTGCCTGTCTACTCCTCCAGTTCTCAGGAAGCCGGCTCATGGTCAGCCTTTCCGGCTTTATATTGCTGCTGAGGACAAAGTGATCGGAGCTGCCTTAACTCAGGAAGCCGAAGGACAAGAGTACGTCATCACATATCTGAGTAGACGTTTGCTGGATGCCGAGTCAAGGTACAGCTTTGTAGAGAGGTTGTGTTTGTCTCTTTACTTTGCCTGCACCAAATTGCGCCATTATCTGCTGTCCAGTGAATGCAAAGTCTTTGGTCAGACCGATGTTCTCAAACACATGATACAAAGGCCGATTCTTAGTGGACGAATCGGCAAGTGGGCGTACGGGTTGATTGAATATGATTTGGCTTATGAACCACTAAAATCTATGAAAGGCCAAATTGTAGCTGACTTTATTGTTGAACATCGGATTGACCTGGAGCAAGAAGCCGGCTTAAATATTGTGTCGGCTGTACCGTGGAAGCTTTATTTTGACGGCTCAGTCTGCAGCAGCGGACAAGGAGTTGGCATTGTGTACATTCACCACACGGTACTGTTTTCGAAGCCTCTTGTCGTCTTGACTATTTATGCACTAACAATGAAGCCGAATACGAAGCACTTCTATTCGGGCTAGAAATCTTAGTTGACGCAGGGGTAACTCATGTCGAGGCATATGGAGATTCGTTGCTTATTGTCCAGCAAGTGGCCAAGATTTGTCAGTGCAACAGCGGATCCCTCAACATGTACCTTGACAGATGCCTGGATATGATTTCAACGTTGGATTATTTCCACATATCCCATGTTCCTAGGCAAGACAATTGGCTTGCCAATGAGTTGGCACAACAAGCATCCGGCTATCACGTCAGTCGTGGAATGTTCTTCATCAGGGAACAGCCAACAATTCATGTTGCCAACTTGGAGGAAGCCAAACAAAAGCCGGCTTGTTGGAGCCGGCTACAGAAGAGTCAAATGTTGCCAACTTGGAGGAAGCCAAACAAGAGGCCGGCTTGTTGGATCCGGCTAAGAAGGCAAATGACAACTTGGCGGACGACTGGAGACAACCTTATATTGATTATTTACAAGATCCAAGTCGAAAAACGACAGAGCAGTTCGGCGCTTATCTCTCAAGTATACATTGGTGGATGCCGCCTTATATCGCCGAACAGCTGATGGTCTTCTTCTAAAGTGCTTGAATGAAGACGAAGCTAGAGTTGCCATGGGAGAGGTACATGATGGTTTATGTGGAACACATCAGTCGGCCCACAAGATGAAGTGGATGCTCAGGCGAGCAGGATTTTATTGGCCGACAATGATCAATGACTGCTTCAGATACTACAAGGGATGCGAAGCCTGCCAGAAGTTTGGAGATATTCAGTTGGTGCCAGCTTCACCTCTTAATCCAATTATAAAACCGTGGCCTTTCCGGGGTTGGGCGCTTGACTTTGTCGGCATGATCCATCCGCCTTCATCCAAGGGGCATCGGTTCGTATTGGTGGCTACTGATTATTTCACCAAGTGGTCTGAAGCAGTACCTCTCAGAAACATGACCCACAAGGAGGTGATCCAGTTTATTACAGAACATATCATCCATCGATTCGGCATTCCGCAGACTCTTACCACAGATCAAGGTACTTCCTTCATGGCTAAGGAGGTGAAGCAATTTGCCGAATCACTTGGAATCAAGATGCTCAGTTCATCTCCCTACTATGCACAAGCCAACGGACAAGCCGAGTCAAGCAATAAAATCTTGATCAAGTTGATCAAGAAGAAGGTACAGGACCATCCAAGGAGGTGGCATGAAGTGCTGTCCGAAGCATTGTGGGCTCACAGAATCTCAAGGCATGGAGCAACTAAGACAACTCCTTTTGAGTTGTATATGGACAAGAAGCCGTTTTGCCAATAGAAGTGAATCTGGCTGCCTTGAGGTTTGCTAAGCAAAATGACTTGTCGGCTGAAGACTACTGCAGCTTGATGATGGACAATATTGATGAAGTAGCCGACAAGCGTGTTATTGCCTTGAGGAAATCGAGAAGGAAAAGTTGCGGGTGGCAAAAACTTACAATAAGAAGGTCCGGCTTAAAGACTTTCAAATTGGCGACTTGGTCTGGAAAGTTATATTGCCAGTTGGCTCCAGAAGCCGGAAATTTGGCAAATGGTCCCCAAACTGGGAAGGGCCACTGCGAGTCGCGAGAATAGTACCCGGCAACTCTTATCTGGTGGAGACATTGGAAGGCGGCATGCTGCCTCGAGCTATCAATGGGAAATACTTGAAGAAATTCCACCCAAGTGTGTGGCAAACTGCATGAGTTGCACGTATGGCCGATATATATATATATCGCCCTTAGCATATGGCCGATGAGCTTAAGCATCGCCCTTAGACAAAACTTCTACATTGAATATTTTCTAGTACGCAAGCTCTACTAGAAAACAGGGGGGCATATGTTAGCACCCGTTTTTGGCAGATTGCCAGTTTCAGGTTCAAGGAAGACTTGGTGGCTCAAAGAAGCCGGCAAAGAAGGCTAAAATGGTGATCTGGGAAACTTTCTAGGAAAAGACGGCCAGAAGAAGGCAGCCAATAATCCGGCAACTGAAGCAAGGCGGAAGCTGGATTCGAGAGTGCAAAATTGCCTAAAGACCTAGCGAGTTAAGTCAAAGGAAAGCAATAAAGATGGCAGAAAAGAAGCCAACTTGTCAAGACAAGGCGGAAAAAGTCAACTTTGTCAAGACAAGGCGGAAAAGAAACCAACTCTGTCAAAACAAGCCGGCTCAGGAAAAACCAACTTTGTCAATATAAGCCGGCAAGATGGAAGACAACTTTCCAAGATCGAAGCTGGAAAATAGAAGGCAATTTTCTAAAAAGAAGCCGGGCGGATGCTGAAGTCCGGCTCCAATACGAAAGCCGATCAAGATATCACTTCTCTAATGAAGAAGGCAAGTTTGAAGCCAACGCGGAAGGACAAAAGGCAACTTTCCAAAAGTGGCCAGCAAGTTTGAAGTCAACGTTGCCAGCAAAGAAGTTGCCTATTTTAGAGATGGATTCGACTTAGACTATGATTTATAAGCCTTGTAGAAGTCCAATACTTGTACGGAAAGTCCAGCCGCCTCATATATATGTGAGAGGTGATGGCCGATTGAAATTAAGCAAACAATCGACAACCTATCAATACAACCTACTTTTTCCCTCAAACCCTTGTTTATGCTTCCGTTGTTCGGCGACTTCGCGTAGATTTCACCGGATATCGAAAACCGAACTGAGAGCGGCCAAGTCTGGCTTAGTTCAGCCAATCGTTGCCGGCTTCCTCCGACGGGGCTTCCTGAGGGGCTGGGACGTCTGGTCTAAAATGCGCCTGCTTGCTGTCTTGCGTATCGCGCTGGAAGCAGGCCTCCCGCGGGGCGAGTTGCGGAGTATCTCCCCCGGCACCGCGGGTACACGAGGACGTGTTCGTGTGACGCGTTTCGAGCGCAACAGCTACATGTTGTGTTTGCTGGGATCCGATGAATATTGAATACTATGTCAAGTTGATTATCAATCTATGCCCTATGTTATTTATGATTTTGCATGCTTTCCGTTACTAGTAGATGATTTGGCCAAGTAGATGCTTGTAACTCCAAGAGAGAGTATTTATGCTAGATAGTGGGTTCATGCCTCCATTTAATCTGGGACAGTGACAGGAAGTTCTAAGGTTGTGGATGTGCTGTTGCCACTAGGGGTAACCTAACGATGCTATGTCCAAGGGCATATGTGTTTGTTTACATTACGCGCTTTACTTAACGCGATTATCCGTTGCTTGCAACTTAATACCAACGGGGAACTCGGATGACAACCCGGCGGTGGATTATTAGTCATAGACGCTGTTGGATAACGGTCTATGTATTATGTCGTAATGCCCGATTAAATATCATAGTAGTCATCATGCCATGTATTTGCATTGTCATGCGCTCACTATTGGTCAATTGCCCAGCTGTAATTTGTTCACCCAGCATGTTAGTTATCTTTTATGGAGAGACACCACTAGTGAACTGTGGACCCCGATCCATTCTTTTAAACTGATTAAAACCACAAACTGCAAACTGTTCCTTTTTTCATTCTCTGCAAGTAAACATCATTTTCCACACCATACATTTAATCCTTTGTTTTCACCAAGCCGGTGAGATTGACAACCTCACTGTTTCGTTGGGGTAAAGTACTTTGATTGTGTTGTGTGCAGGTCCACGTCAGCGCCAGAATCCCTGGTGTTGCGCCGCATCATATTTCGTTGTTGACAACCTTCTGAAGAGTTGCTGCTCCTACTGGTTCGATAAACCTTGGTTTCATAGTGAGGAAAAACTTGCTGCTAGACTACATCAAACCTTCCTCTTGGGGTATCCCAACGAGCAGGCACGCCTAGCAATCATGGTACCGGGCGTGGAGGAGGGCGTCGAGCGGCGCGGAGGAGGACGGTGGCGGCGCGGAGGACGGCAGGCTCGGGACTCTGCTAGCCTCCTTATATATAAGCAAAAGTTAAAAGAAAAAAAAATGCAAAAACAGGAAAAAAAACCTTTAGTCCCGGTTTGAGATACAAACCGGGACTAAAGGGCTGCGGCCACCTTTAGTCCTGGTTTGAGATTCAAACCGGGACTAATGGGCTGGCCCTATATATTTGGTAGCCCCTCTCCCCGCTCTCTTGTTTTTTTTTTCCTGGTGGGAGGTGGTGTAGGTTTGTGCTAGTTTTTTCTTCATATGCACTAGAGGTGTTCGGTGAAATGCCTGTTAGAGTGATGCCACTTGAGTTCACACAAGACAAACATGATATGACGTGCCCGAGCCACACTTAAGCTTCCTCCTCTTTGTTTCCAAGTGTCCTAAAAGGTTAGCAACTATTTTCTCGTTTAGACCGCGCGGTAGTAATTTTAGCATCGTGATTGCATTTGATATATAGTTCTATGATGCAGATGAGCCATCCATGGATGTACGGTGACCGACGCTCTGCCGCTTACAAAGAAGGCGTGCATTCTTTTCGCCTTGCGGCCGAGGCGAACAAGCATGGGGTTGGCTTTATGTTTTGTCCATGTGTTGAATGTCGGAATGAGAAGGATCACACTTCCTCAAGAGTCATTCGGAGCCACCTGCTTCGGTCTGGTTTCATGTCCAGCTATAATGTTTGGACCAAGCACGGAGAAAGAGGGGTTATGATGGAAGACGGCGATGAAGAAGAAAACGATGATGACAACTACCGATCTATGTTCCCTGAATATGCTATACCGAAATGGAAGACAATGAAGAAGAAGAAGAGGATGAAGAACGGTACCAGATGAGCCCGCTGATGATCTTGGTCGGATCATTTATGATGCAAGGCGAGGCTGTGAAACAGAAAAGGAGAGGTTGCAGTTCGAGCAGATGTTACAGGAGCACAACAAATTGTTGTACCCAACTTGTGAAGATGGCCAGAAGAAGCTGGGTAGCACACTGGAATTGCTAAAGTGGAAGGCAGAGACCGGTGTGACTGACTCGGCATTTGAAAAGTTGCTGGTACTAATGAAGAATATGCTTCCAAGAAAGAACGAATTGCTCGCCAGCACGTACGAAGCAAAGAAGCTTGTCTGCCCTCTAGGATTAGACGTGCAGAAGATACATGCATGCCCTAATGACTGTATCCTCTACCGCGGTGAGAAGTACGAGAATATGGATAAATGCCCGGTATGCACTGCATCACAGTATAAGATCAGAAAAGATGACCCTGGTGATGTTGAGGTCGAGCCACCCAGGAAGAGGGTTCCTACCAAGGTGATGTGGTATGCTCCTATAATACCACGGTTGAAACGTTTGTTCAGAAACAAAGAGCATGCCAAGTTGTTGCGATGGCACATGGAAGACCGTAAGAAAGACGGGATGTTGAGGCACCCCGCTGATGGTCGGCAGTGGAGAAAAATCGAGAGAGACTTCCCGGACTTTGCAGGTGACGCAAGGAACTTATGGTTTGGTCTAAGTACAGATGGCATGAATCCTTTTGGGGAGCAAGTTGTGCATGAACGGAAGTTCATTATGATGCCAGTACTCATCCAAGGCCCGAAGCAACCCGGCAACGACATTGATGTACACCTAAGGCCATTAGTTGATGAACTTTTGCAGTTGTGGGCCGAACCAGGTGTACGTGTTTGGGATGAGCACAAACAGGAGGAATTTGACCTACGAGCGTTGCTGTTCGTAACCATCAATGATTGGCCTGCTCTTAGTAGCATTTCAGGACAGACGAACAAAGGATACAATGTATTCACACACTATTTAGATAAGACTGAAAGTATATATCTGGATAAATGTAGGAAGATTGTGTACCCGTACAATCGTCGTTTTCTTCCGCCCAGGCATCACTTAAGGAGAAAAGACAAGCATTTCAATGGCAAGGCAGAAACCCGGACGAAGCCTATCCCCGTACTGGTGCTGATGTATTTGGTATTGTCAAGGATTTAAATGTAATCTTTGGAAAGGGTCCTGACAGACAACCTGTTCCGAATGACGCTGACGGACACGCACCCATGTGGAAGAAGAAATCTATATTTTGGGAGCTACCCTATTGGGAAGTCCATGAGGTCCGCTCTGCGATCGACGTGATGCACCTGACGAAAAATCTTTGCGTGAATATTCTAGGCTTCCTGGGCTTATATGGGAAGACAAAAGATACACCGGAAGCACGGGAGGACCAGCAACGTCATAAAGGACGAGATGGCATGCATCCAGGGCAGTTTCAAGGGCCTGCCAGCTACGCTCTTACCAAAGAAGAGAAGGAAATCTTTTTCGAAGCCCTTTTCAGTAACAAGGTCCCGTCTGGCTTCTCGTCGAATATAAAGGGAATAGTAAATATGAAAGAGAAAAAATTCCAAAACTTAAAGTCTCATGACTGCCACGTGCTTATGACGCAATTGCTTCTGGTTGCATTGAGGGGAATTCTACCGAAAAATGTTCGACTAGCCATTGTGAAGGTATGTGCATTCCTCAATGCAATTTCTCAGAAGGTAATCGATCCAGAAAGTCTATCAGGGTTACAGATTGATGTGGTCCAATGTCTGGTCAGCCATCCTTCTTCAATATTATGACGCACCTCCTAGTTCACCTAGTCGAAGAGATTAGAATTCTCGGTCCTGTGTTTCTACACAATATGTTCCCCTTCGAGAGATTCATGGGAGTCTTAAAGAAATATGTTCATAACCGTGCTAGGCCAGAAGGAAGCATCTCCAAGGGCTATGGAACAGAGGAGGTCATTGAGTTTTGTGTTGACTTTCTTCCTGACCTTAAGCCGATTGGTGTTCCTGAATATCGGTATGAGGGAGGCTGACTGGAAAAGGCACACTAGGAAGGAAAGCAACGGTATGTAGGGACAGGGATTCTTTCACTCAAGCACACTAGTGAACTGTGGACCCCGGTCCATTCTTTTAAACTGATTAAAACCACAAACTGCAAACTGTTCCTTTTTCATTCGCTGCAATTTAATACTCATTTTCCACACCATACGTTTAATCCATTGTTTTCAGCAAGCCGGTGAGATTGACAACCTCACTGTTTCGTTGGGGCAAAGTACTTTGATTGTGTTGTGTGCAGGTCCACGTCAGCGCCGGAATCCCTGGTGTTGCGCCGCATCATATTGCGCCGTTGACAACCTTCTGAAGAGTTGCTGCTCCTACTGGTTCGATAAACCTTGGTTTCATACTGAGGGAAACTTGCCGCTGAACTGCATCATACCTTCCTCTTGGGGTCTCCCAACGAGCGTGTGATTCACGTCCATCAAGCAATTTTTCTGGCGCCGTTGCCGGGGAGTAGAAGTTCTTCAGGAAGCTCTCTGTCTCCCGTCAACAGCACAATTTTTCTGGCGCCGTTGCCGAGGAGACAGCAGTCTTCTGCAAGGGGAGTTTCACGCTTCCAATCTCTTTACTTTGTTTTTGTCTTGGTTAGTTTATTTTATTTTATCTTGTTTGCTTTCAATTATCAAAAACACAAAAAAATTAGTTACACTAGTACAGAACGACACATCGGATATCCCTCGATGGAAACGGCAGGCGTTAGGCGACGGAGAATCGCGCTTTCCGCGCGGCCAGTGCGTACAAACCTGACCTGGGCCGCGGCTGGCCCATAAACATAGGCAACGGAGAAAGTATTAACTCCGTTACCCATATTATTGGCAACGGTCTTAATTCTGGCTCCGTTTCCGATATGTGGCTCTATAGCAACGGAGACTTTTGTGTGTCCGTTTCCAATGTGGACACGTTCCATCTTCGAAGCGAGGCGAGTAAATGCCATGGCGTAGTGGCACCGCCCACTACTCCTTGAAAACCCCAAATCCTTGCTAGCTCAAGACGCCACCGAATCTGCTCTCTCTCTCTCTCGCTCACTCGCTCCCTCCTACTGATTAGCGAAGATGCCTCGCAGCAACGACACACATGAGCACACTGAGTCGCCGCGGGACAGTCCCCCTGTCAGCGGCGAGTCCATTGATGCTCCCACCTTGATCCCACCTTGATGCTGGGCCCGCCGAAGGTTGATTCTGATGACGAGTCAACCGAAGAGGAGAAGGAGGAGGAGGAGGACGACGACGACGAGGAGGACGAGGCGGAGGCGCCGGTCCCGAAAAAGGGAGCCCCGGAGACGGAGAAGAAAGCCGCCGCCACCGCCTCCGATATGCTGCCGCCGCCGCCGCCGCCACCACCACCTCCAATGGCCCCCAATAAGCGAGTCTGTGAGAAGGACGAGGATTGCGCGGAAGCAGGGCGCAAGAAAAACAAGAAGTAGCTAGTAGTAGTTCTATAAGTTCTCCAACTGTAATTTACTTTATTAATATGTACTGCGTATGTAATGTAGTAATCACTAATATTAATATAAGTATCCTATAAGTGGTTTTCTCCATATAGTAGAGATTAGGAAAATATTATTCCAGAGAGTAGAAGAAATTCTACAGAGTGGGCGCGTAGGTCCCTCACCTCAGTGGAAGAAACACAAAGGAAACGGTCCTTCTAAAGAACCGTTTCCTATGTTTTACCTATATATATGGGCGTACAGAGCAAAACCTAACACTCGTTTCCTCACTCTGTCCCAGTATGCTAGATCTGTTCGTGGCGGCGCCTCCTGGCGTTGCGGCCATCGCCGGCGCCGTGGCGGCGCCGTCTCCGCCCAGACGACGGCTATCATGGCGAGGTCTTCGCCATCTCCCCCGACACGGCGAGGTCTTCGCCATCTCCCCCGACACGGCGAGGTGTTCGCCATGTCCCCCGACACGGCGAGGTCGTCGCTCTGTCCGCTTCCTCTGCCTCCACCACTTCCGGATCTGCTAGATCGATCCAACGGCGACGTGAAGAAGGTATCAGATCCACATCCGGTAGTTCTATCTAGATCATTTCTTGATGTAGTTAACTTGCCTATTGTGCACTTGCAACTAGTTGTAGTTTAGCTTACTTGTTGATAGTAGTTCAGTTCACATCCGGTAGTTCTATCTAGATCATTTCTTGATGTAGTTAACTTGCCTATTGTGCACTTGCAACTAGTTGTAGTTTAGCTTACTTGTTGATAGTAGTTCAGTTCACATCCGGTAGTTCTATCTAGATCATTTCTTGATGTAGTTAACTTGCCTATTGTGCACTTGCAACTAGTTGTAGTTTAGCTAACTTGTTGAAAGTAATTCAGTTCACATCCGGTAGTTCTATCTAGATCATTTCTTGATGTAGTTAACTTGCCTATTGTGCACTTGCAACTAGTTGTAGTTTAGCTAACTAGTCCATGTGAAAACAGGAGTCTATTTCGGTGACACTGCATAAAAAAGTCGGAGACACAGAAAAAACAACGAACATTACTCAAGAGAGTAGTGTTTGTTAACTTTCCCATAATGGCCTCCAATTATATACACAGGTCAGTACACACTATATACTACTGTATACTTCATATTATTGTGTTAAATTGTTTGTTCTATCTAGTAGTGTCAGAACTAACATAAATCCTTATTTACATTTAGGGATATCAAGCTGTTCCCTTTCAAACTCCACCATACATATCCACCGTCGCTATTGTGACGTTTTGGTACACTGCATAAAATACTTTTTAAGTAAGAGTGTTTTATACAGTGTCGCCGAAATGTCACATCGGTGACGTATTAGATTAGATTTCGGTGACACTGCATAAAAAATCCAGAGCCGTGGTGGCCTCCATGGAAAGGATGATCGTTGTCAGGCATCCTATGAAGCTGCTGACATCGCAATATCTTGTTGACAAGCCGTGTGTTGGCTGCTCCGGTTCATCAATAAGAGCCACCTCAAGACATAGGTAAGATATCGTTTCAGTTTGCTTAAATTCATAGTGTATTTGTTTTAGCATATGTATTTAACAATTGTAACTCTATTTACTAATGTATAGGGTCCAAAGCTTCAACATCCTTCTCTCAAGAAGTTGAGATAAGAAGAGATAGCTAGAGTGACACCTGCGAGGATTGTGGAAAAGGATGTAGGGAAGAAATCATATATTCTTTCCGTCCTTTGACATGATAGGCTTAGTATAGATGAAATATGTTATCGTTTTACCTCTTATGTTTGTCACATCTTGTGATGCAATTGTAAAGGTAAAATTGTGATGGAAATGTAAAGTTACATTGTGATATGAATGAAATCTGTTACCGTTTTAGTATTTGAGCTTGTGCTGTGAGATTTTAAATATCTAGTGGCATTTGTAAACGTGGCATTCTGTAACCGAAATATGAGAAATGCTCAGTGCAAACGGGTGGATGGCAAACTCCGTATCTGATGAAGGAAAACTAAGGAAACGGAGGTCTGCGCACAACCGTTGCCAAATGGAGACCTCATCGGAAACAGTTTTTGGCCTCCGTTACCGATGAAGGCCTTCACATCAGTGACAGAGGCGGGGACACGGACCCTTTCTCCGTTGCCGAAGGGGTTTTTGGCCCGTTTCCGATGTGTCGTTCTGTACTAGTGTTACTTGCATTTAGTTTATTTCGGTTTGTTATTATGTCTAGTTATTTATTCGCTATCAATGGGTTTTCTCTTTGAAACAAAATCTTATTGTCTAAGTGGGTTCACGGAGGAACAGCAGAATTATTATGAGGAATACCGCTTGTCTCAAAAATGGAAACATCTATGGGAACAAATAAGTAGATTGAATTATTTTGCTAAAAACTTGTGTTCTACTTATGATGAATCCTACTGCTTTAATGAATCTTTTTGCTGTAGAAGGCATAAACACCTCCCTTTCCAATGTGATTATAATGATAATGAAACCTTGGCTGCTTATGCTAAAGGAAACTATGACTTTGGTAATCTTGAACAAACTGAAGAATTTGTTGTTTTTAAGGGTGCCTATGAAATTGCTGGTTATATTCAAGATGATGATTCTCCTTATAAATCTGAGAATTTTGCTATACTTGGTTACTGCCTTGAATATTACAATGATAATCCTTATATCACTGAATTTCTTGAGAAAACTTATTCTCCAGAACAAGTTGCTACCTTTCAGGAACCTGTGGAAGAAGAAATTGCTGAAGCTGAAAGCTCATTTGATGAAAAAGAGAAAGAGACTGATGAACAAAAGGAGGATCTACCTTCTAATGATAGTAACTCTTTAACTCTTACATTATATGATTACCCTCCATGCCTACCTAAGGAGGAAGAGTGCTATATTGTTGAATGTCATGATTCTATTGAAATATCTGCTTTTGATAAATTTGAAGTAAACAACCTCCTTGAATCAGTAAAATAGGAAATTGCAGAAAGTAAAAAATGTGCTCCCTAATCTTATATATGATAATTCTCTTGATGATGGTCCTATATTGCCTAATGATATTTATTGTACTACTATTGTCAAAAGTGGGTTTAACGACCCCGCTGTTTTTTAGCCTAATAAAAATTATGTGTTTGTAGATCATGAAAAGCATGCTTTATGTGATAGTTATATTGTTGAGTTTGTTCATGATGCTACTGAAAGTTATTATGAGAGAGGAAAATATGGTTGTAAAAGTTTTCAGGTTATTAAAACACCTCTCTTTATGTTGAAAGTTTTGAAGCTATATTTGTTTCATCTTTCTATGCCAGTTGCTTTATGCTTCAATAATTTATTTTGTTACAAGATTCCTTTGCATAGGAAGTGGGTTAGACTTAAATGTGTTTGATATTTGCCTCTTGATGCTCTCTTTTGTTTTTCAACTCTTATTCTTATGAGAGCATCATTAAAATCTTCTAGCATAGCTAAAAGGCATTAAAGAAAGCGCTTTTGGGAGGCAACCCATTATCTTTTATTTCAGTATTAGTCAAGGAGGTTGTTTACTTCTGTAGCAACTCCTTTGTATCTTTATTTTCTCGCATTGTTGTGCCAAGAGTAGCCTCTAGTGTTGAGATTTTGCTTAATTTTGATTGCTGCGCAGAAACAGATTTTTGCTGTCCACTGTACGAAAATTCTAAAATCACCAGATTGTTAAAAAAATCTGAAATTTTTTGTGCGTAATCTTTATGAATGTCTGAATCTTTCATTAGTTCAAAGTTTTTTGATCTGAGCATCGTAAGTGCCTCGAAAAAAATTCATCTTTACTGGCTGTTCTGTTTTGACAGATTCTGTCTCTGTTTTTTTTGCATTGTCTCTTGTGGGCTTTAGCAAGGTTCTCTATGGAGGGCTGTAGCTAATGTTTTATTGAGTTCTTGCAATGTGTCACAACAGAACCAGTGGATTAAAAATTTTGAGTACTAACCCCTCTAATGAGATTTACTTTGAGTTTGGTGTGACGGAAGTTTTCAAGGGTCAAGAGAGAAGGATGATATAATAGGATCAAGAAGAGTGAAGAGCTTAAGCTTGGGGAGGCTCCCATGGATCTCCCCAGCATATTTCAAGAAGACTCAAGCGTCTAAGCTTGGGGATGCCCAAGGCATCCCCTTCTTCATCGTCAAAATTATCAGGTCATCTCTAGTGAAACTATATTTTAATTCTTTCACATCATATGTGCTTTTCTTGGAGCGTCTGTGTGCTTTTATTTTCAGTATTGTCTTTTATTTTCAATAAAGCTTGACTGGACCCTAGCATTCTTGATTGGGAGAGAGACACGCTCCGCTTTTTCATGAGAATACTCCTATTCTTCACTTATATTTGTTGAGTATTCATATCTAGCGCTGTTCAGCTTTTAGCTCTTGTTTTCATGTATCTCTTTTCAGAGCTATTAGCTTTCTTTTGTAGAAAGTACTCTCTTGCTTCACTTATATCTGTTTGGAGAGTTGATGAAATAAATTGATTGGTGTTTGGTTGGTTCGAAAATGTTGCATGTGGTAATTGGTATAAGGAAAAACTTGCTTAATCTTGTAGATCACTAATATGGATAACTTGATGCTTGTCAATTGTTTTGAGTTAACAAGTAGATCATGATTAAATTTGTGCATCACATGAGTTAAGCCTATTAGTGAAGAACTACCGTAAAGCTTGTTGAAAATTTGGTTTGCATCGGTGGTATCTCTAAGGTCTAGATATTTTCTAATAAACGGGTTTGGTTAACAAGGAAGACGGTATGAAGTCTTATAACGTTTGCAATATGTTTGTCATATAAAACTTGGTGTACGGGTTGATATTCTTGTTTGCTTACATAAACCTTGCTAGCCTAAACTCTGTACTGAGAGGGAATGCTTCTCGTGCATCCAAATCCTTGAGCCAAAATCCATGCCATTTGTGTCCACCATAACTACCTATATGTGGTATTTCCTTGCCACTCCAAGTAAATTTTTCATGTGCTACCTTTAAATTATTCAAAATGTTATTATTCCCTTTTGTGTCAATGTTTACCAGCTCATGAGGAATTAGTGTGGTTATTCTTTATTCTAGTTGTCAAATGGACTTTTACACCTGGACTAGTGGCATATACATCCGCTTATCCAATAACTTGCAAAAAGAGCTGGCAACGGGGTGCCCAGTCCCAATTAATTACAACTTTAACCAATTAATTCTCTTCACACTTTTGCCCTGATTCATCAGTAAGCAATGACAAACAGTGAAATACCTGCATGTGTGTAAACAAAGAGAAAGAGGGATGATCTGCCTTGCTGGTAGAAATAACGTCCTTCATGGGAGCCGCTCTTAAAAGTCCGTTTGACAGGTAGAATACTGTTATCACCCGCTACCATTCGTTGACAATTAACAAACACCTCTCAAAAATAGATACTCCTCCATGGTATGTGATTGATGGAAGGCACCCGAGGATTCGGCTAGCCATGGCTTGTGTTAGCAAGGTTGGGAGGAGTATCAAATATTTTATGCAATCTCTATATGCTTTCAAAAACCTAAAAGCTCTAGCACATGACTTAATCCCTGCTTCCCTCTGCGAAGGGCCTTTCTTTTACTTTTATGTTGAGTCAGTTTTCCTATTCTTTCTGTCTTCCACAAGCAAACACTAGTGTCAACTTTGTTACAACATGGGTTATATGCACGTATTGGACTTGTTATACTACTTTGTGTTGACATATCCATGAGATAAATATGTTGAAAGTTGAAGCAAATGCTGAAACTTAATTCTTCCTTTGTGTTGATTGAATACCTTTTATTAGAAACTATTGCTTTATGAGTTAACACTTATGCAAAACAGTTTGATGCTTGTCTTGAAAGTACTATTCATGAAAACGTTTAGCTTGTGTGATTCATTGTTTACTCATTATCTATTTGGTAGCAAATTATAGACCATTGACTTGGATCACTTCATTCATTTACATGTGCCTTACAATATTATATGATCAAGATTATGATGGTAGCATGTCACCTCAAAAATTATTTTGTTTTTATCGTTTACCTACTCGAGGACGAGCAGGAACTAAGCTTGGGGATGCTGATACGTCTCAAACGTATCTATAATTTTTGATGTTCCATGCTTGTTTTATACCAATTGCTACATGTTTTGCATCTACTTTATGTCACTTTTATACATTTTTTGGACTAACCTATTAACAAGATGCCGAAGTGCCAGTTCCTGTTTTCTGCTGTTTTTGTATTCCAGAAAAGCTAGTCTGGAAATATTCTCGGAATTGGACGAAACTTCACGGGGTCCCTATTTTACCAGAACACACCTGACGGAGCAAAGGAGCAACAGAGGAGGGCCACCAGGAGGCCACACGCCACCAGGGCGCGGGCCCCCTTCTGCCGCGCCCTGGGGTGTGTGGGCCCCTCGGGGGTCTCCAGCCGCCGCCCTTTCGCCTATTATTCCTCCCGAGAAAATAACCCTAAGTGTCTGAGCCAATATCCACGAAAAGTTCCAGAGACGCCGCCGCCGTCAACCCTAGCTCGGGAGGGTCCAGAACCTCTTCCCGGCACCCTGCCGGAGAGGGGAATCGTCACCGGAGGCTTCTACATCGCCATGCCTGCCTCCGGAGTGATGCGTGAGTAGTTCATCCTTGGACTACGGGTCCATAGCAGTAGCTAGATGGTTGTCTCTCCAATTTGTGCCATCATGTTTAGATCTTGTGAGCTGCCCTACATGATCAAGATCATATTATTGTAATGCTACATGTTGTGTTTGCTGGGATCCGATGAATATTGAATACTATGTCAAGTTGATTATCAATCTATGCCCTATGTTATTTATGATCTTACATGCTTTCCGTTACTAGTAGATGCTTTGGCCAAGTAGATGCTTGTAACTCCAAGAGAGAGTATTTATGCTACATAGTGGGTTCATGCACTAGTACAGAACGACACATCGGATACCCCTCTATGGCAACGGCAGGAGTTAGGCGACGGTAAATAGCGACTCCCCCCGCGTGCCCGCACTGGGCCGTAAAGCAGGCCCACAACAAAGGCAACGGGTGAATAGTGGAATATATGTTGGCAACGGAGTTTGGTTTAACTCCGTTACCGATGTGTGCTCATCGCACACGGACAGTTTCGTAATCTCCGTTGCCATTAGAAGCAGCCCGACAGCCGGCCTATAAGAACCTACTATGCCCTTCACTCTCACTCTCACTGTCTCACTTCCAACCCTAGCCGCCGCACAGTCTCCTCTCTCTCCACTCTCTCGCATGGATTCCACCGTCGGCGCTGGTAGATCCGGCCATCGCGGCCGTGGCCGCGGCCGCGGCCGTGGCCGCCCCACCCTCCGGGCCTTCAGGCAGCAGCAGCGTCAGCTGGTGTTGCGGGACGAGCTTGCGGAACAGGCCGCCGCCGATCCGGCCCCCGCGGGCCGGTCCCGCAGCCTTGGTGCTCGTCCGCACGGCGAAGGCTCCGCCGCACCCGGTCATTTGGCCACCATTGCAGCTACCGCGAGATCCGCCAGGCGATGTACCACGGCCGCCATCCGTCGGCCTCCTCCTCCTCGTCCTCGTCCTCTGACGAGGAGGAAGAGGAAGAGGAAGAGGAGGAGGATCGTGATCTGGAGATCGCTTGCAAACTCTCCCGCACCGATTTCGAGCGCGAGGACGCCAAGCGTCGTCAGGGCGAGGCCGATCTGGAGGCGGCGGTCCTCCTCTCCGAGGCATCGACCCAGGTCGAACGCGCCGAGGCGGCGGTCTACCAGTCTGACCTCCGGGCCGCCATAGCCCTCTCTTTGGTCCACGGCGAGGGCAAGGCGCTGCCAGGGGAGGCCGGCGCTAGCTCCGTCGCCGGCGGCGACGCTAAGCGAGCCCGCCTCGCCTAATGTAAGACCCCAGCTAAGTAACGAGTTATATTGCGTCTTTATAGAACATGTGAGTTTTTTAGTTGTAAGTAGCTAATTGTTTATCCATAGATTTGCTCTGTTTTTAGTAGGCATTGTTTACACATAGATTTTAGTTGTTTTCTAGTTGTAAGTAGCTAATTATTTATCCATAGATTTCTCTGTTTTTAGTAGGCATTGTTTACACATAGATTTTAGCTGTTTTCTAGTTGTAAGTAGCTAATTGTTTATCCATAGATTTGCTCTGTTTTTAGTAGGCATTGTTTACACATAGATTTTAGCTGTTTTCTAGTTGTAAGTAGCTAATTGTTTATCCATAGATTTGCTCTGTTTTTAGTAGGTATTGTTTACACGTAGATTTTAGCTGTTTTCTAGTTGTAAGTAGCTAATTGTTTATCCATAAATTTGCTTTGTTTTTAGTAGGCATTGTTTACACATAGATTTTAGCTGTTTTCTAGTTGTAAGTAGCTAATTGTTTATCCATAAATTTGCTTTGTTTTTAGTAGGCATTGTTTACACATAGATTTTAGCTGTTTTCTAGTTGTAAGTAGCTAATTGTTTATCCATAGGTTTGCTCTGTTTTTAGTAGGCATTGTTTACACATAGATTTTAGCTGTTTTCTAGTTGTAAGTAGCTAATTGTTTATCCATAGGTTTGCTCTGTTTTTAGTAGGCATTGTTTACACATAGATTTTAGCTGTTTTCTAGTTGTAAGTAGCTAATTGTTTATCCATAGGTTTGCTCTGTTTTTAGTAGGCATTGTTTACACATAGATTTTAGCTGTTTTCTAGTTGTAAGTAGCTAATTGTTTATCCATAGGTTTGCTCTGTTTTTAGTAGGCATTGTTTACACATAGATTTTAGCTGTTTTCTAGTTGTAAGTAGCTAATTGTTTATTCATGGATTTGCTCTGTTTTTAGTAGGCATTTGCACTGATTTTAGCTTTGTTTCTGTTATATGCACAAATACACATCGATCTTGTGCATCCTACTTGGCTCGCTTGCTCCATCCCTGGAATTTGTGTGTCCAATCTACCTATATATGAGGCATTGTTTAGGCTATGTTCTAGTTGTAATTAGTTCTATATATTTTCTGTAAGGCCGATGAAGAAGCATATGTCTTGTGTCTAGAGATGAAGGAGCTTACCTGGAGATTTTTTTCATCTCCTTTAGGGCGAGGAGGAAACCTGGAGACTATGCGGCGGCCGTGAAGACGTAGGAGCGGGGCTCCGTCCACACGGTCCACTGAAGCCGGCGCCTCCAGGAGCAAGACTTGTGTGCAGTACTAAATAGGTAGAAGAAGACCACGCAATGAAGCTGGGCGAAGAGGAAGGTGAAGAACCGGCGGCCGTCAAGCAGGAACCACAGGGCTCCGTCGACGGTGCAGCAGGCGTCACCGGATTTTTTTTGTTTCCTTTAGCCCTCATTACAAACGGTCAAAAACTAATCTCCGTATCTGATGTAAAGACAAAAGGCAACGGTTATATATTACGCCCGTTGCTAAACTTATTGCAAACGATAAAAATCTCCGTTGCCATTGTGAGGCTTCACATCAGTGACAGAGGCGGGGACACGGACCCTTTCTCCGTTGCCGAAGGGGTATTTGGCCCGTTTCCAATGTGTCGTTCTGTACTAGTGATGCCTCCATTTAATCTGGGACAGTGACATAAATTTCTAAGGTTGTGGATGTGCTGTTGCCACTAGGGGTAACCTAACGATGCTATGTCCAAGGACATATGTGTTTGTTTACATTACGCGCTTTACTTAATGCGATTATCCGTTGCTTGCAACTTAATACCAACGGGGGACTCGGATGACAACCCGGCGGTGGATTATTAGTCATAGACGCTGTTGGATAACGGTCTATGTATTATGTCGTAATGCCCAATTAAATACAATAGTAGTCATCATGCCATGTATTTGCATTGTCATGCGCTCACTATTTGTCAATTGCCCAGCTGTAATTTGTCCACCCAGCATGTTAGTTATCTTTTTTGGAGAGACACCACAAGTGAACTGTGGACCCCAGTCCATTCTTTTAAACTGATTAAAACCACAAACTGCAAACTGTTCCTTTTTCATTCGCTGCAATTTAATACTCATTTTCCACACCATACGTTTAATCCTTTGTTTTCAGCAAGCCGGTGAGATTGACAACCTCACTGTTTCGTTGGGGCAAAGTACTTTGATTGTGTTGTGTGCAGGTCCACGTCAGCGCCGGAATCCCTGGTGTTGCGCCGCATCATATTGCGCCGTTGACAACCTTCTGAAGAGTTGCTGCTCCTACTGGTTCGAGAAACCTTTGTTTCATACTGAGGGAAACTTGCCGCTGAACTGCATCATACCTTCCTCTTGGGGTCTCCCAACGAGCGTGTGATTCACGTCCATCACCCTTCACAGTGAAAACTAACCCATGCATCCTGTTAAATGATAAAGATTCTCTATGGCTACGGCGCAGAAGAAAACCACAACACTAGATAGGGATGTTGGTGATGTGTAATAATGGCTACATGCGAATACAAACCGTATGTTTTGACTATATGCAAATGATTTGTATTCGATCGATGAACTGAAAGATTTTGTAGATAGAACAAAACATATGGTTTCTCCTGCATACAGCCCGACGGTGGCTCGTGAGTGCCCGCATATCAAATACACCGTCGGACGTATGCAGGGAATCCGAATGCTTTGTTTACGAAATGAACTACAATGAGTACAGAGTGAGTGCCAAACATGTCCGAGAGGTGGGCTATATATAGGGTCGTGGCCCCTTTAGTCCCGGTTGGTGGCTCACAAAGTGGTTGTGCTAGTGCTGATCCAACAGCTCACAAGCCCTCAAAAGAAACACACCCCTGATCCAACGGCTCATAAGCGCTTGATGCATGTAAAATGCATACATGAACTTTGCATTATTTTATTCATATTCCAATCATATTTGCATCATATAAGGGTTATATCAATGATTTATAATGATTTTGGGAATAATTCACAAGTTCCCCTATTTTTCTGGAATTAACCCTGCGCAGGCAGAAAACCCCATTTTCTATATTTTGATGTTTCAGGGACCAAACGACGTCCAAATGACTTGCAATTTTTGGAGCACCAATATTTGGAAGGAAGAAGACCTGGGAGCGAAGGAAGCGAACAAACGGAGGCCCGAGGGATAAAAGGGGGTGGCCCACGTGGCCACAGTACCTGGCCGCGTGGGACCCACCATCTCAGCCCTCGAGGCTCCGTTGCCGTCGATCTTTGCTCCACCGACTTCGTCTTGACCTAAAACCGACTATAAAAATAGTCCCCGAGGCTCTTCGGAAAGGAGGCGGCGAAGAAACACAGAAACCTAATTCGAGGGACATAAGTCTCTGTTCCGGTACCCTGCCGGGACGGGGAATTGCCCCCGGAGCCATCTCCGTCGACTCCACCGCCATCTTCATCGCCGTTGCTGTCTCCCATGATGAGGAGGGAGTAGTTCTTCATCGGGGCTAAGGGCTCTACCGGTAGCTATGTGGTTCATCTCTCTCTCCCATGGTATAATCTCTATGTGATCATGAGCTTTGTAATCTAGTTGAATTCATGGATGTTTCTCCTTCATTGTGTATGCTAGTCAAGTGGTTTTATCATTATGATCTTGAGTCACGTGAGAACACTATATCAAAGTGACAGTGATGTGTGTGACTCTATTAATAGATCAGAAGGATATTTATCATGAGTTGTTCTTGTTGGATGTCACTATAAAGTTGTGGTGTTTGTCTAGTACAATTTTTGGGATGCTCTTAGTGACATTGGGGTTCCCTAGATGTGGAAGACAGACTTTAAGGTGTGCTTTTGTAGCCCTACACGATGGTCTTGGTGTTCTATGATATTGTGGTGTTTGTTAACTCAGACTTTAAGGTGTGCTCTTGTAGCCCTACGCAGTAGATTGGTATTTCTATCCAACGAGAGAATAACTCAGAGTAGCATAGTGAAGAGGAAATATCTATGTATTTAATTATATTATTATTGTTGAGAGTGTCCACTAGTGAAAGTATGATCCCTAGGCCTTATTTCCAAGCATTCCATTGTTCCTATAAGAAACTCACACTTGAGCTTGTCCTCTTGCTGCATAGAGGATTGGGCCTTCTCTCTCTTTGAGAGCTTTTACTTGCTACCATTACCTTCAACACTTTTACCAAAAATTCCAAAAACACTTGCATCTTTCATTGTTTTATTTATCATTCTTGTTACCAATACCTTCAGCTCCCTATGGGTTCGACAACCTTTTCTAATCGAAAGGTACTACAATTGATCTCCTGCACTTGGGAGTCATCAAGATACTTTTCTGGCGCCGTTGCTGGGGAGCGTAGCGCTATTGGTAAGAAGTTTGGTAAGGAAACTTGAAAGCTGTTTTATCTCATTGTTACTATGGCTTTTCTGAAACGTGCATCGCTGCATCTTGCTTTATATGAAAGTGCTTATGCCACTACTCCTAAAGTGGTTGAAACTGCTGTGTCTGAGGAATCTAAAGTGAGATATAAAATTCCCATTGGTCATGTTAAAAGAGTTATGAAAAATCCATTTACAGGGGATGGAACTAAGTCTCCACGTGAACACGTGGAGACAATTGAAGAAATATGTGGTTTATTTAGGCTTCCTGGTATTTCTGATGATCAAGTAAAAAGGAATCTGTTATATTTGTCTTTATCTGGTAATGCTCGTGATTGGTACAGATCTCTTGATGAAGAGGTCACTATTGAATGGGGTATTTTGAGGAAGGTTTTTCTTAAATATTTTACTCCCCAAGAGAGCACTAATATTTTGCAGGAAGAGGAGGATAAGAACCTAAGCTTGGGGATGCCCGTGCAACCCCAAGAGGATGATGAAAACATAAGCTTGGAAGCGGAAGTATGTGAAGAGGAGATTGAAATGGATGTGTTCCAATCTAAGCTTGGGGAGGTTGAGGTTTTTGAAAATCCTTTAGCTACAAATGATTATATATTTGAGACCTCTCCTCCTAGTGAAGTATTTGAAAATCCTTTTGCTACTGATGATTATAATGATTGTGATATTTTCAGTCCACCTACTATTGAGGATAAAGTTTATTATGATTATGATATGCCTCCTATATATGATGATTACAATGATGATTATGAATATTTTACTCCCACTATCACTAATAGGAAGGATTTTACTTATGTGGAGAGTATTAATACTTTTATGCTTGTAGATCATGAAAGACATGCTTTATATCATAATTATATTGTTGAATTCATTCATGATGCTACTGAAAGTTATTATGAGAGGGGAAAATATGGTTCTAAACATTTCAATATTATTACGTTTCCTCTCTTTAAGTTCAAAGTCTTGAAATTGCTCTTGTTTTATCTTCCTATGCTACTTGCGTTGAATTTCAATGATTTATTTTCTTACAAGATCCCAATGCATAGGAAGTGGGTGAGACTTAAATATGTTTCATATTTTTTCCCTGATGCTCACCTTTGCGTTTCAATTCTTATTCCTATGTGAGCATCATTAAAACTATATGGCTGTCCAGAAAACAGATTCCTAAGCTTCACTGCGAAAAATGTTAAAAATCACAGAAAAGGAATTTTGACCTGAAATTTTACGACAGCAATCTTCAGTTATTAATACACATTTCATTAGTTCAAAATTTTCTGATTTGAGCAACGTAAGTGCCTCTGAAAATTCACTCTTTACGGGCTGTCCAGTTTTTGACAGATTCTGTCTTTATTTTGCATTACTCTCATTACTTGTGTTTTGTGTAGTTCTATTGATCAAAGAGCAATACACAACCATAGTAACAGTAGTTAATGTTTAGAATCAACTCATGATGTGTCTTTGCTGTACCTATGTGGATTTAATTTATGGAGACACTAACCCCTCTAATCAAGTTATATGATGAGTTTTGTGTAAATAAATTTTCAAGTGGAAGAGTTGAGGGTGATGAACAATGATCAAGAGGGACAAACACTCAAGCTTGGGGATGTTACCCCTAGGCTCACCCTACATATTCGAATAAGTACAAGAATTCAAGCTTGGGGATGTTAAGCCACCTCATTCCAATCATCTTGATACCAAGTAAGAAGTCTAGCTATATGGCTATAAAGAAAGCGCTTTACGGGAGGCAACCCAGTTGTTTTTTATTTTCTTTGTGTCCTCTTGCTGTAACAAGAGACTAGGTTTTTAGTTTAGTTTCTGCAATTTTTAATAAAGTGCCAAGGTTTACCCATTTTGGTTTGAAAAAGTTGCTTATATCATTCGGAGATATTATTCCAGCACGAATCTGTGCACGGTATGATTTTTAATTTCTATTCTGTAACTCCGAATGAGCTGATATGTAAACTGTAGTTGCAGCTTTTCATCCTATGTATGCATGAATTTTTTCAGAATTTTTAGACAAAGTTAAGTAGGGTAGAAAAATACGTTTTGCTGCTGCTGTTTTTCTGGACAGATTTTGTCCCATTTTGTTTGATGCATGCTTAGAACTTTTAACTTGAATCTTTCAGATCCAAATGAGTTTATGAGTAGGCATACAACATAATACACTTACTGGACATTCATATAATTTTTTGTCTAAGGATTATATGCAGCAAGAAATCTATTTGTTTATCACTACTAATGTCACCCCACAGAAAAGAAATGGGAGAAACCGTGTTTTGAAGTTTTTTCACAGGGATTAGAGGAGATGCACCAAGAGTTATCTAAGAATGGTGAAAACCATAAGCTTGGGGATGTGAAGACAACCCACTGGACCAACACACTCTCGGTTTGCGCACGTCTAACTTCTGTTTTTCGATCAATGCACTTTATCACATAAACTTGGGGTGTCTTTTTGTTTGTTTTGATTTTTATTTTTGAGAGACCACCACATTATCATTTATATATGAGAGAGCTACTGGAAATATGGGTTGAAATATGTTGGATGCCATTATAAGATTGGGAAAGGGATGTTTGAGTTGATTTTAAAAGATACATATAGTTGCATGATTCATGAGCTTGTCAATGAGTAATAATTTGTTAGTGTTTTATCAAGAGCTATCTTTTATTCATGTTTTGATGCTGAATGTTACTTTACTTTGTTTAACATGATTAGTTAGTTCTATGGACACTCATGCATGCATTTAGACGGTCAACTTTCTCCCTCTTGCTAGCCCAAAAATTCCAACAAGTAAAAACTTGTTTCCAACACCTTCAACCAAAGTTTTTCCAGTGAGTCCACCATATCTACCTATTAGCTTTATGCTATTCCGAGTATGTTTACCATGTTATTTTGTATCATTTATACCTCTGAATTAAAATGCTTATGTTGTTGATTGTTATGGGAAAAGTTGGTTATATAGCTCTCACGAACTTGATGCACACTTTACTTTTATTGCACTTAATGAACATGAACCATTGTGATTAAAATTATGATGTTATGAGCTTGACAAATGTCTTTGGTTGAGAGTTAGCAGAATGTGCTGTCACATGGAACGCTTTCAACATTGCACTTATTTATATTAGTTGATGTCATGTACTTTTGTTTATGGATGCTTACCATGGGTGAAATAAATGTGGAAATGAAGTGGTTTAAATGAGTTTGTATAAATGGTTAGAGAGACGCCTGGGCCGCTAATCTAAGCCATGCATCATTCATGGTGGAAATTTACTTACATGCTATGGTGAACCGTCTGTGATACACCTTACAATAAAAAGCTATCCAATGGTAAATAAAAAGGGTGTTGAGATTGTTCATTATGTTTGTTTGTCTTGTCATTTTGATATGGGCTTGTTCCATATCCTGGGACAAGAGGTACCCCAGTTGACGCTCTTGATGATACTATTTTACTTACAATGATATTTAAATTGAACTTGCTTTGTTTTCCGAGTTGAGTAACACATGGAGTAGGTACTCATATTCAAGGGGCATGAGACTTTCAACCATACTTTGTCAAGCACATTACTCATATTTGCTTTCACTTTAAACTTAATCATTCAAGATGCTATGATGGGGGCAATGAGAGCTTGACACCAAGGAATACCACATTACAATCATTAACTTAAGTAGAAGCATTTGGAAGTTAGATGAAACTTATTCATGTTTTACCTCTACTCATATATCTTTCCAAAGTGTCCACCTTTTATATTCAGATTTCATCTACACTCTATGACCTGTTCTTACTTATCATTATGCATACTTGTGGTCCATAGTACTTTTTCATTTATGTTACACTTTGTGAATTATCATTGAACATCCTTACATTGAATATTTGATATCACTTCATAAACTATCTTGCATATTGCTACTCTTATTAAGAATGAACCATTTGACTCTATGTAGCAATAGTAATCATCTTTGATATCCATTGATAGTATTAAAATGCAAAGTCCATGTTAGTTTTATCACCTTCATACTCGAGGACGAGCATGGGTTAAGCTTGGGGATGCTGATGCATGTAAAATGCATACATGAACTTTGCATTATTTTATTCATATTCCAATCATATTTGCATCATATAAGGGTTATATCAATGATTTATAATGATTTTGGGAATAATTCACAAGTTCCCCTATTTTTCTGGATTAACCCTGCGCAGGCAGAAACCCCATTTTCTATATTTTGATGTTTCAGGGACCCAAACGACGTCCAAATGACTTGCAATTTTTGGAGCATCAATATTTGGAAGGAAGAAGACCTGGGAGCGAAGGAAGCGAACAAACGGAGGCCCGAGGGCCAAAAGGGGGTGGCCCACGTGATACGTGCATTTTATATCATCATTTATATAACTCTTAGCATCATATTAGAATGTTATTTGCATTGTAGTACCATTATTTTACATGTTTTAGACGATTTATGGGACTTTCTTACAAAGTCCCTATTTTTGGTATTTAATTTCTGGGAGGCAGAAAACCTCCTTTTTCTTGTTTTTAATGTTTCAGGAGCTACAGGGATCCAAATAATAAAAGGAAAAATGCACAGCCATTTTTTCATGGAGAACAAGGCATAGGGAAGAAGACCGAAGAGAGGGGAGCCTCGAGGCCCAAGATGGGTGGGCCCACGTGGCTTCCTCGCCTGGGGCTTTTTATGCACGCCTTCGTCCTCCCCGAAAAGTTACGCCCTAATTTTTCCAAGTCCATCCGAGGCCGTGGCGGCGGCGAAACTCCTGATTCTCTCCGAGGGGGAATCAGACTCTGCTGCTCCGGAGTTCCGGAGGAGGGGGAAATCACCGCCATCGTCATCACTTCTCCTCCTTGGCGTGGGAGGAGGTCTCTACATCATCACCACCACCAGGACCAGCACCATCTCCATCATCATCTCCGTGATCCACCTCATTCCCCTCGTAGTTTGAGAGTTGTTATACCCTAGATACTTGTCTTGTGCTACTATTCATGTTTGTGATTGAGTACTTGTCATTATTTGGAGGTGAAGTTATATTTTCAGATTGCGTTGTATCACTTATGCCACTGAATACCATCATGTTTGCACGTTGTGAGTAGTTCCCGTATGTTCCTGAGGGCATAGGATGAATTGGCAATGATTTATATATGACGTGTTGGTATTTTGTCAAGTGTTTATCTTTTATGTGATTCTATGATGGTGTTGTGCGAACGTCGACTGCACAACACTTCACCTTTATGGGCTCATAGGAGAACACCGTAGTGTAATGAATTGAGGGCGACTTGGGAGGACACGTAAACCCTCGTCCGAGTCATGAAGTTGCATTATGAGGGTATTAGTATCGGGGACCTTAGAGTGTAATGCTATGGTGGGACTTTTTGTCTTAATAATTGTAGCGTACCTGCACTTAGAAATTGGCAAGGTACCTGTGTATAGTGCAAACCCCTGGATCGTTTCATTTGCACACACAGTTTAAGACGAATATCACAACATTGTATCATTATTACACGAATGATCCAGTACTTGGTAAAATAAATGGTTCAATACATCTTTGCATAGCCCATGGCTAGCTTGAAATAATAAAGTAGCGGAAATTTATTCTTCATGGAGTCTCCATCATCTTCATGCGCCACAGGCGAGCATGTTGGTTGCAGACTCGAAACCCTTAACGTAAACTCACTCGTCGTCAGTACAATCTGCAACAAATAAAATTTTGCAACAGAGTGGGTCAGAACCATTAAAAATGGAACTGGCAAGTGACACTATGTGGACACTTAATGGAATAACTCTAATAACCTATATGCATATTTGGCTGGTGGAGTTCAAAAGGCTAATTTGCATAAAGCCAGTTTTATCTTAACACTTTTGAAAACATTTTGCATCTATTATGTTGGTAACACTGGTAAACTCCAGTGAACCATGACATCACATGGCAAACTCCAGTGTGTCAAGTGACTACCTCCGGCAAACTCCGGTGAGCCCCTAATGTTATTTACTATCAAGTTTTATTTTGAAGTTGGCATGATGAGATCATTTGTCGTCTTCCTTGTTTGGCTGCACTTGGAGCAATCTTCACTTGGAGTATCTTCAAATCTTTTGCTCCTGGGTGGCTCTCCTTAGTGTGATTCATCCTCCCGATCCTGGAAAATCACGTATGACCTATACTCCTGCGGGGAATCACCCTCTTCTAGCAACTTATACTCCCAAAAATGGGTAAGTGCTTAAATCCATTTACACACCCAGGTGGTTCTTTAACTTAGTAGAAATTAGTTTTTCATAAAAACAACTTTTGCAAGGCATCAATATTTCTACTAAGTTATTATAGGATTCAAGACCAACTAGTATAGGAGTACTATTCTAAACAGTTTTAGCATAGCATTTCTACTAAGTCCTACACATGCTTAACAAAATATTCTACTCATGCATAGACAAAAATACTTAGGAAAATTTATGAATGTGCCACTTGCCTTGGCAACAAGGAGAGCAGGAGTAGCAGTTGCAAAAGCCTTCGTTTCCCTCCGAAATTTCTAACACATAGAAACACCACAAATAAACATACAAGCATTCCAAAATTTCTAAGGAAAATATGACATGCATGATATGACAAAATATTCTAAGAAAAATATGACATGCATGACAACATAACTTAATCAAGTTGGCTAGGTCAAGGTCAAGGTTGGGCAAAATAAACTTGATAAAATCAACTTAAAAGGATCTTCAACTAGTATTCTAGGGACTTAGTCATAAACACAAAGGACTTGGTCTATGTCCAAGGTGAAAGACAGAAATAGGAATAAAGGATAGAAGAGAGAAGGGTGTAGTTTGTCTTCAAAGATCATCTCCAATCTTCCTTGTCATTCTTTCCTTGGTGTGGTGACTCCATTGCTTCTTGTAGGACTTGATGATTTTGCAGACTTCATCATTTGGTATCACCAGGGCTGGTCTTAAATTTAGCTTGCTACACCACTAAGTCAAATGGAGAGGAAGAAAAAGAAAGAAAGAAAGGAAGAAAGAAAGACTTAGAGAAAAATGGGTGGTTGGTCTTCTTGAAGTTCCTCTTTGATTTTCTTCTAAGTGCTTTTACTTATTGGAGATACTTCTAGAGTCTGTTGTCTTGGCTAAGTCCTTCATTGTCCTTCTAGCTTCATGTTGAAAATCCCAAGGATGACAAAATAATTTCTAAGGAAAATACACCATTTATAAGGTGCTAAATTTTGCTAAGGAAAAGTTAACCATTTCGAGATGCCTAATATTTCTAAGGAAAAATATTGGCAAAAATAACTTTAACACAATTTTCTAAGGAAAAGTTTGATCAATTGAGATGCAAAAAATTTCTAAGTACTTCCTAATGCACCTCAACTCTTCAAAATACTCTAAGTTAAATTATCTCGAAAATTGGTGAAGAAAATAATTTTTAAGCATTAAATATAATTAAAAATCCTCCTAAAAAGAGGTTAAATACAAATAAATAGAATTTCGCAGAAAAATAATCTACAAAAATAATTCGATGGTTCCCACGGCCAAGTATTAATTAAACAAAACCATAGCAATTGGATTTGCCCAAAAATAAATTTTTAAACTCGAGTTAAGTCAAATTTACTTAAACAAACCAATTTAAAATTTGAACCAATTTTAATTTGTCAAAACATAAAATTAGCTATACCAAAGTTTCTACTCGTTGTAAGGTTTCCAAAAATATAAAGTTTGCAAAAATTGGATAAGTCATTTAAAAGTTATGATGATTCTAATCTTCAGGGTCTTTTCTGCAAAACTGCCGGTCTTCGGTTGACTGTTGACTCTGACCGCTGACGTGGCGATGACGAAGCGCTGACTAGGATGCTGACGGAGCTGCTGACGAGGCGTTGACGTGGCCGCTTCTGATTCGCTTGTACCGATTCGTTTAACGGATCTAATCTTAGTCATACAACAGATCTAACAGTCTAGATCTAACATACTAAAATAATCTAAAGGTCAGAAGCTTTCCAGAAATATTTTATTTACAAATTATGGACTTATAGATTTATAACTATTAATAAAAATAATGTTTTACATGTTTCTGTAAATAAAAAGTTAGTGCACGACTAAAATATATGTTTTTATTATTCTACCGTATTCTACACGTTCATACGAATCCATAGACTACAAAAATATTGAAAACGGAGTTATTGTTGAAAAGATATGAATTTTACAAGATCTAACAATTTTCTGAAACTTAGAACGAAAACAGAAAAGATTAAAACACGTGGCAGCATTGGATTGGCCGGTACCTCTTCAGTAAATGATCTAATCTGGTCCGTCGGATCCAGATCTAAAGGACGAAACTAGATGGAGCTGGGAATCGTAGGTGCTCACCGGAAACGATGAAGAAGAACGGCGTCGGCGGGTCGGACGTGGACGGCGGCGACGCTAGGCTGCTCCCCGGACTCGGAGACGGCGGAAAACGGCGGAGGCGATCTCGGCGAGCTCGAAGATGCCCTCGTCCCTCCTCCTCCTTGCTCCTATCTACGGCGGCGAGAGCTCCGGTGCAGCGACAATGGTGGTGGCGGCGGCGGCGGATTCCGAGCTCGAAATCGAGCTCGTTTCGAGGCTAGGGTTTGTGATTTTTGCGGGACGGAACGGCACGGGGTCGGGGGTATTTATGGAGGAGTTTTCGTGGCGGAGGGGAAAAGAAACAGAGCGAATTGAGAGATTTTTGCGAGTCTGGTTCGGTACAGAGAAGAAATCGTGTTCTTCCTGGAGTCCCTCCGTCAGTGAAAAAAAAAGAAAAAAAAAACGAAACGAAAAAAAAGGGAAAAAGAGAAAGGAGGCTATGAAGCTGGGCCGAATTCGGCCTGCTTGCGAGGCGCGCGTGCGCTGCGCGCTCACTTGGGCTGCGGCCCAAATGGCTGCGCCGAAACGTTTTTTTTTTGTTTCTTCTTTTTCCTGTTTTCTATATAACTTTTGATTTTGAAATCGGAATCGAGTCAAACCAATTTTGAAATTTTTGTAAAATCAAAACCTGTCATTTTAAACAATCAACAATCTTTTCCACACTTTTCAAAAATTCAAATTTTCAAAATATGTTTAAAGCACAATTGACACTTATTGTCGAATTTTAAGAAAATAGGTTTTAAAACAAATCTTTTGTGACTTTAATAAAATCAAATAAATACCACAAAAGTAAACATTTGAAAATAACTTATTTTCCAATTGGGTACAATCAAGTCACAACCAAATTTAAGCAAAACAACTAAAACCATAAGAGTCAAAAACAATAATATATAGGACATAAATTGTCCTTTTAATATATTTTCTTAAATATGTTTTCAAGTGGAAATAATATTCCAACTTTTGAAATTTTCAAATGCAAACAATTCAAGAAGATGATGAATGCATGCATGATTTTTCTTTTCAAATCAAAATACATATAGTTTTCAAAAAGTTTTTAATTTTTTCTGATTTTTCAAATTCTTGAAAAACTTAGGATGTTACAGACTACCACCCTTAAAAGGAATCTCGTCCCGAGATTCGAGAAGGCTAGCAAAAGGTTATGACAGTATGGCTACCACCCTTAAAAGAAATTTTTGTTGGTAGTCTTGTTTCGAAGTATCTCTACTAGCTAAACGATATCCTTTGTTGTTGACCCTTGCCTTTTAATACTTGATGTACTATATTCAAAAGGAACATATGATGGAATTAGGTATTACCTTTCCCAGTATTGGACACATCATACACTTCTTCCACATGGACATGGTTTACATGTCCTTTCTTGTATGTGATGGGCTTGGCAGCTTCTTCCGCCTTCCATTCAGGACAATCACTTATATAATGTCCCATATTCTTGCACTTGTAGCATTGTATCTGACTAAGATCTTTCTTGCCCTGAGAAAGGTGTTGACCATTGCCATTGGGTGGACCATAGCGGTTGTTATCCTTGTGGATACCACTGTTCCCCATGAATTCACCATTATGGTTATGGTCATAATGCTTGTGGTGGTTTCCTCCACTAGGGTGGTTTCCATGTTTATGTCCATGGCTTATATCATGAGAAAAGTTCTTCTTGAATGAAGGCTCAGAATGATGTTTGTTGATACCTAACTTCCTCTTCCTGTTTTCAGCCTTCTTGATACTATCCTCCAGTGTGATGGCTTGGTCCAGTAGGGCCTGATAGTTGGGAGCGTAAGCGACTGACAAAGGAATCTTCAGCTCGTCACTTAGCCCTTTGAGAAATTTTGCCTTCCTCTTGCCATCAGTGTCATTGTCTTCAGGAGCATAACGAGACAATGCATGAAAGTCATCCATATACTCCTTAAGGCTTCTATTCCCCTGTCGCAGGTTGCGGAACTCTTCTTGCTTCAAGTTCATAATGCCAGAGGAGATATGAGCATTACGAAAGCCTTCCTTGAAGTCTTCCCAGGTTAGGTCGTCCAGAGGGTGGGTGATCTGATAAGTTTCCCACCATTGAGCTGCTGGTCCTTCCAACAGATGGGCGGTAAACCTCACCTTTTCAGCTTCATCACACTCACATGTAACTAGATCCTTTTGTACAGAGTGCAGCCAATCATCTGCCACAATTGGCTCAGTTGCAGTGGAGAACTTGTTAGGCCTAAGCCTCAGAAATCTTGCAAGCCTGTCCACTTGGGGAGGAGGTGGTGGCGGTGGTGGAGGTGGCGGTCCATTCTGATTGGCCATGAACTGAGCCATCATAGTCATCAGCTGAGTCTGCGCTGCCATCATCTGTTGAAGCATTGCATCAGTGTTGTTGTTGTTGTTGTTCTGAGGATCACGGCGGGGAGGCATCTGTGGT
This sequence comes from Poa pratensis, assembly GCA_947311845.1. Classification (NCBI taxonomy): domain Eukaryota; kingdom Viridiplantae; phylum Streptophyta; class Magnoliopsida; order Poales; family Poaceae; genus Poa; species Poa pratensis. The sequence goes on from CAMZMU010000020.1 coordinate 102,342,419, forward strand.
TTAAGCATAGATGAGTAAAGATAGACAGAACTAGGAGAAATATTCCTACCCATACAAGCATTCAACACGATCAACCAAATTCGTTAAACTCCAATACATCTTTTGAGAAAACCGAACTAATCGTTTTGGGTTGAAGCACCCTAAGGTTATGGGAAATGAATACGATAGTACTGCCATACCACAATTCGATAGGTCAATACATCATCAACATCTCGTTATTCTAATAGAAGGTGGTCTAGTCTATATCCTTCTTGAGTGCATCGAGTTCCTCCTCTATTTTCTTGAGTTCATCAAGGTACTTCTGGGTGTTGTGAAGCCTAAATCGAAGTCTTTCTCCAAGGTACTTGATGGCCTCCCATGCTGCACTTCTTGCGGAATCAAAGAATGATGTGTGGAGTATTGGGTTTGTGAACATGCAGCAACCTTTGGTCTTGTGGTCATCGTATTTGCTCTTGTATAAATGGAGTTGAACCCACCAGTACTCTTGACCTTCATCCATGAAAGGAAAACCTTTGTATAATGCTTATCCTTCTAATTCCAAGCTCTTCATGTTATCCTTAAGTGCTTTTGGAAAATCAGTCTCACATTGTAGAGTCATGGTCATCACTGGTCCCTTTTTGATGGATTCGATGAGGCTGGTCATCTAAAAATAAGACAAGACATTTAGAAAATGAGTGTCAGATGAGAGTATATGGGAAAGATAAAATGAAAAGTTTTGTTTTTAGCAAACTGAATAAAAATAGATTTTCAATCCTATGGTCAAAACCTATTTCTATCCAAACTTAGGGCTTCGAACCTACAGGCAACACAGTGCTCTGATACCATCTGTAGCGTACCTGCACTTAGAAATTGGCAAGGTACCTGTGTATAGTGCAAACCCCTGGATCGTTTCATTTGCACACACAGTTTAAGACGAATATCACAACATTGTATCATTATTACACGAATGATCAAGTACTTGGTAAAATAAATGGTTCAATACATCTTTGCATAGCCCATGGCTAGCTTGAAATAATAAAGTAGTGGAAATTTATTCTTCATGGAGTCTCCATCATCTTCATGCGCCACAGGCGAGCATGTTGGTTGCAGACTCGAAACCCTTAACGTAAACTCACTCGTCGTCAGTACAATCTTCAACAAATAAAATTTTGCAACAGAGTGGGTCAGAACCATTAAAAATGGAACTGGCAAGTGACACTATGTGGACACTTAATGGAATAACTCTAATAACCTATATGCATATTTGGCTGGTGGAGTTCAAAAGGCTAATTTGCATAAAGCCAGTTTTATCTTAACACTTTTGAAAACATTTTGCATCTATTATGTTGGATTTGCATAAAGCCAGTTTTATCTTAACACTTTTGAAAACATTTTGCATCTATTATGTTGGTAACACTGGTAAACTCCAGTGAACCATGACATCACATGGCAAACTCCAGTGTGTCAAGTGACTACCTCCGGCAAACTCCGGTGAGCCCCTAATGTTATTTACTATCAAGTTTTATTTTGAAGTTGGCATGATGAGATCATTTGTCGTCTTCCTTGTTTGGCTGCACTTGGAGCAATCTTCACTTGGAGTATCTTCAAATCTTTTGCTCCTGGGTGGCTCTCCTTAGTGTGATTCATCCTCCCGATCCTGGAAAATCACGTATGACCTATACTCCTGCGGGGGAATCACCCTCTTCTAGCAACTTATACTCCCAAAAATGGGTAAGTGCTTAAATCCATTTACACACCCAGGTGGTTCTTTAACTTAGTAGAAATTAGTTTTTCATAAAAACAACTTTTGCAAGGCATCAATATTTCTACTAAGTTATTATAGGATTCAAGACCAACTAGTATAGGAGTACTATTCTAAACAGTTTTAGCATAGCATTTCTACTAAGTCCTACACATGCTTAACAAAATATTCTACTCATGCATAGACAAAAATACTTAGGAAAATTTATGAATGTGCCACTTGCCTTGGCAACAAGGAGAGCAGGAGTAGCAGTTGCAAAAGCCTTCGTTTCCCTCCGAAATTTCTAACACATAGAAACACCACAAATAAACATACAAGCATTCCAAAATTTCTAAGGAAAATATGACATGCATGATATGACAAAATATTCTAAGAAAAATATGACATGCATGACAACATAACTTAATCAAGTTGGCTAGGTCAAGGTCAAGGTTGGGCAAAATAAACTTGATAAAATCAACTTAAAAGGATCTTCAACTAGTATTCTAGGGACTTAGTCATAAACACAAAGGACTTGGTCTATGTCCAAGGTGAAAGACAGAAATAGGAATAAAGGATAGAAGAGAGAAGGGTGTAGTTTGTCTTCAAAGATCATCTCCAATCTTCCTTGTCATTCTTTCCTTGGTGTGGTGACTCCATTGCTTCTTGTAGGACTTGATGATTTTGCAGACTTCATCATTTGGTATCACCAGGGCTGGTCTTAAATTTAGCTTGCTACACCACTAAGTCAAATGGAGAGGAAGAAAAAGAAAGAAAGAAAGGAAGAAAGAAAGACTTAGAGAAAAATGGGTGGTTGGTCTTCTTGAAGTTCCTCTTTGATTTTCTTCTAAGTGCTTTTACTTATTGGAGATGCTTCTAGAGTCTGTTGTCTTGGCTAAGTCCTTCATTGTCCTTCTAGCTTCATGTTGAAAATCCCAAGGATGACAAAATAATTTCTAAGGAAAATACACCATTTATAAGGTGCTAAATTTTGCTAAGGAAAAGTTAACCATTTCGAGATGCCTAATATTTCTAAGGAAAAATATTGGCAAAAATAACTTTAACACAATTTTCTAAGGAAAAGTTTGATCAATTGAGATGCAAAAAATTTCTAAGTACTTCCTAATGCACCTCAACTCTTCAAAATACTCTAAGTTAAATTATCTCGAAAATTGGTGAAGAAAATAATTTTTAAGCATTAAATATAATTAAAAATCCTCCTAAAAAGAGGTTAAATACAAATAAATAGAATTTCGCAGAAAAATAATCTACAAAAATAATTCGATGGTTCCCACGGCCAAGTATTAATTAAACAAAACCATAGCAATTGGATTTGCCCAAAAATAAAATTTTAAACTCGAGTTAAGTCAAATTTACTTAAACAAACCAATTTAAAATTTGAACCAATTTTAATTTGTCAAAACATAAAATTAGCTATACCAAAAGTTTCTACTCGTTGTAAGGTTTCCAAAAATATAAAGTTTGCAAAAATTGGATAAGTCATTTAAAAGTTATGATGATTCTAATCTTCAGGGTCTTTTCTGCAAAACTGCCGGTCTTCGGTTGACTGTTGACTCTGACCGCTGACGTGGCGATGACGAAGCGCTGACTAGGATGCTGACGGAGCTGCTGACGAGGCGTTGACGTGGCCGCTTCTGATTCGCTTGTACCGATTCGTTTAACGGATCTAATCTTAGTCATACAACAGATCTAACAGTCTAGATCTAACATACTAAAATAATCTAAAGGTCAGAAGCTTTCCAGAAATATTTTATTTACAAATTATGGACTTATAGATTTATAACTATTAATAAAATAATGTTTTACATGTTTCTGTAAATAAAAAGTTAGTGCACGACTAAAATATGTTTTTTATATTCTACCATATTCTACACGTTCATACGAATCCATAGACTACAAAAATATTGAAAACGGAGTTATTGTTGAAAAGATATGAATTTTACAAGATCTAACAATTTTCTGAAACTTAGAACGAAAACAGAAAAGATTAAAACACGTGGCAGCATTGGATTGGCCGGTACCTCTTCAGTAAATGATCTAATCTGGTCCGTCGGATCCAGATCTAAAGGACGAAACTAGATGGAGCTGGGAATCGTAGGTGCTCACCGGAAACGATGAAGAAGAACGGTGACGGCGGGTCGGATGTGGACGGCGGCGACGCTAGGCTGCTCCCCGGACTCGGAGACGGCGGAAAACGGCGGAGGCGATCTCTGCGAGCTGGAAGATGCCCTCGTCCCTCCTCCTCCTTGCTCCTATCTACGGCGGCGAGAGCTCCGGTGCAGCGGCAATGGTGGTGGCGGCGGCGGCGGATTCCGAGCTCGAAATCGAGCTCGTTTCGAGGCTAGGGTTTGTGATTTTTGCGGGGACGGAACGGCACGGGGTCGGGGGTATTTATGGAGGAGTTTTCGTGGCGGAGGGGAAAAGAAACGGAGCGAATCGAGAGATTTTTGCGAGTCTGGTTCGGTACAGAGAAGAAATCGTGTTCTTCCTGGAGTCCCTCCGTCAGTGAAAAAAAAAGAAAAAAAACGAAACGAAAAAAAAGGGAAAAAGAGAAAGGAGGCTGTGAAGCTGGGCCGGATTCGGCCTGCTTGCGAGGCGCGCGTGCGCTGCGCGCTCACTTGGGCTGCGCCGAAACGTTTTTTTTTTGTTTCTTCTTTTTCCTGTTTTCTATATAACTTTTGATTTTGAAATCGGAATCGAGTCAAACCAATTTTGAAATTTTTGTAAAATCAAAACCTGTCATTTTAAACAATCAACAATCTTTTCCACACTTTTCAAAAATTCAAATTTTCAAAATATGTTTAAAAGCACAATTGACACTTATTGTCGAATTTTAAGAAAATAGGTTTTAAAACAAATCTTTTGTGACTTTAATAAAATCAAATAAAATACCACAAAAGTAAACATTTGAAAATAACTTATTTTCCAATTGGGTACAATCAAGTCACAACCAAATTTAAGCAAAACAACTAAAACCATAAGAGTAAAAAACAATAATATATAGGACATAAATTGTCCTTTTAATATATTTTCTTAAATATGTTTTCAAGTGGAAATAATATTCCAACTTTTGAAATTTTTAAATGCAAACAATGCAAGAAGATGATGAATGCATGCATGATTTTTCTTTTCAAATCAAAATACATATAGTTTTCAAAAAGTTTTTAATTTTTTCTGATTTTTCAAATTCTTGAAAAACTTAGGATGTTACAATAATTCTTGTGCAGTCATTTGCTTGGCCACATGATCCATCATAAGGGTTTAGTTTATTTATTTAGCTTTACCTAAAATGGCTCCGTCCAAAGAAGATTAAAACTTGACAAGATATTCAACGTGTTGTTTAATAAATCTCTATGCCTAGTAATATCCATGCCGCCCTCGGGAACGTTTTCCACTTATAAGTTACACATCACTTGAGCTTGTCCTCTTGCACATAAGAGGATTGGGCTTTCTCTCCTTGAGAGCTGTCACTTGCTACTATTTATTTCAGCATTGCATCTATACAACCAAAAATACCAAAAACACTTGCATCTTTCATTGTTTTATTTATCAATCTTACTAACCAATACCTTCAGCTCCTCGTGGGTTCGACAACCTTTTCTAATCGAAAGGTACTACAATTGATCTCCTGCACTTGGGAGTCATCAAGATACTTTTCTGGCGCCGTTGCCGGGGAGCGTAGCGCTATTGGTAAGAAGTTTGGTAAGGAAACTTGAAAGCTGTTTTATCTCATTGTTACTATGGCATTTATGAATCGTGCCTCGCTGCATCTTGCTTTATATGAAAGTGCTTATGCTAATGCTCCTAAAGTGGTTGAAACTACTGTGCCTGCGGTACCTAAAGTGGGATATAAAATTCCCGTAGGTCATGTTAAAAGAATTATGAAAAATCCATTTACAGGTGATGGAACTAAGTCTGCACGTGAGCATATGGAATTAATTGAAGACATATGTGGTTTATTTAGACTTCCTGGTATTTCTGAAGATGAGGTAAAAAGGAAGTTATTATATTTGTCTTTATCTGGTAAAGCTCGTGATTGGTATAAGTCTCTTGATGATGAAGTTGTTATTGAATGGAATATCTTGAGGAAGGTTTTCTTTCTTAAATATTTTACTCCTAAAGAAGCTTATGAGAACCGCTGTTATATATTTAATTTCTGGCCACATCTGGGAGAGAGTATTACTCAAGCTTGGGGGAGATTAAAGGAACTCCTTCGCAAGAATCCTTGTCATGATCTTACAAGGAACTTATATTGATAAATTTTTATGTGAGGCTACCATCGAGGCATAAGGAAATTCTGGATAATTCATCTGGTGGAAGTTTTACTAATAATACTGAAGCAAGAAGCATGGAATTTATTGGAGACTATTTCTGAAAATACTGGTAATTGGGATCTTGATAAAGGTAATGAGCCCTATTTTGATTATGGATATTCATGTGTAGAGAACTTCTCTACTTCTTTGTTATTTAAAAATCTGAGTGATACTTTTAATCTTGATCCTTATGTTATGATTGAGATAGCTAAAGGTTTTGCTAAGCATCTATGTGTTCCTCAAAGTGGTTTTGAAGTTTATGTTGAACCTGTTAAACAATCTATTGTTGTTCCTAAAGTTATTAAACAGGTAGAACCAGTGTCATCTGTGACAATTGAGGAGTATGTTGAACCACTTCCATATCCAAACCAAGTTAAGAGAATTTACTTATTGCTGTTACTAACAAGAGTAAAAAAAGGCGCTCTCAGCCTTATGAGCAGACAGAAGTCAACAGTCAAATTTCAATTATCAAACAATTAAATGAAGAAGACCCTGTTGATGTTTATTTATGTGAAGATGCTACTAAGGTCATCAAAGGTAATTCGGCTAAAGTTGGTAAACCTGTTATATCATGCTCTATTGGGACTTCAAGTTATCATGGTCTATGTGATATTGGAGCAAGTATTAGTGTCATTCCATATTCTCTTTATCTTGAAATCAAGCCTGATATTGATCCTATCTTATGGAAGAAACAGGTATGACAATTCAACTGCTAATAAAGATTATATTAGTCCATTTGGAATTGTTAGAGATGTTGAAGTATTGGTTGGCAAAATAAAATATCCTGCTGATTTTATTGTGCTTGGTTGTCCTCAAGATTCTTTTTGTCCTATCATTTTTGGTAGACCTTTCTTAAACACTGTTGGTGCTGAAATTGATTTGCCTAAAGAGAAAGTGTTTATTAAATGTGCTGGTGAGAAACTTGAGTTCAATTTTTCCAAATTTGCTGATAAACATGTTGTGAAAGAGCCAATTCTGAAGATATAATTGAAACTCTTGCTCATATAGCTGTAGCTTCAACAGATGTTGTAGAACGTTATATGCTTAATCAAGATGAACCATTTAATGATGAGGAAAAAGATGCTTTAGAACAAATATTATGGCAACAACCACCACAATTACAATTGCATATCCCACCTGATAATTTAGGAGTGCTACCACCACCTAAAGGGGATCCTAGTTTGAATTAAAACCTTTGCCTGAAAATCTTAAATATGCATACTTGGATGAGAAGAGCATATATCCTGTCATTATTAGTGCTAACCTTTCAGCTGAAGAAGAAGGAAAATTACTTGATGTGCTTAAAGCTCACCGACCAGCCATTGGATACTCTCTTGATGATCTTAAAGGTATAAGCCCAGCTCTATGTATGCATAAAATTAATTTGGAGGAGGATGCAAAACCTGTTGTTGATTATCAACGCCGTCTCCATCCAAAAATGAAAGAAGTGGTAAGGAAAGAGGTAATAAGACTTATTGAAGCTGGTATTATTTATCCCATAGCTGATAGTAAGTGGGTTAGTCCTGTTCATTGTGTTCCTAAAAAGGGTGGAATGACTGTTGTTCCAAATGATGAGGATGAACTTGTGGCTCAACGTACTGTTGTTGGTTATAGGATGTGTATTGATTTCAGGAAGTTAAACAAAGCAACTCGTAAAGATCATTACCCATTGCCATTTATTGATCAAATGTTAGAAAGGTTATCTAAACACTCTCACTTTTGCTATTTAGATGGTTATTCAGGTTTCTCACAAATTCCTGTCCATAAGGATGATCAAGAAAAGACCACTTTTACTTGCCCATATGGTACATTTGCTTATAGGAGAATGCCATTCGGTTTATGCAATGCTCCTGCTACTTTTCAAAGATGCATGAATGCTATATTTGCTGATTATATTGAAAAGATAATGGAAGTTTTATGGATGATTTTTCTGTGTATGGTACTTCCTTCGATAATTGCTTGTTCAACCTTAACAAAGTTTTGCAGCGATGTGAAGACCAACATTTAGTTCTTAATTGGGAGAAGTGTCACTTCATGGTTACTGAAGGCATTGTCTTGGGCATCGATTTCTGGAAAGGAATAGAAGTTGACCCAGCAAAGATAGAAGCTATTGAAAAGCTGCCATACCCAAGGACATCAAAGGTATAAGAGTTTTCTTGGGCATGCAGGTTTTTACCGTAGGTTTATTAAAGATTTCTCCAAAATATCAAAACCTCTAACCAATCTTTTGCAAAAGGATGTTCCTTTCTCTTTTAATGATGATTGTATTGAATCCTTTAATATTTTGAAGAAAGCTTTAATAAGTGCTCCTATTATTCAACCTCCTGATTGGAATTGCCTTTTGAAATTATGTGTGATGCTAGTGATTATGCAGTTGGGGCTGTTTTGGGCCAACGTGTGATAAGAAACTGAATGTTATTTATTATGCTAGTAGAACACTTGATGCTGCTCAAAGGAATTATGCAACAACTGAAAAGAATTTTTAGCAGTGCTTTTGCTTGTGACAAGTTTAGACCTTATATTACTGATTCCAAAGTCACAATACATACTGATCATTCTGCTATTAAATATTTGATGAATAAGAAAGATGCTAAGCCTAGATTAATTAGATGGGTTCTTTTTGCAAGAATTTGATTTACACATTGTTGATAGGAAAGGGGAAGATAATCAAGTAGCTGATCATCTTTCTAGAATGGAAAATATACCTGATGATCCTATTCCTATTAATGATAGTTTTGCTAATGAACAACTTGCAAATGTTAATGTTTCTAGTGCTAAAGTTGCATCTCCATGGTTTGCTAACTATGCAAATTTTATTGTTGGTAAAGTTTTGCCACCACACTTCACTTTTCAACAAAGAAAGAAATTCTTTTATGATCTTAGACATTATTTTTGGGATGATCCTTTCTTTATAAGAAAAGTGTGGATGGTATTATTAGACGTTGTGTACCTGAGCATGAACAACAGGCTATTATAAGAGATTGCCATGACAGTCCCTATGGAGGGCATCATGCAGGAGATCGTACAGGTGCAAAGGTATTACAATCTGGTTTTTATTGGCCTACTTTATTTAAGGATTGTGCTGAATATGTTAAATCTTGTGATAAATGTCAAAGAGTAGGAAATATTAGTAGGAGAAATGAAATGCCTATGAATTACTCTTTACCACTTGAACCATTTGATGTGTGGGGTTTTGACTTTATGGGACCTTTCCCAGCATCAAAGACAAAGCATACTCATATTTTGGTTGCAGTGGATTATGTTACAAAGTGGGTGGAAGCAATTCCAACCAAAAGTGCAGATCATGCCACAGCAATGAAGATGCTCAAGGACATCATTTTCCCCAGGTTTGGTGTTCCTAGGTTTTTAATTACTGATGGTGGTTCTCATTTCTTGCATGGTGTTCTTAGGAAAACATTGGCAAAATATAATGTTAATCATAGAGTTGCATCTCCTTATCACCCTCAAACTAGTGGACAAGTTGAATTAAGTAATAGGGAAATTAAACTCATTTTGGAAAAGACAGTGAATAAGTCTAGGTCTGACTGGCCACTTAAAATTAATGATGCGTTGTGGGCTTATAGAACTGCTTTTAAAAATCCAATGGGAATGTCTCCTTATAAAATGGTTTATGGAAAAGCTTGTCATTTACCTGTGAACTAGAACATAAAGCTAGATGGGCTATTAAACAATTGAACTTTGATTTTAAAACTGCGGGAGAGAAGAGAATTCTTGACTTGAACCTACTAGATGAATGGAGAAATGAAGCTTATGAAAGTGCCAAATTATTTAAAGAGAAAGTTAAGATTTGGCATGACAAGAAAATTAAAAAGAAAGAGTTTAAAGTAGGTGATCAAGTTCTATTATACAACTCTCGTTTCAAGTTTTCTGCAGGGAAGTTGGCTTCAAAATGGCAGGGACCATTAGTGATACAGGAGGTGTACCGTTCAGGAGCTATCCGTCTTCATGGTGACATGAAAGGTAAACCTCATGTAGTCAATGGACAACGCCTTAAACATTATATTGCAGGAAGAGTTTCATCGGAAAGGTGGAGGAGTTGAATTTACAGACACCGGAGGAGGTAATTGCGAAGAATTCTGCAGTTTCAGAATCCCAAAATTATAATAGGTAACTTTTGTATTGGAAAGTTTCTCGGAATTGCGTAAAATTTTACGAGTGTTATTTTTTATGGAAATTAGCATATAGGACAAGAAACTTGGAAGGAACGGAGCCCCGAGAAGGAAAAGAGGGGGTCCCACGCGGCTACAGTACCAGGCCGCGTGGGCCCACTCCTTTTGCCCCTCGGAGTCCCGTTTCGTCTCGTTTTCGTCTCCGACTCTTCGTCTTGACCTAAAACCCGTCAATATATACCCCTTTTCGTTGATCTAATCTCGCACCGAGAGTTCTCGAGCGATCTTTGCTTTTGCTGTTTCTGTCTATCAGGGTTTAGCCATGTCTTGCTCCGGATCCAACCATGAGGGGGAGAGCGCCCCCAATGAAGGAGTCGTGAACCGCTACCTCAACTCCGTGATGGCTCCACCGAAGGCCGTGATCTTCAAGGAGGGTGTGCTGCTCGTGGAGGAGGTGAAGGCTCCCAAGGCCACCGGTACGGTGGAAGAAAGGCTGGATGATCTGGAAGACAAGACCTTCAGGTATGGCACTGTGGTCTACCGCAGCCTTGATGCTCATCACTTCATGAACCTGGAGCTGGAGAAGAAGGTCGAAGAGTACAAGGGGAGGCTTGAAGAACTAGAGGAAAGATACAAGGACGTCATCGAGAAGATGGAGAAGATCCAATGCTTTATGTGGGATGTAGAGAACCAGAACTGCGAGTATGAAGAACGCTTCAAGAAAATTGCAGCAGCTGCTACCCTCAGGTATAATAATCCACCTACATCCTTCCGTGATGGAAAGCCTTTCCCATGGAAGATGGCAGAATGGAAGGAGGAATATGAGAAAGAGGAGGTCGCAGCAGAGGAAGCTCTAGCAAAACGTCAAGCTTGGGGGAGTTCAGTCTAGCCTTTATCTTTACTAGTTTATCATATCTATCTAGTCATGGTTTAGTTTACTTTTATCGTTTAGTCATCAATCTCTTTTAGGCTTGTGTGAGCTCATGGAGCGTTATCATGTATCTCTATCTTATGGTTTACAAATTAATATAAAGTATGGTGTCATCCATGATTCTCTTGTTCTGGAGATTTATGGGTAACACTCATGCAAATGAGCGTGGCATATTTAGAAGTTTCAATCACATCTTGCCTTGAATTTAATTAACTTGAGTATGTTGGACAATTGTAGAATTATCTCATTATAAAAAGAAATATAAAAAGAGATGTTGCACTTAAATAAATATGAACCATTGTGATTAAAATTATGATGTTATGAGCTTGACAAACGTCTTTGGTTGAAAGTTAGCAGAAATGTGTGTCACATGGAACGCTTTCAACATTGCACTTCATTATATCTAGTTGATGTCATGCACTTTTGTTTATGGATGCTTATCATGGTGAAATAAATGTGAAATGGAGTAGGTTTAAATGAGTTTGTATAATGTTAGAGAGACGCCTGGGCCGCTAATCTAAGCCATGCATCATTCATGGTGGAAATTTACAGCGTACCATAGTGAACATTCAGTGATGCACATCACAATAAAAAGCTACACAAGTGGTAAATAAAAGAGTGCTGAGATTGTTCATTGTCTGTTTGTCTTGTTGTTTGGATATGGGCTTGTTCCATATCCTGGGACAAGAGGTACCCCAGTTGACGCTCTTGATGATACTATTTTACTTACAATGATATTTAAATTGAACTTGCTTTGTTTCCCAAGTTGAGTAGCACATGGTGTAGGTACTCGTATTCAAGGGGCATGAGATTTTCAACCCATACTTTGTCAAGCACATTACTCATATTTGCTTTCGCTTTAACTTAATCATGCAACATGCTAAGATCAAAAGCATGTGAAAAAGAGTATGATTCAATCGTCCAACATACATGGTTATTTGCTTTCAAAAGTAAGGGGTGATTGCTAGAGCTTCTACTTATGTTGCCCTCATGTGTATGAGTTTTAGTTCATTAATCTTACATTACAATTGAATATGATGATGATACAATGCTCGTATTTATTTATCAACCACAAGTCCATTGATGCATATAATGATCTATGTCCTTGCTTACTCGAGGACGAGTAAGGTTTAAGCTTGGGGGAGTTGATACGTGCATTTTATATCATCATTTATAACTCTTAGCATCATATTAGAATGTTATTTGCATTGTATACCATTATTTTACATGTTTTAGACGATTTATGGGACTTTCTTACAAAGTCCCTATTTTTGGTATTTAATTTCTGGGAGGCAGAAAACCTCCTTTTTCTTGTTTTTAATGTTTCAGGAGCTACAGGGATCCAAATAATAAAAGGAAAAATGCACAGCCATTTTTTCATGGAGAACAAGGCATAGGGAAGAAGACCGAAGAGAGGGGAGCCTCGAGGCCCAAGATGGGTGGGCAGTGGCCGCGTGGGACCCACCAAATGGAGCCTCGAGCACTTCCTCGCCTGGGGCTTTTTATGCACGCCTTCGTCCTCCCCAAAAAGTTACGCCCTAATTTTTCCAAGTCCATCCGAGGCCGTGGCGGCGGCGAAACTCCTGATTCTCTCCGAGGGGGAATCAGACTCTGCTGCTCCGGAGTTCCGGAGGAGGGGGAAATCACCGCCATCGTCATCACTTCTCCTCCTTGGCGTGGGAGGAGGTCTCTACATCATCACCACCACCAAGACCAGCACCATCTCCATCATCATCTCCGTGATCCACCTCGTTCCCCTCGTAGTTTGAGAGTTGCTATACCCTAGATACTTGTCTTGTGCTACTATTCATGTTTGTGATTGAGTACTTGTCATTATTTGGAGGTGAAGTTATATTTTCAGATTGCGTTGTACCACTTATGCCACTGAATACCATCATGTTTGCACGTTGTGAGTAGTTCCCGTATGTTCCTGAGGGCATAGGATGAATTGGCAATGATTTATATATGACATGTGTTGGTATTTTGTCAAGTGTTTATATTTTATGTGATTCTATGATGGTGTTGTGCGAACGTCGACTGCACAACACTTCACCTTTATGGGCTCATAGGAGAACACCGTAGTGTAATGAATTGAGGGCGACTTGGGAGGACACGTAAACCCTCGTCCGAGTCATGAAGTTGCATTATGAGGGTATTAGTATCGGGGACCTTAGAGTGTAATGCTATGGTGGGACTTTTTGTCTTAATAATTCTTGTGCAGTCATTTGCTTGGCCACATGATCCATCATAAGGGGTTTAGTTTATTTATTTAGCTTTACCTAAAAATGGCTCCGTCCAAAGAAGATTAAAACTTGACAAGATATTCAACGTGTTGTTTAATAAATCTCTATGCCTAGTAATATCCATGCCGCCCTCAGGAACGTTTTCCACTTTTAAGTTACACATCACTTGAGCTTGTCCTCTTGCACATAAGAGGATTGGGCTTTCTCTCCTTGAGAGCTGTCACTTGCTACTATTTACTTTCAGCATTGCATCTATACAACTAAAAATACCAAAAACACTTGCATCTTTCATTGTTTTATTTATCAATCTTACTAACCAATACCTTCAGCTCCTCGTGGGTTCGACAACCTTTTCTAATCGAAAGGTACTACAATTGATCTCCTGCACTTGGGAGTCATCACCACGCGGCCACAGTACCTGGCCGCGTGGGATCCACCATATCAGCCCTCGAGGCTCCGTTGCCGTCGATCTTTGCTCCACCGACTTCCTCTTGACCTAAAACCAACTATAAAAATAGTCCCCGAGGCTCATCGGAAAGGAGGCGGCGGAGAAACACAGAAACCTAATTTGGGGGACAGAAGTCTCTGTTCCGGTATCCTGCCGGGACGGGGAATTGCCCCCGGAGCCATCTCCATCGACTCCACCGCCATCTTCATCGCCGTTGCTGTCTCCCATGATGAGGAGGGAGTAGTTCTTCATCGGGGCTGAGGGCTCTACCGGTAGCTATGTGGTTCATCTCTCTCTCCCATGGTGTAATTTCTATGTGATCATGAGCTTTGTAATCTAGTTGAATTCATGGATGTTTTTCCTTCATTGTGTATGCTAGTCAAGTGGTTTTATCATTATGATATTGAGTCACGTGAGAACACTGTATCAAAGTGACAGTGATGTGTGTGACTCTATTAATAGATCAGAAGGATATTTATCATGAGTTGTTCTTGTTGGATGTCACTATAAAATTGTGGTGTTTGTCTAGTACTATTTTGGGACGCTCTTAGTGACATTGGGGTTCCCTAGATGTGGAAGACAGACTTTAAGGAGTGCTTTTGTAGCCCTACACGATGGTCTTGGTGTTCTATGATATTGTGGTGTTTGTTAACTCAGACTTTAAGGTGTGCTCTCGTAGCCCTACGCAGTAGATTGGTATTTCTATCCAACGAGAGAATAACTCAGAGTAGCATAGTGAAGAGGAAATATCTATGTATTCAATTATATTATTATTGTTGAGAGTGTCCACTAGTGAAAGTATGATGCCTAGGCCTTATTTCCAAGCATTCCATTGTTCCTATAAGAAACTCACACTTGAGCTTGTCCTCTTGCTGCATAGAGGATTGGGCTTTCTCTCTCTTTGAGAGCTTTTACTTGCTACCATTACCTTCAGCACTTTTACCAAAAATCCCAAAAACACTTGCATCTTTCATTGTTTTATTTATCATTCTTGTTACCAATACCTTCAGCTCCCTGTGGGTTCGACAACCTTTTCTAATCGAAAGGTACTACAATTGATCTCCTGCACTTGGAGTCATCAGCGCTCGAAAGAAACACACGATCCGTGTGCTTCTTCTTTATTGGTGGGATTCCCTTTAGTCCCGGTTGGCAAAATTGCGCGGGAACAAATAAGCCCCTTTAGTCCCGGTTGGTGGCTCGAACAGGGACTAAAGGTCTTTTTCTTCCCACCTTATTTCTTCCCGCGCTTTCTACCGCTTCCCGCCTCCGTCTTCCCGCTACTTCTCACTATATATATATGTAGTCATGGCCTCCATTGTCATAGCACATCTAAACTCATATCTACAACCTCATCACTCTCCCATGGCTTCCACCGTACCCACTCTAACCTACTCGGAGGCGGAGGCGCTTTGCGCCTCGAACTACCCTGCCCGCCTGGCTACGACGTCCCCGCCGGCTGGAGGCTGAGCACCGGAGGCGTGCCGGTCCCTCCTGTCCCTCAAGGTTTGGCGCGCCGGGCGGCCATCACGAACCACTACTACCTCGAGCTCACTCCGGAGCGGCGGCTGGATCCCCGCTGGGATCCCGACTATCGCCTGACTTGGGACGCCTCACTAGTACAGAACGACACATCGGAAATGGGCCAAAAACCCCATCGGCAACGGAGAAAGGGTCCGTGTCCCTGACCCTGTCACTGATGTGAAGATCTCAATGGCAATGGAGGAGATAAACCGTTTCTGATATGATTAACATTAGACACGGAGTTTTGCTAATCACCGTTTCTAATAAATGTTACAGGAAAACAAAAAAAAACACGGTGACGGGCTGTGCCGTCGATGGAGCCCCGCTCCATGTGACTAGACGGCCGCCCGGTCGTCACCGTATTCCTGTACGCCCTGCTTTACAAAAGTTCATCAGTGCGCGTGGCTGGAGCTCTGCTCCTATGTCTTCACGGCCGCCAGATGAACATCTACTGTCTTCATCCTACTGCGCAAAATGTACTACTCCTGTTGACGGCACCGTGTATGGAGCCCCGCTCCTAGGTCTTCACGGCAGCAGCATCGTCACCAAGCATCCACCAAGCCCTTGACACAACGAATATTCTTTGTTAAAAATAGCAAACAAAGCTAATAAACAGAGCCAATAAGCAGTAAACAAAGCAAAATATAGTGGGATAAGCAGCAAATAGAGCAAACGGAGCTAAATAAGTAGCTAATATAGCAAATACATACCTGAACAGAGCTAACTAACAGAGCAAACCAAGCTAAATAAGTAGCTAACATAGCAAATACATAGCTGAACAGAGCTAACTAACAGAGCAAACCGAGCTAAATAAGTAGCTAACATAGCAAATACATAGCTGAACATAGCTAACTAACAGAGCAAACCGAGCTAAACAAGTAGCTAACATAGCAAATACATAGCTAAACAGAGCTAACTAACAGAGCAAACCGAGCTAAATAAGTAGCTAACATAGCAAATACATAGCTGAACAGAGCTAACTAACAGAGCAAACCGAGCTAAATAAGTAGCTAACATAGCAAATATATAGCTGAACAAAGCTAACTAACAGAGCAAACCGAGGTAAATAAGTAGCTAACAAAGCAAATACATAACTAAACAAAGCAAACCGAGCTAAATAAGTAGCTAACATATCAAATACATAGCTGAACAGAGCTAACACACAGAGCAAACCGAGCTAAATAAGTAGCTAACATAGCAAATACATAGCGGTCATTTACCTTAGGCGAGGCGGGGTCGCTTTTCGTCGTGGATTGCATCCCAGGCGTCGGCGCCGGAGCCACTGCCAGAGGAGACGTCAGAGGAGACCTCATCCTGCTCGAACAGCGGGGCGTCCTCCTCCTCCTCCTCCTCCTCATCCTCCTCCTCCACCGCCGCCACCGCTGCCGCCGTCGCATCTGGCCCAGGGCCCTGGCCAGGGAGAAGAGAGTGGTCTATGGCCGCCCGGAGCCGCGTCTGGAACAACGCCTCCTCGGCGGCTTCTATCGCGTGCTCGGCGGCGAAGATGCTGATAGCTCTCTGCATCGCGAACGCCCGAATGACACCGTCGGCGCGCTCGCGCTCAAAGGAGGCGCGAGAGAGGAGGAGACCGACCTCCAGATCCTCGTCCTCATCATTCGAGGAGGACGATGAGGACGAGATCCGGGCATTGGTGGCCGCCGCCGCCGTGGATCCGGATGGGATTTGACGGCTCCGAATGAACTCGCGACCGCAGTCGCCGGGGATCTCGCCCCAGTTGTTGGGGAGATCCAGGCTGCGCCTCGGAGGGTGGGAGGAGGAAGATGCTCCATCCTGACTTCTGTCGACGCCGGAGGGGTTCGCCATCTGTCGGGGGAATAGTTAACCCGCGACTTATTTGAATTCAGCAACAGCGACTTAAAGCCGCGTATCATTATTGGGCCACAAGAAAGATGGGCCAATCTCGCATCGCGACTCTACAAAGGAAAGCTCCAGAAGGTCGGTGCAAACTTGCCTTGGAAGACAAGAATACAATTAGACTTCGTGTAGAACTCTTGTAACCTGACGAGCCTCTGTGTATATAAAGAGGACTCGCAGGACTTAGAGCAGGTCAAGCTATCAAGCCCTTAAACCTAGCTCATACGGCGAGTTCCACATTGGATCGCCTCCATTGTAACACCTCGATTATCATATCAATACCAATCTAGGGTAGGCAGGAAGTAGGTCTTTTACCTCACATTGAGGGGGCCGAACCTGGGTAAATCTGTGTTGATCTTTGTTCCTGCGATCCCAAGTTCGGAGATGCTTGACTCGCGTAATCCCACACCTACGAAGTCATCTATGACACCTGACGTGACAAACCCACGACAGTTGGCGCCCACCGTGGGGCCTGCGGTCAAGAGCGTCACGTTCCGCGCAGGATCCATGAAGGGAGCTGAAGATCTCGTCGTTGGTCGTATCATTACGGTTGACGGCACACCCCTCATCGACGATTCAAGCTGGGGGCCGGAAGCGGATTATTTGGAAACCGGCCACGTCATCCCGTTTGGATCTGTCCATGTTTTCGTCGGCTTCATTGGCGGCGGCTTGGACCAAGAAGGCGACTCATCAGGAGAAGTTGCCGATGATGAAGAAGGGTCCATCGAGAGCATGGACTCGCAAGAGTTTGGATCCATCATACCTGCCATTGAAGAAAGCCTCTGGGGTTACCCACAGGAAATTACGTCATCACCAGATCGGAAGACGGCGCAAGTCACGGTCTACACGACCGCAGGAGCAGGTGCGTCAGGAACCGCTGGAGAAGCCGAAGTATCGGCACCCCCAAGCAACCCGCTGCTTGTCCCTGTGTCAGAAAGAAACGCTGCCGTCCGCGCAATAGAAATTGAAGCCGCCAGGGCTGAGCTCCTGTACGAGGATCGAAGGATGGAAGAGGAGCGCCGCAGGCTCGATCAGATGCGTCAAGGAATCCAACAGGAGCGGCAAAGAGTAGCCGCGCTCGCTGCGACTCAAAGACAGGTTGACTCGCAGGCACAATTACGTGCGACTCAACCAACAGTGGAGCTCCCGCCTACTCCAACTCCGGGAGCAGGAATCCCGACAACTACGGAAGGATTGGGACCAATGAATCAGGAGGCCCAGCAACAACCAAGGAGGTTTCACACCCCACAGGGTCACTACCAAAACCCTGTCGATAACATGTATGCTGCGGCTAATATCTTGACTCAGATGGTGCCAATGGGCGACGATCCGGTCAATACTGAAGCATGGCGTGCGATTCAGATGTTAAGCACTGCTGTTTTGCAACAGGCCAACCGGGCAGAAGCCGCACGACAACTACCCCTTGTGCCAACCAACCACAGGGTTGCCGCGGAAGGAAGCGTCCAGAGCAGGCCAGCAGAGAATATATCAGGAGTCGCACAGAGGCAACAGGAGCAAGTCGCGGAAGCACATGCGGATTTGCCAGCAGTGCAGACGAGGCCCATGGAAGTTAACAACCCCACGGGCGCGACCACAGCCCTGTCCTCGTGGCTCAAGGGCCCTGCATGTTTCACTGAAAGGATCAGATCGGAACCTTTCCCTGAAGATTTCAAAGGACCACGTAAGGTGGCAAATTACAACGCCAGCATGGATCCCACCACCTGGCTGAACAATTATGAGATGGGGATGAGCATTCTAAACGCCTCAGAAGAAATATGTGCAAGGTACCTCAACATGATGTTGGAAGGCGCAGCACACATATGGCTGCAAAATTTGCCTCCCAACTCTATAGATACTTGGAGGAACTGAAGGACGCTTTCGTTAAGAACTTCCAAGGAACTTGCAAGCGACTCTGCAACATAGAAGATCTCGAGCGTTGTGTTCAGAAGGAGGGCGAGTCAAGTCGCCACTGGATGAAAAGGGTAGCAGAAATAATACACTCCTCAGATAACATACCACCAAGCTCAGCCGTCCTGGTAATGGAGAAGAACTGTAAGTTCGAGCCGCTGATTCATAAGTTGGGTCGCATGAAGGATAAAGTCAAGAGCCTCAGCGAGGTAATGGCTACGGCTAACAAATATGCCGGCTCAGATAAAACCAGAGACGCGTCAGAGGGAGAAGAAGAGGAGGTTGCTGCCAAATGAAAGAAAAATACCAACAAGCCGCAGCAGCAGCAAATAGGCCACAACAACGCAAATCAAAATAAACGCAAGAACAAGGACGGTCACTCAGGTCTCGTCGCCAACACGCGTGGAGGATTCAGAGGCCAGCGGGGAAGGGGTCGAGGATACGGCTCCCGTCCATTCAACATGGAAGAAATTTTCAACCGGCCATGCGACCTTCACACAACAGGTGATGGGCGGCCAGCAGACCATACCAAGGCACAATGCAACTATTATAAGAAGTGGAGAGAAGGAAGCCCACTCAATAGAGGAAATTCCCACGAGGGAAGCCCTGGTGCGGCTCATGATATGAATATTGGGCAGCACAGCGCAAGTAACCCCAGGCAAGCGGGGCAGTACCACACAATAGTCATTGACACCTCCAAAAGAGAAGAGAAGTTGAGTCGCAGAAGTCAACAGGTGAACGCCGTGATACCAGCAACGCCCAATTGGCTAAGGTGGTCGGAACACACAGTGACTTGGAGTCGCGACGATCACCCACCACAAGTGCGGGAACCTGGAAAATTGGCATTGGTTGTGGCACCATATGTAGCAGGATACAAGCTTACCAAAGTGCTTATGGACGGAGGGAGCAGTATAAATATCTTGTACTACGACACGTTTCAGCGTCTAGGGCTCAAGGACTCCAGCCTGCAGCCCCTTCAACCGTGTTCCATGGCACTGTCCCAGGAAAGTCTGCACAGCCAGTGGGAAAGATAACCCTGGGAGTAACTTTCGGGACAGAAGAGAACTTCAGGAGCGAGTTCCTATGCTTCGAGGTGGTAAAATTCCAAAGCCCATATCATGCCTTGTTTGGAAGGACAGCTTTCGCTAAGTTCATGGCTAGGCCATGCTACGTATACCTACAGTTGAAGATACTAGGACCTAAAGGGGTTATCATGGTATATGGAGACAGAGAAAAAGCAATAGAATGCGAAGAAGGAGATGCGGCCTTCGCAGAATCAGCTTGTGCCGCGAAAGAATTAAAAAGTTATAAGTCGCAGGTGGACCCAAATGACATGAGCGTAGTCACCACGCCATCTGCGGAGCCACCAATGAAATTTAAAGCGGCCCAGGATACTAAACAGATAAATCTTGTCCCTGGCGACTCATCCAAGCAAACCAGCATTGGAGCACATATGGAAGAAGAACAGGAGAAGGCTCTCGTTGCTTTCCTTCAGGAAAATAAGGACATCTTTGCATGGAAGCCATCAGATATGCCAGGGGTGCCAAGAGAATTAGCAGAACACAACCTCAAAGTGAACCCTGCGGCTAAACCAGTTAAGCAGCCGCTACGGCGTTTCCATGATGATAGAAGGAAGGCAATATGAGAGGAAATAGCTCGCCTGCTGGCTGCAGGATTCATCACGGAAGTATACCACCCGGAGTGGGTGGCAAACCCAGTCTTGGTTATGAAAAAGAACGGCACGTGGCGAATGTGTGTTGATTACACCAGTCTCAACAAAGCCTGTCCAAAGGATCCATTTGCCTTGCCACGGATCGACCAAGTGATTGATTCAACTGCTGGGTGCGAGATGTTATGCTTCTTGGATGCCTATTCAGGCTACCATCAAATCAAGATGAAGAAGGAGGACCAAGAAAAGACGTCCTTCATCACACCCTTTGGAGCTTTTTGTTATGTCAGCATGCCCTTTGGGCAGAACAACGCAGGAGCGACTTACCAAAGGTGCATTCAGAACTGTCTACATGAGTAGATAGGTCGCAACGTTCACGCTTACGTGGATGATATTGTGGTTAAATTGCAAGTTGGCCAAGATCTCATCAGCGACTTGGCAGAGACGTTCACAAACCTCAGGAGGTACAACATGAAGCTTAACCCTACAAAGTGCGTCTTTGGAGTGCCAGCGGGAAAGTTATTGGGATTTATAGTATCAGAAAGAGGCATTGAGGCTAACCCTGACAAGATAAAGGCCGTAATGGACCTCCAGAAACCAGAAAAAATCAGGGATGTGCAGCGACTTACCGGGTGCGTTGGAGCATTGAGTCGCTTTATATCAAGACTGGGAGAAAAAGCATTGCCTTTGTACAGATTGCTGAAGAAGTCAGACACCTTTGTTTGGGATGCAGAGGCCGACGAGGCCCTCACAGACTTGAAAAAACAGTTGACAAATGCTCCAGTCTTAGCGGCTCCAAAGGATAAAGAGCCAATGCTGTTGTATATAGCAGCAAATTCTCGTGCTGTCAGTGCTGTCATGGTCGTAGAGAGACAAGAGCCAAGAAAGGAATACCCGTCCAAAGGCCAGTATATTATGTGAGTGAAGTACTCACGGCCTCAAAGCAGCGCTATCCCCAATGGCAGAAGCTAGTGTTTGGTGTGTTCATGGCGAGTCGCAAGTTGAAGCACTACTTCTAGGAACACCCAATAACTGTGGTCAGTTCAGCGCCTCTAGCAGATATCATCCGCAATCGCGAAGCTACTGGAAGAGTCGCAAAATGGGCGATTGAATTGGGACCACATCATATCAGTTATGAGCCACGCACGTCAATTAAGTCGCAGGCTCTTGCAGACTTTATCAATGATTGGACAGAAATCCAATTGCCGCCAGTATGGCTGAAGCAAAGTATTGGACCATGCACTTTGATGGGTCAAGACAGTTACAAGGCTCGGGGGCTGGAGTTGTTCTAACATCCCCCAAGGGAGACAAGCTGCGGTATGTGCTACAGATACACTTCAACTGCACAAATAACGTGGCAGAGTATGAGGCACTGCTTCATGGACTCCGTATAGCAAAGAAGATGAACATCAGTCGCATACGCTGTTTTGGCGATTCAGACTTGGTGGCACAGCAGGTCTCTGGAACATGGGATAGCAAAGATGCAAATATGGCTGCGTACAGAAGGGAGGTGGACAGAATTGCTGGACACTTCACTGGATACCAAGTTGAACACATTGATCGGAGGCAAAACGAAGCTGCAGATGCCCTATCTCGACTTGGATCCAATAGACAGTCAGTCCCACCCAATGTCTTCTTGGATGAGCTACACAACCCATCAGTCAAGCCTCCAGCAGAGATTGACATTGCAGAGCCAGAGTATGATTCAACTTTAGTCGTAGCCCTGCATGAACAGCCAGGGTGGATAGAGCCATACATGGCATATTTAAGTCGCGGAGTGCTGCCAGACGATGAAGTGGAGGCGCACAAAATCATACGGCGATCCAAGGCCTATACAATCATCAATAACGAATTATACAAGCGCAGCGTCTCAGGAACATTCCAAAGATGTGTTTCACCAGAAGAGGGACGAAAAATCTTGCACGAAATTCATTCAGGCGATTGTGGCCATCACGCTTCGTCAAGATCTTTGGTGGCAAAGGCGTTCCGACATGGATTCTTCTGGTTAACAGCATTGGCAGATGCAGAGCAAATTGTCAGAGTGTGCGATGGATGCCAAAGATATGCCAGGCAGGATCATATGCCAGCTCAAGCACTTCGCACAATACCCATCACATGGCCTTTTGCCGTATGGGGTTTTGACATGGTAGGGCCCTTCAGACGGTCTTCAAATGGAAAAACTCACCTCCTGGTCATGGTGGACAAGTTCACAAAGTGGATAGAAGCAGAACCTGTGGGAGATTGTGAAGCTGAAACAGCAGTCAAGTTCTTGAAGAAGGTCATATTCCGCTTTGGATATCCCCATAGTATCATCACAGACAACGGGAGCAACACCTCTGAAGGAGCTACACATATATTTTGCGCCAATAATGGTATAAGGCTGGACCTCACGTCAGTAGCACACCCACAGAGCAATGGACAAGCTGAGCGAGCTAATCAGGAAATTCTACATGGAATTAAGCCGCGCCTTATAGAAAAGGTTGAAGCATCTCCAGGTGTTGGGTAGAGGAATTGCCAGCAGTACTGTGGAGCTTGAGGACAACCCCTAACAGATCCACAGGGTTTACACCATATTTTATGGTCTATGGAGCAGAAGCGGTCATGCCAAGTGACATCATACACGATTCACCAAGAGTTGCGGCTTACGTCGAGACAGATAATGAGATAGCTCGGCAAAACTCGGTGGACACATTAGAAGAAGTCAGAGACTTGGCAGCTTCAAGGTCAGCGGTGTATCAGCAAGACTTGCGACGCTATCATGCCAGACGCATCAAAACCCGCACCTTTCAAGAAGGCGACCTAGTACTGCGACTCAAGCAAGACCATAAGGGCATGCATAAGCTGTCATCTCCATGGGAAGGACCTTATATCATCAGCAAGAAGCTAAACAATGGCTCATACTATCTGCTGGACGCAAGGGAAAAAAGAAGCGATCGCCACGATTTTGAAGATCGTTTGGAAGCGCCTCGCCCTTGGAATGTCGCACACCTGCGACCGTACTATACATGAGAAAGGCTGATTAGAGCCAAGCATCACCCTTTCCAGCTTTATAGCTGAGTATCATCACAGCCACTCAGGGCTCGAACTTCAACTTTGGTCGCCACCTAGGCGCAACCTATGCAACATCTGATCGCCACCCAGGCGCGATCGACTCTTGTATCAGAAATCGACCGCCACCCAGGCGCGGCCGTAACTTTGTATCACCTCTGGTCGCCACCTAGGCGCGACCGACCCAATATAACATTTCTGGTTGCCACCTAGGCGCAACCGACTCAAGTATCATCTCTGGTCGCCACTCAGGCGCGACCGACCTCATGTCTCACCGTGGATCGCCACCTACGCGCGATCCAACCCTATGAATAACACGGTTGCCACCAAGGCGCGACCTTATGTGTTATCATAACCCAAGCTTATCATAGCTTAGCCTATCATGGCTTTATCGTTATGTTTCTTGGGGGCTTTGTACCCTGAAACAGCCTTATTGGCAACCCTACCTTAAGTTGGATTGCTACTCGCATTATGTGGCCAAAGTACTGGGGTGCGGTGTCAATCGAGTGTGATGCCTATCATGGCCGCCAACGACCCTGAACACGTATTTTTACCTGGGAAATACTGAGTCGCGCGGGTGCCCACTTACAGGATTCAGATGGCCTAACGAGAGGTCGATGTACTGCTTATAGTACGGCAACACCAATTGCATTTACTTGTATCTTAACAATTGTTTTATTCATGATATCAAGATACAGGTGATGACCTTCAAAACCTTCTGAGAAGAATTGAGACGACTATCAAGTTGCATCCTCTCAATCCTTGGGGGCTACATCATATTATCATCAAAAATTTGAAGATGGATCGTCATCTGAAGCTATCAGGCTATGCAAACAAAGAAGTTCACGAAGTCAGAAGATCTTCCAGGTGCGAGTCAAGGCCAACCCAGTATAAATATAAGTCGCAGAACAAGGAAGTGCGGCTTAAACGTTTAAGATCAAGATATCTCATGAAGTTCAGGCCACACTTGGGGGCTAATGTCGGGGGAATAGTTAACCCGCGACTTATTTGAATTCAGCAACAGCGACTTAAAGCCGCGTATCATTATTGGGCCACAAGAAAGATGGACAAATCTCGCATCGCGACTCTACAAAGGAAAGCTCCAGAAGGTCGGTGCAAACTTGCCTTGAAAGACAAGAATACAATTAGACTTCGTGTAGAATTCTTGTAACCTGACGAGCCTCTGTGTATATAAAGAGGACTCGCAGGACTTAGAGCAGGTCAAGCTATCAAGCCCTTAAACCCTAGCTCATACGGCGAGTTCCACATTGGATCGCCTCCATTGTAACACCTCGATTATCATATCAATACCAATCTAGGGTAGGCAGGAAGTAGGTCTTTTACCTCACATTGAGGGGGCCGAACCTGGGTAAATCTGTGTTGATCTTTGTTCCTGCGATCCCAAGCTCGGAGATGCTTGACTCGCGTAATCCCACACCTACGAAGTCATCTATGACACCTGACGTGACAAACCCACGACACCATCGATGGGTGAAGTAGGAGGAGAGCGTGTGCGGCTACGGTTAGGAACTGGGGAGAGTGAGACTGTGAGAGTGAGACTGAGATATAGTACTGGAGTGAGAGATATTAATACCGGCACCGCTTAATGGGCCTTCACATGGGAAACGGAGATAGACCGATCTCCGTTTCTGATGTGGTCATATCAGCAACGGAGATATTCTTTCCTCCGTTGCCTAGATATGAGCAACGGAGATCTTTTCGGCCTCCGTTACCATTGTGTCAGGCCCATCGACCGACTAGCGCGTGCGCGCACTCGCGGAAGCGCGCGGAGCTCATTTTTCCGTCGCCTAACTCTCGCCATTGCCATAGAGGGGTATCCGATGTGTCGTTCTGTACTAGTGCCTTCTTCATCAATTGGCGTGAGAGGGCGCTCGCCAGGTACGAGGAGGACGGCCCGCCTCCTTCGAACTTCAACGAGGCCGGCCGTCGGCTGTGGTGGGGTGGCCGGACTCTCCAGAGCGTCATGGACTAGATCACGGCTGGCGATAACCCCCGCCTGCGCTACCCTCACTTCCAGTCCAGGCGAGCGCCGCCCGACGACAGCGACGACGACGGCGGCGACTACGACGACTACGAGAACGAGTATTATAGGCGTAGGCAGGAGTATGACTAACCTATGGTTCGTCTATGTACCCAAGATTGTTGTCATTCCCTACTTCTGGTGTAGCTACGACGACGATCGTATAAAATGTATTCTTTATCTCTGCATTTTCAACTAATGATCTTTAGCATCTGAATAAGTAATCTGGTTTTGAGTTAGTTATGCAAAAGATAAAATTTAATGCATTTTTTAATTCAAAATGGCAAAATGGTTAATATTTTGAATAATTAGAATAATTATTTTATAAAACAGAAAATGGTTTTGAATTAGTTATTCAAATTCAAACACTTTTCATGTTGAAAGTTTTGTCAGATTCAAAAATATGCAAAAGATAAAAGTTAATGCATTTTTTAATTCAAAATGGCAAAATGGTTAATATTTTAAATAGTTAGAATAATTATTTTATAAAACAGAAAATGGTTTTGAATTTGTTATTCAAATTCAAACACTTTTCATGTTGAAAGTTTTGTCAGATTCAAAAATATGCAAAAACTGCTTAATTCAAATGTTTAAATGTTTAAAAAACGTCCTGGTTCTGTTAAAAAAAAATTGAGTTGCGCGCGCAATTTTTGGGCCTTTACTCCCGGCTTGAGCCACGGGCCGCGACTAAAGGTGTGGGTAGCGCGGGAACGTGAAAAACCCTCCCACCCCTTTAGTCGCGGCCCGTGGTTCAACCCGGGACTAAAGACCCCCCTTTAGTCGCGGTTTGCGCCACGGACCGCGACTAAAGGTCCCACCGCTACTTAAACCGCGGTTGGACTCCATAGCCATTTTTCATCGAAGATGAAGGGCAAAGCAGAGGAGAGACGCCGTCAGGCTGCCAAAATCCACCGCTCCGCTCCGCCGCCGTCGATCTGCCGCTCCGCACGCCGTCGAGCGGAGGAGCCGCCGCCCGAGGTGCTTCCCCCTGTCGCATGCCATCTGCGACACCGCCGTCACCGCGTCGCCCGCCCATCCCCTGCCTCGTGCTGCCATGCCGCCGCCGCCAGAGCTCTGCCCCCTCCTCGCTCGCTCTCCCCCGTGGTGGCGCGTGGTGTCGTGTGGTGGCGGCCACAGGCGCCACGATGGTGGCGCGTGTTTAGTGATTTTTTTTTTAATTAGTGACATTGTTAGTGTTATTAGGAAATTTAGTAAATGTTATTAGAAAATTGTTAGTGTTAGTAAAATTGTTTGTTTTGTGTATGTTTGTTTTGGAAAGATGTTAGTTTTGCAACATTCTTGTGTAATGCTAGTGTTAGCAAATTTCATAATTTAGCAAAAGTTAGAAAATTTAGCAATTTTTGTGTAGCAATTTTGAGATGCAAATTTAAGATGCAATTTTATAGACGCAAATTTAAGATGCAAATTTAAGATGCAAGTTTATAGATGCAAATTTTTAGATGTAATTTTATAGATGCAAATTTTATAGATGCAATTTAGTACTAATTGTGAATAATGCAAAATTAGTGTTTGTGTATGCTAACCTTAAGATAGAGATAGAGATAATATTATGCATTTTGAAATAATATTGTGTGCATTTTGCAGAAACTATGGATCCACCTAGTCCAATCCGCAGAGACCTAACACAGGAAGAAATTCTCGAGAATATAATCCACGACGCCCCAGATGCTGATCCAGCCGAATCTCCGTCGTCGTATCTGAACCCCTCCGGGGATGGAATGGAGCTCGCCCGACGTGAGGATGAAGCCAACGGCTCCGATGATGGAGAAGGCGATAGCTCCGATGATGGAGAAGCCGGTGGACCCTTAACGAAGTCCGGCGAGGTATATATATGAAGTTCGGCGATCAGTAGATGCACTACTTGAATTGCATATATATAAATTGACGAATGTTTCTTCTCTTAGGCCTCCACATCTAGCAAATCTTCCAAACGAGGCCCGACCAAAGAGTTGGCCCCATCTACGCATTATACATTTGAGGTCATATCCCCTACGGGCGAACCGAAGGAACCCTAGAAGGCTGCCGATGTATTTAAAAACAATGCGGAGTTCTTGTTAGGGATCACGTCCCGATCAGCGTTCGAGACTGGCATAAGCGCAAAAGGGTGAACGATAGTGAGTATGTCGCCGAAAGGTACAAAGAGGGTCTTTGGAATGACCTCATGGCACATTTCACCCTGCCAGAATTTGAGGATCCTGCCGACACTTCAAACTTGAGGGCGAAAGTCAAGCAGTGGACTCTTAAGAAGATGGCCGAACTATTCCGGGTGTGGAAGAAAAGATTATGGCAAGACTATCAGAAGAAAAAGACTGCTCCAGTATTCGAAGGCTATCTAGCGAAGCAGGCCGATCACTGGAACGCATTTAAGGAGTACACGGAGTCAGAAGATGCCAAGGAGATGTCAGTAGAGAACAAGAAAAATGCTGAGAAGAAGAAATATCACCATAAATTGGGGCCAGGGGGCTACGATACTGCCATGCCAAAGTGGGATAAAAAAGAGCAAGAGCTGCTTGCTAAAGGGATCGAAGCAGAATGGATGCGCGAAGAATGGGTGATACGTGCATTTTATATCATCATTTATATAACTCTTAGCATCATATTAGAATGTTATTTGCATTGTAGTACCATTATTTTACATGTTTTAGACGATTTATGAGACTTTCTTACAAAGTCCCTATTTTTGGTATTTAATTTCTGGGAGGCAGAAAACCTCCTTTTTCTTGTTTTTAATGTTTCAGGAGCTACAGGGATCCAAATAATAAAAGGAAAAATGCACAGCCATTTTTTCATGGAGAACAAGGCATAGGGAAGAAGACCGAAGAGAGGGGAGCCTCGAGGCCCAAGATGGGTGGGCCCACGCGGCCACAGTACCTGGCCGCGTGGGACCCACCAAATGGAGCCTCGAGCACTTCCTCGCCTGGGGCTTTTTATGCACGCCTTCGTCCTCCCCAAAAGTTACGCCCTAATTTTTCCAAGTCCATCCGAGGCCGTGGCGGCGGCGAAACTCCTGATTCTCTCCGAGGGGAATCAGACTCTGCTGCTCCGGAGTTCCGGAGAGGGGGAAATCACCGTCATCGTCATCACTTCTCCTCCTTGGCGTGGGAGGAGGTCTCTACATCATCACCACCACCAAGACCAGCACCATCTCCATCATCATCTCCGTGATCCACCTCGTTCCCCTCGTAGTTTGAGAGTTGCTATACCCTAGATACTTGTCTTGTGCTACTATTCATGTTTGTGATTGAGTACTTGTCATTATTTGGAGGTGAAGTTATATTTTCAGATTGCGTTGTACCACTTATGCCACTGAATATCATCATGTTTGCACGTTGTGAGTAGTTCCCGTATGTTCCTGAGGGCATAGGATGAATTGGCAATGATTTATATATGACATGTGTTGGTATTTTGTCAAGTGTTTATCTTTTATGTGATTCTATGATGGTGTTGTGCGAACGTCGACTGCACAACACTTCACCTTTATGGGCTCATAGGAGAACACCGTAGTGTAATGAATTGAGGGCG
The DNA here is from genome assembly GCA_947311845.1 of Poa pratensis. Lineage (NCBI taxonomy): Eukaryota > Viridiplantae > Streptophyta > Magnoliopsida > Poales > Poaceae > Poa > Poa pratensis. The sequence continues at coordinate 102,371,830 of CAMZMU010000020.1, forward strand.
ACTTGGGAGGACACGTAAACCTCCGAGTCATGAAGTTGCATTATGAGGGTATTAGTATCGGGGACCTTAGAGTGTAATGCTATGGTGGGACTTTTGTCTTAATAATTCTTGTGCAGTCATTTGCTTGGCCACATGATCCATCATAAGGGGTTTAGTTTATTTATTTAGCTTTACCTAAAATGGCTCCGTCCAAAGAAGATTAAAACTTGACAAGATATTCAACGTGTTGTTTAATAAATCTCTATGCCTAGTAATATCCATGCCGCCCTCGGGAACGTTTTCCACTTATAAGTTACACATCACTTGAGCTTGTCCTCTTGCACATAAGAGGATTGGGCTTTCTCTCTTTGAGAGCTGTCACTTGCTACTATTTATTTTCAGCATTGCATCTATACAACCAAAAATACCAAAAACACTTGCATCTTTCATTGTTTTATTTATCAATCTTACTAACCAATACCTTCAGCTCCTCGTGGGTTCGACAACCTTTTCTAATTGAAAGGTACTACAATTGATCTCCTGCACTTGGGAGTCATCAAGATACTTTTCTGGCGCCGTTGCCGGGGAGCGTAGCGCTATTGGTAAGAAGTTTGGTAAGGAAACTTGAAAGCTGTTTTATCTCATTGTTACTATGGCATTTATGAATCGTGCCTCGCTGCATCTTGCTTTATATGAAAGTGCTTATGCTGCTCCTAAAGTGGTTGAAACTACTGTGCCTGCGGTACCTAAAGTGGGATATAAAATTCCCGTGGTCATGTTAAAAGAGTTATGAAAAATCCATTTACAGGTGATGGAACTAAGTCTGCACGTGAGCATATGGAATTAATTGAAGACATATGTGGTTTATTTAGGCTTCCTGGTATTTCTGAAGATGAGGTAAAAAGGAAGTTATTATATTTGTCTTTATCTGGTAATGCTCGTGATTGGTAAGTCTCTTGATGAAGAAGTTGTTATTGAATGGAATATCTTGAGGAAGGTTTTCTTTCTTAAATATTTTACTCCTAAAGAAGCTTATGAGAACCGCTGTTATATATTTAATTTCTGGCCACATCTGGGAGAGAGTATTACTCAAGCTTGGGGGAGATTAAAGGAACTCCTTCGCAAGAATCCTTGTCATGATCTACAAGGAAACTTATATTGATAAATTTTTATGTGAGGCTACCATCGAGGCATAAGGAAATTCTGGATAATTCATCTGGTGGAAGTTTTACTAATAATACTGAAGAAGAAGCATGGAATTTATTGGAGACTATTTCTGAAAATACTGGTAATTGGGATCTTGATAAAGGTAATGAGCCCTATTTTGATTATGGATATTCATGTGTAGAGAACTTCTCTACTTCTTTGTTATTTAAAAATCTGAGTGATACTTTTAATCTTGATCCTTATGTTATGATTGAGATAGCTAAAGGTTTTGCTAAGCATCTATGTGTTCCTCAAAGTGGTTTTGAAGTTTATGTTGAACCTGTTAAACAATCTATTGTTGTTCCTAAAGTTATTAAACAGGTAGAACCAGTGTCATCTGTGACAATTGAGGAGTATGTTGAACCACTTCCATATCCAAACCAAGTTAAGAGAATTTACTTATTGCTGTTACTAACAAGAGTAAAAAAAGCTCTCAGCCTTATGAGACAGAAGTCAACAGTCAAATTTCAATTATCAAACAATTAAATGAAGAAGACCCTGTTGATGTTTATTTATGTGAAGATGCTACTAAGGTCATCAAAGGTAATTCGGCTAAAGTTGGTAAACCTGTTATATCATGCTCTATTGGGACTTCAAGTTATCATGGTCTATGTGATATTGGAGCAAGTATTAGTGTCATTCCATATTCTCTTTATCTTGAAATCAAGCCTGATATTGATCCTATCCTTATGGAAGAACAGGTATGACAATTCAACTCGCTAATAAAGATTATATTAGTCCTTTGGAATTGTTAGAGATGTTGAAGTATTGGTTGGCAAAATAAAATATCCTGCTGATTTTATTGTGCTTGGTTGTCCTCAAGATTCTTTTTGTCCTATCATTTTTGGTAGACCTTTCTTAAACACTGTTGGTGCTGAAATTGATTTGCCTAAAGAGAAAGTGTTTATTAAATGTGCTGGTGAGAAACTTGAGTTCAATTTTTCCAAATTTGCTGATAAACATGTTGTGAAAGAGCCAATCTGAAGATATAATTGAAACTCTTGCTCATATAGCTGTAGCTTCAACAGATGTTGTAGAACGTTATATGCTTAATCAAGATGAACCATTTAATGATGAGGAAAAAGATGCTTTAGAACAAATATTATGGCAACAACCACCACAATTACAATTGCATATCCCACCTGATAATTTAGGAGTGCTACCACCACCTAAAGGGGATCCTAGTTTTGAATTAAAACCTTTGCCTGAAAATCTTAAATATGCTTACTTGGATGAGAAGAGCATATATCCTGTCATTATTAGTGCTAACCTTTCAGCTGAAGAAGAAGGAAAATTACTTGATGTGCTTAAAGCTCACCGACCAGCCATTGGATACTCTCTTGATGATCTTAAAGGTATAAGCCCAGCTCTATGTATGCATAAAATTAATTTGGAGGAGGATGCAAAACCTGTTGTTGATTATCAACGCCGTCTCCATCCAAAAATGAAAGAAGTGGTAAGGAAAGAGGTAATAAGACTTATTGAAGCTGGTATTATTTATCCCATAGCTGATAGTAAGTGGGTTAGTCCTGTTCATTGTGTTCCTAAAAAGGGTGGAATGACTGTTGTTCCAAATGATGAGGATGAACTTGTGGCTCAACGTACTGTTGTTGGTTATAGGATGTGTATTGATTTCAGGAAGTTAAACAAAGCAACTCGTAAAGATCATTACCCATTGCCATTTATTGATCAAATGTTAGAAAGGTTATCTAAACACTCTCACTTTTGCTATTTAGATGGTTATTCAGGTTTCTCACAAATTCCTGTCCATAAGGATGATCAAGAAAAGACCACTTTTACTTGCCCATATGGTACATTTGCTTATAGGAGAATGCCATTCGGTTTATGCAATGCTCCTGCTACTTTTCAAAGATGCATGAATGCTATATTTGCTGATTATATTGAAAAGATAATGGAAGTTTTATGGATGATTTTTCTGTGTATGGTACTTCCTTCGATAATTGCTTGTTCAACCTTAACAAAGTTTTGCAGCGATGTGAAGACCAACATTTAGTTCTTAATTGGGAGAAGTGTCACTTCATGGTTACTGAAGGCATTGTCCTTGGGCATCGGATTTCTGGAAGGAATAGAAGTTGACCCAGCAAAGATAGAAGCTATTGAAAAGCTGCCATACCCAAGGGACATCAAAGGTATAAGAAGTTTCCTTGGGCATGCAGGTTTTTACCGTAGGTTTATTAAAGATTTCTCCAAAATATCAAAACCTCTAACCAATCTTTTGCAAAAGGATGTTCCTTTCTCTTTTAATGATGATTGTATTGAATCTTTAATATTTGAAGAAAGCTTTAATAAGTGCTCCTATTATTCAACCTCCTGATTGGAATTTGCCATTTGAAATTATGTGTGATGCTAGTGATTATGCAGTTGGGGCTGTTTTGGGCCAACGTGTGATAAGAAGCTGAATGTTATTTATTATGCTAGTAGAACACTTGATGCTGCTCAAAGGAATTATGCAACAACTGAAAAGAATTTTTAGCAGTGCTTTTGCTTGTGACAAGTTTAGACCTTATATTACTGATTCCAAAGTCACAATACATACTGATCATTCTGCTATTAAATATTTGATGAATAAGAAAGATGCTAAGCCTAGATTAATAGATGGGTTCTTTTACTGCAAGAATTTGATTTACACATTGTTGATAGGAAAGGGGAAGATAATCAAGTAGCTGATCATCTTTCTAGAATGGAAAATATACCTGATGATCCTATTCCTATTAATGATAGTTTTGCTAATGAACAACTTGCAAATGTTAATGTTTCTAGTGCTAAAGTTGCATCTCCATGGTTTGCTAACTATGCAAATTTTATTGTTGGTAAAGTTTTGCCACCACACTTCACTTTTCAACAAAGAAAGAAATTCTTTTATGATCTTAGACATTATTTTTGGGATGATCCTTTCTTTATAAGAAAAGTGTGGATGGTATTATTAGACGTTGTGTACCTGAGCATGAACAACAGGCTATTATAAGAGATTGCCATGACAGTCCCTATGGAGGGCATCATGCAGGAGATCGTACAGGTGCAAAGGTATTACAATCTGGTTTTTATTGGCCTACTTTATTTAAGGATTGTGCTGAATATGTTAAATCTTGTGATAAATGTCAAAGAGTAGGAAATATTAGTAGGAGAAATGAAATGCCTATGAATTACTCTTTACCACTTGAACCATTTGATGTGTGGGGTTTTGACTTTATGGGACCTTTCCCAGCATCAAAGACAAAGCATACTCATATTTTGGTTGCAGTGGATTATGTTACAAAGTGGGTGGAAGCAATTCCAACCAAAAGTGCAGATCATGCCACAGCAATGAAGATGCTCAAGGACATCATTTTCCCCAGGTTTGGTGTTCCTAGGTTTTTAATTACTGATGGTGGTTCTCATTTCTTGCATGGTGTTCTTAGGAAAACATTGGCAAAATATAATGTTAACCATAGAGTTGCATCTCCTTATCACCCTCAAACTAGTGGACAAGTTGAACTAAGTAATAGGGAAATTAAACTCATTTTGGAAAAGACAGTGAATAAGTCTAGGTCTGACTGGCCACTTAAAATTAATGATGCGTTGTGGGCTTATAGAACTGCTTTTAAAAATCCAATGGGAATGTCTCCTTATAAAATGGTTTATGGAAAAGCTTGTCATTTACCTGTGGAACTAGAACATAAAGCTAGATGGGCTATTAAACAATTGAACTTTGATTTTAAAACTGCGGGAGAGAAGAGAATTCTTGACTTGAACCTACTAGATGAATGGAGAAATGAAGCTTATGAAAGTGCCAAATTATTTAAAGAGAAAGTTAAGATTTGGCATGACAAGAAAATTAAAAAGAAAGAGTTTAAAGTAGGTGATCAAGTTCTATTATACAACTCTCGTTTCAAGTTTTCTGCAGGGAAGTTGGCTTCAAAATGGCAGGGACCATTAGTGATACAGGAGGTGTACCGTTCAGGAGCTATCCGTCTTCATGGTGACATGAAAGGTAAACCTCATGTAGTCAATGGACAACGCCTTAAACATTATATTGCAGGAAGAGTTTCATCGGAAAGGTGGAGGAGTTGAATTTACAGACACCGGAGGAGGTAATTGCGAAGAATTCTGCAGTTTCAGAATCCCAAAATTATAATAGGTAACTTTTGTATTGGAAAGTTTCTCGGAATTGCGTAAAATTTTACGAGTGTTATTTTTTATGGAAATTAGCATATAGGACAAGAAACTTGGAAGGAACGGAGCCCCGAGAAGGAAAAGAGGGGGTCCCACGCGGCTACAGTACCAGGCCGCGTGGGCCCACTCCTTTTGCCCCTCGGAGTCCCGTTTCGTCTCGTTTTCGTCTCCGACTCTTCGTCTTGACCTAAAACCCGTCAATATATACCCCTTTTCGTTGATCTAATCTCGCACCGAGAGTTCTCGAGCGATCTTTGCTTTTGCTGTTTCTGTCTATCAGGGTTTAGCCATGTCTTGCTCCGGATCCAACCATGAGGGGGAGAGCGCCCCAATGAGGAGTCGTGAACCGCTACCTCAACTCCGTGATGGCTCCACCGAAGGCCGTGATCTTCAAGGAGGGTGTGCTGCTCGTGGAGGAGGTGAAGGCTCCCAAGGCCACCGGTACGGTGGAAGAAAGGCTGGATGATCTGGAAGACAAGACCTTCAGGTATGGCACTGTGGTCTACCGCAGCCTTGATGCTCATCACTTCATGAACCTGGAGCTGGAGAAGAAGGTCGAAGAGTACAAGGGGAGGCTTGAAGAACTAGAGGAAAGATACAAGGACGTCATCGAGAAGATGGAGAAGATCCAATGCTTTATGTGGGATGTAGAGAACCAGAACTGCGAGTATGAAGAACGCTTCAAGAAAATTGCAGCAGCTGCTACCCTCAGGTATAATAATCCACCTACATCCTTCCGTGATGGAAAGCCTTTCCCATGGAAGATGGCAGAATGGAAGGAGGAATATGAGAAAGAGGAGGTCGCAGCAGAGGAAGCTCTAGCAAAACGTCAAGCTTGGGGGAGTTCAGTCTAGCCTTTATCTTTACTAGTTTATCATATCTATCTAGTCATGGTTTAGTTTACTTTTATCGTTTAGTCATCAATCTCTTTTAGGCTTGTGTGAGCTCATGGAGCGTTATCATGTATCTCTATCTTATGGTTTACAAATTAATATAAAGTATGGTGTCATCCATGATTCTCTTGTTCTGGAGATTTATGGGTAACACTCATGCAAATGAGCGTGGCATATTTAGAAGTTTCAATCACATCTTGCCTTGAATTTAATTAACTTGAGTATGTTGGACAATTGTAGAATTATCTCATTATAAAAAGAAATATAAAAAGAGATGTTGCACTTAAATAAATATGAACCATTGTGATTAAAATTATGATGTTATGAGCTTGACAAACGTCTTTGGTTGAAGTTAGCAGAAATGTGCTGTCACATGGAACGCTTTCAACATTGCACTTCATTATATCTAGTTGATGTCATGCACTTTTGTTTATGGATGCTTATCATGGTGAAATAAATGTGAAATGGAGTAGGTTTAAATGAGTTTGTATAATGGTTAGAGAGACGCCTGGGCCGCTAATCTAAGCCATGCATCATTCATGGTGGAAATTTACAGCGTACCATAGTGAACATTCAGTGATGCACATCACAATAAAAAGCTACACAAGTGGTAAATAAAAGAGTGCTGAGATTGTTCATTGTCTGTTTGTCTTGTTGTTTGGATATGGGCTTGTTCCATATCCTGGGACAAGAGGTACCCCAGTTGACGCTCTTGATGATACTATTTTACTTACAATGATATTTAAATTGAACTTGCTTTGTTTCCCAAGTTGAGTAGCACATGGTGTAGGTACTCGTATTCAAGGGGCATGAGATTTTCAACCCATACTTTGTCAAGCACATTACTCATATTTGCTTTCGCTTTAACTTAATCATGCAACATGCTAAGATCAAAAGCATGTGAAAAAGAGTATGATTCAATCGTCCAACATACATGGTTATTTGCTTTCAAAAGTAAGGGGTGATTGCTAGAGCTTCTACTTATGTTGCCCTCATGTGTATGAGTTTTAGTTCATTAATCTTACATTACAATTGAATATGATGATGATACAATGCTCGTATTTATTTATCAACCACAAGTCCATTGATGCATATAATGATCTATGTCCTTGCTTACTCGAGGACGAGTAAGGTTTAAGCTTGGGGGAGTTGATACGTGCATTTTATATCATCATTTATACAACTCTTAGCATCATATTAGAATGTTATTTGCATTGTATACATTATTTTACATGTTTTAGACGATTTATGGGACTTTCTTACAAAGTCCCTATTTTTGGTATTTAATTTCTGGGAGGCAGAAAACCTCCTTTTTCTTGTTTTTAATGTTTCAGGAGCTACAGGGATCCAAATAATAAAAGGAAAAATTGCACAGCCATTTTTTCATGGAGAACAAGGCATAGGGAAGAAGACCGAAGAGAGGGGAGCCTCGAGGCCCAAGATGGGTGGGCCCACGCGGCCACAGTACCTGGCCGCGTGGGACCCACCAAATGGAGCCTCGAGCACTTCCTCGCCTGGGGCTTTTTATGCACGCCTTCGTCCTCCCCGAAAAGTTACGCCCTAATTTTTCCAAGTCCATCCGAGGCCGTGGCGGCGGCGAAACTCCTGATTCTCTCCGAGGGGGAATCAGACTCTGCTGCTCCGGAGTTCCGGAGGAGGGGAAATCACCGTCATCGTCATCACTTCTCCTCCTTGGCGTGGGAGGAGGTCTCTACATCATCACCACCACCAAGACCAGCACCATCTCCATCATCATCTCCGTGATCCACCTCGTTCCCCTCGTAGTTTGAGAGTTGCTATACCCTAGATACTTGTCTTGTGCTACTATTCATGTTTGTGATTGAGTACTTGTCATTATTTGGAGGTGAAGTTATATTTTCAGATTGCGTTGTACCACTTATGCCACTGAATACCATCATGTTTGCACGTTGTGAGTAGTTCCCGTATGTTCCTGAGGGCATAGGATGAATTGGCAATGATTTATATATGACATGTGTTGGTATTTTGTCAAGTGTTTATCTTTTATGTGATTCTATGATGGTGTTGTGCGAACGTCGACTGCACAACACTTCACCTTTATGGGCTCATAGGAGAACACCGTAGTGTAATGAATTGAGGGCGACTTGGGAGGACACGTAAACCCTCGTCCGAGTCATGAAGTTGCATTATGAGGGTATTAGTATCGGGGACCTTAGAGTGTAATGCTATGGTGGGACTTTTTGTCTTAATAATTCTTGTGCAGTCATTTGCTTGGCCACATGATCCATCATAAGGGGTTTAGTTTATTTATTTAGCTTTACCTAAAAATGGCTCCGTCCAAAGAAGATTAAAACTTGACAAGATATTCAACGTGTTGTTTAATAAATCTCTATGCCTAGTAATATCCATGCCGCCCTCGGGAACGTTTTCCACTTATAAGTTACACATCACTTGAGCTTGTCCTCTTGCACATAAGAGGATTGGGCTTTCTCTCCTTGAGAGCTGTCACTTGCTACTATTTACTTTCAGCATTGCATCATACAACCAAAAATACCAAAAACACTTGCATCTTTCATTGTTTTATTTATCAATCTTACTAACCAATACCTTCAGCTCCTCGTGGGTTCGACAACCTTTTCTAATCGAAAGGTACTACAATTGATCTCCTGCACTTGGGAGTCATCAATGGGAATTGAGGGCAAGAAATTGGTTCCTTGCGCATGGGAGTTCGTACGACGAAACAACAGGGGACCTTGTTTGCAGTGACGGGATTAGGATACCCAGGTAGAATTGGCTTAAAGTGGTGAAAGAAATTAAAGAGGGGAAGTTAAAGTTCCGTCCCGATAGAGAGAAAGACTTGCTGACACTGGTCTTCGGGAATGACGAAAAAGGAGGAAGAACACGGGGCCTTGGCCCTAAGTATCTGTGGTGGCTTGGGTTTGCCAAAGACATAGAAACTTACAGAAGACGAGCGAGAGCAAAGCAGCGACAACAGGAGGAGAACGGAGACAAGTTCAACCAGTTGCTTGCCAGAATTGACCACCAGCAGCAGCAGATTGACGAACTTAGAGGAGTAGTGTGCCTGCAAGATCCTGCACTCGATATTACCACCGGCCCGTCTCAGCGGAAAGGCGGCGTGGCTGACTCGGAGGTCCCGGCTGACAATGCACGGCGGATGATAGATGGCGGTCCCGGCTACCCGTGGATGGAATCAAGGATTCAATATCTTGTGAGCTCCATCGGAAATTGAAGAACATATCCATGAAGGTGGCAGTCGGATATGTTGTACCTTGTCCACCTGATGCACGCTGGTATGGCCGTGAGATTCCAGCTGGCTATGCTAAAGTCGGGGTGGATGAAATCGTACCGGAGTTTCATGATATGTTGCTTGACATCCCTGGACCTGAAGATGAGAGGACACTCGGAGAAGTAGTGGGTGGTGTCATTCTATGGGACAAGAACAACATCAAGCTTCCAGGCTCGGTGCCAAGGACAACACCGCCTCCGAGTCGTCGCAGGTCACCTACACCTCCATCACCTTCTCGTAGCCCACCCCATGACTACGACCACCACAGCGCGAGTCCATCTCGATCTCCGCCGCCGGACTTGGGTCCACCGTCTTCGCCGCCGCCTTTGCCCGCTAAGGACAATAAGCGGAAGCGTGATCCGTCGATGAGTACTAACCGACGCAGCAGCCCAAAACGACAAATGTCGCCCCTCCCAAGAGTACCTCGTAAGAATCTTCCTATCAGAACTTATGACCGTACTGACAAGGAAATCGCAGCGATCGCAAAGGCCGAAAAAGATGCGCATTTTGCAAAGAAGAAACCCAAGGCCGCCCCGGTATACACCGAGAAGCAAAAAGCGTACGCAAGTGATTTTCTGAACACAAAATCGCAATATGAATTGCACCATATGCCAGATGACTATCTACGCACACTTCGGAAGGAAGTGCAGAAGAGCAAATCAAGTAAAAGTGCAAGCGGGAGCAAATCAAGTAAAGGTGCAAGCGCGAAAAGAAGGGACGTTCCCCAGCTCGGAGAACAGGCCAAACAATCGATCCCACCCCTCAAGGTGTTATCCAAAGACGTTCCCCGGGTGCTGCAGCAGGATATGGAAGAAGCTGCGAAGTTGGCGGCCGCTATGGGTGTGACTGTTGCGGAATTGCTAGGTTCCCAAGACGACAAATTACCCAAGGCTGCTGTTGTCCCTCAATATGTCCCAAATGCGGAATTGGTCTGCAAAGAGAAGTTGAAACAACTGCCAACACAAATGCGGAAATTGCATGATTGGTACATGGAAGTGGTAAAGGTGGGCAGAACAATGATCGTGGCGAAAGTCCCACATGAGTATTTCTTTCGAGCCGACGAGGTCCATGTTGAGTTTTCAGAACTCTTCCAGTTATACAATTTCGACGCTCTCGACAAATCTCTCATGAGTTGTTATTGTCTGTAAGTTGTTGAATTCATTGTCTACATATAAGTTGTTCAGTTCATTGCATGTAATTATCCTCATTATATCCTTTTGTACTCTATTATGCAGAATGAAGATCCAGGAATGCAAAAGAAGGATCTATAGTGTTTGGTTCATTGACCCAGATAAAGTACATATAGGTACGCTAACGACGAAACCCGACGAGACGGCGGGAAACCTTCAAAGGTTTCTAACGGAGCAAAATTTATGTGACCACATACTGTTTCCTTACAACTTCCAGTGAGGGTCTTACTCTGTTGTACACATTCACTTTGCTTACTCGATGTTAAGTGTAATTGATGAGTTACTGACGTATATATAAACGTGTGTAGGTTCCACTGGATTCTGCTAAACATTCGAGTTGATAAGGAAATAGTTGAAGTCATGGACCCATTAAAGAGACACCTGGAAGAGTTTCGCAGCATGCAGGACATGCTCCAGAGGTAATTTTCGGGCTATATCGGTCTCTTTCGTTGATTTCATGAGATATCAGGTAATGAATAACTCATTCATTAATTCATTTTCTTTGCCAGGCAGGGTTTGGAACCAGTTCAAGAGTGTGGTGACGGGTTCCTTTAGTGAGAAGCTGACGTTTACTCCGGTCTCGATAAGTAGTACGAGATATGTCCACGCATCTCTTTACTTCTAGTTTCAATACAATTATGATGCTAGATTGTTATTTTGATTGAATTCTATTCCGTAAATTGCGCGAGGCAGCCACAGGGGACGAATCTATGTGGATACTACGTTTGCGAGTTCATTCGCACGTTTACCACTGAGCACAATGATTATAGAGTCGACGTAAACAATACATTCACAACATTATTTTATTACCGTCACTTTTTGTTATCATGATTGATGTTCATATTGATCTCCTTTTCTTATATAATTCGACAGAATGCGGGATCAGCTCCTACCAGAGCAACGCGTACTAAGAATTGCTGAGGAACTGGCGGGATTTTTGTTGAAAGAGATGGTAGATGACGTCGGAGAATTTAGTGTGAATAGGCGCTACTGATGATACCCGGCCGTGTAATCGAATATACGGGCTCTAGTCCCGGTAATTGTGATCTCCATGTAACTATCAAAATTGTATATATTTGTATGCTCGATCGTAAGACAAGTTATCTTATATATGCACGAACGTGTACGGTATGTGGTATCGTAAAAATACCGCTAAAAGAAAACAATTATCTTTGTATGCTCGAAAAAAGAAAATAAAAGAAAACAAATAAACCCTAAACCCTAAACCGTAAAGAAATAAATAAAAGAAAACAAAATTATTAGTCCCGGCCCGTAGTTGCCCCCAGCGCGATCCGCGGCGGCCATGTGGAGGGCCTTTGGTCCCGGCTGGTAACAGGCCCGGGACTAAAGGTTTGGCCTTTAGTCCCGCTTGGCCTGTCCGGTTGGCGAACCGGGACTAAATCCCCTCACGGGCCAGGACAGAAGGCCCTGTCTCCACTAGTGTTAGTTGGCCGCACAAACTTTTAGACAGAAGTACATAACAATGTTTTTAAGACAAACATGTATTGATGGATTTAATGATATTGATCTGCTTTTATAGATAATGGTAGTTTTTATATATTACTGGCTAAACAAAGAAAAGTTGGCTGTAGAAAAACCTATACGCGTTATATTTTGCAATGGAGGGGTTATACCAGGAATGTCCCGGCAAAAAGGGCACACAAGAAAAAATCGTAATAATTCGAAAAGAAAATAGAGAGGAAACGTCGCAATGGAGGCAGTAGTCAGTACACAAAGAAAAGTCCACATTAACCCTCCGCAGTCACCAATAGCCTCTTACCTACTTCATTATATTGGTATGATACTGGTTAGTCGACCAGTCGTACAGGTATGGAAACCCTCGATGCTCACACAATTGGCATCTATCAATATATCAATCCTCTCCGTTTCAGCCCCCCACCGTTTTGGCCACGTCACCCGCAAAACGACAGCCATCCGATCGGGCAAACGGACGACCAGGAGGCAGCCACGTCGTCTCGCGGGCACTGTTCATGAACAGTTGCACTCTACAGTGCGTGACGCACTCCGCGCCGTCGATCCTCCATCCTACGGCCACAGCAGCATCTCCGTGATCATTTCGTAAAAAACCCCTCACAAATCCAGACATCAACCCGCAGTTCACAGATTCCCGTGAGGAGGGACGTGACTTCAATTTTGTCAAACTCCAAGGGCGTTTCTGCAAAAACATCACCACTTCCCCCTTCCCCTCCCCCTCGCGCGCGCGGATGGAAATCGCCAGCGGCGACGCCGCGCTCCGCCGCCTCCACGGCCCTCCCCAGACGAATCGACCGCCACCGGACGCTCCGCCGTCGCCGCCTCCATATCCTCGCCGCAGATCGGCCGCCGGGACGCCGCGCCGTCGCCGTAATCGACGCCGCCATCCACGCTGGCCTCCGCCGCCTCCGCACGCCGCCGCGGCCGCTCCGGCGACCAACGCGTGATGGCGCCGTCGTCAACGGCCGCCCCGCGACCAGCCGCGTGCAGCGCGCCCACGCGGGTCCTGGCTCGCCGTGGCGCGCTTCCGGCGACCTCGACGCCGCCGCGGCAGCTCCACCCGCCCGTGACGTCATGACGACGTCACGACGGGCCTGGGCTGGCCACATGGGCCGCTACGTCGGCCGGCCTGGCTGCGTTCTCCTTCTTTTTTTTCCCTGCTTTTCTTTTTTTTTAAACCTTTTACAACTCTTGAAATATAGCATCCATAATTTCCAAAATCTGCACCGCTTTAAAGTGTGGACATTTCAAATTTTGACTTCAACAAATTAAATATTTAAAACAATTTAAAATAAAGGTATTTTCCATGACATTCTTTCTATCTAAAAATATTCGACTATTTTCTAAGTTTCAAAGTATATTTAAAAAAAAATACAAAAGAGTTAAAAAATTAAAATTACTAATTAAAAAAAAGAAAAAAGAAAATAAACACTCAACAACTCACAAGTTACAATTTTCATAAAATAAAAAGTATTAAAAAAACAATATTTTTTGAATCCGTAACATTCTTTCTCTCTAAAAATATTCAATTATTTCCTAAGTTTCAAAATATATTTTCAAAAAATACACAATAGTTAAATACTTTTAATTTACTAATAAAAAAAAGTACATACTAGACAACTCGCAAGTTACAATTTGCATAAAATAAAAAAAGTTAAAAAAAAAATATATTTTTTTTGAATCTATCCACCTGAAAAATATGAATAACATATCCGACCGATCAGAAGAAAAAAATACTTGCCATTTGTGGCAAAAAACAAACATGTCTTCAAATTCCAAAAAGGATCAACATACCTAACTCATAAGTTACAATTTGCATAAAAATAAAAAGTATTCAAAAATTCCAAATGCACTTTCTCTAAATATACAAAGGTAATTTTTTTCCAAACCCTTGATTACATGAATAGTTGCATAGAATACAAATTCATGTCCCCCAGTTATGGTTTGAATTCAAATTAAATTTCACAAATTCTCATACAATGTATTTTCTCAAATTATGGTTTGGATTTAAAATAAATTTCACAAATTCTCATACAATGTATTTCCTCAAATTTTTAAATATTCGATTATTTTCTAAATTTCAAAATATATTTCAAAAATACACAAGAGTTAATTCTCATACAATGTATTTCCTCAAAATATTGAGCTAAATTAGACATCTAACACAAGTTCAATAATTTCCCAAAGTTTCCACAATTTCTAAAAATGGACATTCCCAAATTTTAATTTTAACACACGGCATTTCCCGAGAACTGACAATTTTCTGAACGTACGCTCTCTTTGCATTTCGATGATTTCCAAATTCCCGTATTTTTAAAATAGAAACATTTCCAGATTTGAATTTTACCGCACGGGCGCGGCGTGTCGCCGCGCAACTTCAACAAATACGTAACTAAAAACAACTTAAAACTCCCTGATAATGAAGCTAAATTTACAAATGCCTGAGCAAATAAATATTTAGACAACAACTACATGGAAGCAGTAATATACCTCAGAACTTTCTAATAATGAAGTTACACTTAACGATTGCCTAATCAAGTACATATTTGTACAAGATGCAAATTCATTTCTCCTAATTATGTCCAGAATTTTAATTGAATTAAAAAAAAAGCTCAAATAATGTAATATCTCCTGCCATTGTGTCAAATTAAATATTTAAGGCAAAACTCAAACATATTATACCAGTTTGAAAAAAGTTTCAATTTACAAATACTACAACTCAACTCACTCAAATTATGCAGCTCAAAATAATAAATGTTCAACTTCAACTAAACTCACCCCAAATATCCGAACAAATACAAATAAACCGCAAACATATGCTAAAAAAAATATATATATCATAACACAAAACAAAAATGATAACTACTTACGGCATTAGATTCAAATATCAATATTCCTAAACTTCAAAAATTGCTAACTCTTCGCATTTCAACACTTCTCAAATCTCCACAATTTTTTAAATGTCGACGTTTTCAAATTTGCTTTTTACCACACGGGTGCGGCGGTGCCGCCGCACCAAATTTACCTAGTTTTTTCTATCATGGGCGACCGTCAGGCCACGTGAATCTATCTAACAATTGGCATCTTTTATACTATGTGTTTCAAGTTGGCCCACTAGCAAGGGAAGCAGCGCACGGTTTTACTACAATTGGCAGTGCTTTGAAAATGACCCATTATTAGTTTTTTCCTAGTCCCTCTTTTTTAATTATCCAGTGTAAGACTAGATCAGGAACCTAGAATTTAAGAACCGGTTGGATAGTTAGGAGGGTGTTTTAACCCCAGCTCATCGGAGTTTCATCCCAAGGTTTGACATTGTTGTTTCGAGTATTCTTTAGTGGGAGACGACGTTCCGTCGATAGCGAGACGCCTGCGGTGACTTCGTCAATTTTAAAACATGACCCGACAGTTCAGTCTCCCGGAGTTGCTCAAAAGGATAGGGTATGCAATGGTCAACAAAAAGGATAGCGTGTGCGTTTGTATATTCATAGGGGTGAGTGTATGTGAGCGTCTACGTATGTACGGTGTTTAAAAAAAACTAGAGTGTCGATGAGTCTTTTTTTTTTCTGAACAAGGTCATGAAGCACCCGGCGCTCTTCCCAAACCGAATTAACCTAAGCCAAACCATCAGTAGTGGAGAGCACTTATTACCCAAATCAAAACAAATCTCCACCACTAGTTGATTAATTGACAATTGCCACCCGTAATCTTCTAATTAATTTACGGGTTTGCGAATCCCGAGGCAACTGAGAATTCCTTAAGGGTCAGTCGACACTAAGGGCCGTCGGATTTTCTTGGAGACTCACGTTGTTTGTATTTTTTTAGATGGAAACGACTTCCATTAACCAAACTGCGCAACCAAACCGCTGGCAACCAGAATTTGGACGAAGTTAGGTACATGGCCCGTTGTTTGTAAAAGAGGAAAGAAAAGTAAACCCTTTAGTTAGGATTAGAACCTGTGACATACGATAGAGCCCACTCGACCATACGTTTATGAACAACCGGACAAAGAGTTCTTTCTGTATTTTAGCAATACGGGATGATTGTATGGGATATTTAACCTACTTTGCTTACTTTTAACTAAAACACTACTTTTTTTTCTTTTTCCTTTTTTCTTGACTTCTTGTTGCTCTATTTTTTGTATTTTTTAACTTTCTGTTGCATTTTGTCAGGAACCGTGTGATTGCAAACCCATTTTTGGAGTTGCACTTTTCTCGAGACCAACTGGTTTCCAATAAAAGTGTGCAATTAGTGTCAGTTCTTAAAGGAATTGTACATTTCTCAAAAATATGGAAGTAGTATCCGAGTTGCGAGATGAGTTTGGTTCTCAATAAAAGTGCCACCCAACCAGTTTTCTAGAATTTAAATATGGAACAAACAACCGATTTTTCATACAAGTTTCATTTTTATTTAGAAATGTGCAATTAGCAACTAATATTCAACATAATTTGCAATTTTCAAAAAATAAATGAGAAACTTGAACCGGTTTTCAATATGATTTGCACTTGTTTCTAAAAATTGTTCCCGCAACTGATTTTTCATACGAGTTGTACTTTTATGAATAAATGTGCAACTAGAAACCGGTATTGGACATCAGTTTCACACTTTCACTTCATATGTGCAACTTGAACCGGTATTCAACGGGCTGCACTTTTTCTCAAAAAATGTGCAACTAGCAACGATTTTCCTGTGGGTTTGAATTTTCTTAAGAAATATGCAACTAGCAACCGGTATTCTACACAAATTACACTTTTATTAAGAAATATGAAACTCTCATCCACACGAATTGCACCAACGACATAAGCTAAAAAAATTGAGCACAAAGATATATAACAAGTGATAAAAGATATAAATAATTTCAACCTCGAAAGCTATCACGTGGAAATAAACTTGGGTATAGAGATAACCGAGACAAACGGAGACGAAAATGTATCCCACTGTTCACTTCCATGAACGAAGCTATTAACTGATGAAAAGTCTCAGGTTCACTAGTAGGGAAACCCTATATAGGTAGGTTGGCACTCTGTGGCGCACCCTTAATTGCTGCGCCACAGAATTATTTTTTGTGGCGCATGTGGTTTAGTGCGCCACAGAAATGTGACTTTCTATAAATGCCACAGAAAGGTGACATTCTGTGGCGCACCAAGCTTGGTGCGCCACAGATTTTTTTTTTTTCAAATCCCACCCCCCCCGGTGGATCGCCTTTTTAGTCTTGCAGGAATTAAAGGAAAATCATAAAAATTTCAATAAATAAAATCCTTTGACATGTAGTTAGGTTTGAGTGTCTAGTAGGTATAGAAATTTTGAAATATGAATTTTGACCTTTTCTGCAACAAACAGGAAAAAAAACTTGTAACGGCCATAACTTTTGCATACGACGTCGAAATAACGCAAATAATATGTCAAAAAAATCGTGAGAAAAATCCGAGTTCGAATCCACCAGGGTCTTCCCGGTCAGCAATTCACAGATTCCTCAAATTCCAAAACAAAAAAAAGTTATTTCATACAGACGATTTTTCGCTGCAAAATCAAAAAATTCAAAAAATTTCATCCGGACATAAAATTCCAAAAAAGACATAGAAATGTATAACAAAGAAGATTGTTGACTTTTCTTGACTTTTTTTATTTTTTTGGATTTTTTAGATTTTTTAGATTTTTTTTGAATTTTTTGGATTTTTTGAATTTTTTTGAATTTTTTTGGATCTTTTGAAACTTTTGAATCTCATTTTGAAAGTTTAGAAGTTTTTGAAAAATCTGAAATTTAAAAACACACGTTTATAACATATACATAACATATACACATGGAAGACTTAAGAGGATTCATATGATATATATATCAATAAGAACTTGAGTAGCACAAGGGTAGGTGAAGTGGGTGGAACTTAGAAGTTAAGCGTGCTAGGGTTGGAGCACTTTGAGGATTGGTGACCTAGCGGGAAGGTATCAGTTCAAAAAATTCAAAAAATATGAAAATAATTTCAATAATTAGGATTTTTCATATTATTTCATATTCTGATTTTTCTGGATTTTTTTTGAAACTTTTTATATTTTTTGCATTTTTTGAATTTTTTGAGAATTCTGTGGCGCACCAGGCCAGGTTCTGTGGCGCACCAAGCCTGGTGCGCCACAGAAATAATTTTTGTGGCGAGAATTCTGTGGCGCACCCAGTATTTCTGGGGGTGCGCCACAGAATACCAAAAACGTGCGCCACTAATAGCCTTTTCTGTACTAGTGGTTACCACAAAGGACACCCAAACTGTACAAAATCTCACTGTCTATTGCGTGCTCCTCCATGAAGTTGGGTATCTTTACCTTAGAATGGCTAGATTTTTCACCAACCTGAGAGATGAAAAGCTACCCAACCACTTCAGAATCTCCACCAAGGAGAAATTCGAGCCTCTTCACAATCTTCAACGAAAAGTTCACTGTGGTCGCAACCACCAAGCCATCTTGGAGGACACCCTCCAAGAGTAACAAGCTCACGGACTCCACTCAAAAGAATCAAATGCGGTGACCTCAAATCGGATGCAAGGAATGCAAAGCAAGAGCAGCAAGAAGTGATCAAACCCTTTTGTATCAAATGTCGTCAAAGCAACAGGCGCTAGGGAGGAATAGGAGCGGAAGAACTATGGAGGATTTCAATCAATGAATTCAAGATAGAGATCCAAAGGGTTTCCTCCACTTAGAAAAAGCTTTGACTTGTGGAGACTAGATCTATATCTCCTCTCTCTTTATCGCAAAAACATGCAAGAATCATTTGAGGGAATGAGAAGAGAGAAAGCTTGTGTATCAATGGAGGGGAAAGAGATAGAAAATTCTTTGAAAACCATTAGGAAAGAAGACATATTTTACACGGCAAGAGAAAATCTTCCCATTACACAACCTCAATGTCGTCCTGTATGAAATCTTGATTTTGGACAAATCCAGGAGCTGTTGGGCTCCCTCGGGATTGACCAGAAATCTCGCCTTAATTCATTACGGGGTTTAGTATAGAAACCGGAAAATTATTGGTTCTATACACGGCTTAGAGAAAACATGGGCAAAGATTTTTTTTTTAAAAGATCATAAAACATTCCAAAAAAAACCAGGATATACACTTTGCATACTAACCCTTTTGTCTATTGACTTTGGGTTTTTGGAAATCCCAAGTATCAACAAGAGATAAAATACCCAGGATGGATAGGTGTGAAATCTCCCTAACCGAAGAAATGGAGAAAGTCCAAAACCGAAAACGCAATAGAAGATGCATGCAAATCCCGTTTTGATGAACTTAGACTTGTTGGAAAGCTAGCAACAAGCTCAAGATCCTCATGCAAACACAAAAAATTAACAAAGGAGGATATATCCATAAGTAGAAAGGTTTGACCTCTCTATAGATGAATAACTGGCAAAATCTTCCACACCAAAAACTCAAGAGCCCCCTTGAGTACGACCTACCAGCTGTGATAGTTAGGGTTGACAACGGTCCTTGTCGCATCATTAGTTCTTTCAGTGATAGTCTTCGCCGGTGCTTCCATCGCGTCGTTGAGGTAACCATGCGGGTTTGCGCCGGCTATAAGTTGAATAGAGTTAGTGCGCACCACAACATGAAGTTGCTACTATCGAGGTGCGCATGGATGATATGACCCATGGAGGCAGCGATGGTAGCGGATGGAGAGTAAATGTGGGTGCCGGATATTTGAAGCGTCGACGATGTCATGGTGATGGCAGCATAGAGCGATGGAGGCTCCGATACCAAATTAAGACCCTGGTGTTTAAGGTTGCGTAATCTCATGCCTCTTTAAATTTCCAATGTAGGTAAGATATCTATTTAAATATTATCAATCATACTAGCGGTCATTTTTTTCCGAGAATACGTCGAAACCCTGCGTCTTGAACTCTCAATGCATAGATAGAAAACAAGACAGTTTTATACAGCTTTTAAAAGACCACACCCGGATACAACACACGTACCTCACCACTGCGACCTAGTATGATCTACCATGACGAGTGCCAGCAGTCAACATTTTACAAATTTATTAACTGAACGGTGTCCACAAAAACATAATTTATTTCTTTACTAATATTTTTTAACCGGAGCAACTTTTAGCAAATAACTTTGGGTGTACCTTAAAGTTTGACAGAAAAATTAACCGATTGATTGATTCGTCGTTTGACTCACGTTGTGAACCTACCTAACTCCCTGCCAGGTACTTGGTCGTATTTGATGACGTTTGGAGTATATCAGCATGGAAGGCCATCAATTGTGGCCTGCCAGCGAATGGTACTGGAAGCAGGATCGTTGCAACAACCCGCAGCTACGCTGTGGCGAAATCATGCTCCAACTATCCGGACAATGATGTTATCTATGTGATGAACCCTCTTGACGAATCTGACTCCAAGAGACTGTTCCACAGCAGGTTATTTGGTTCCGAAGAAGAGAAGTACGTGTCGAGAAGAATGCAGCCAAGTTCACATGAGCGTACTGAAAATATGTGAGGGTCTGCCTTGGGCCATACTTGTTTTAGCCAGCCTTTTAGCGAAGAAATGTGTCGAGCCGGGCAGATGGAAAATGGTCGACTGGTCTAGTACTCTTGCAAAACTGGAGCAAGATCCCCCGTTACAACGGATGAGGAAGGTATTGCATATGAGTTATGCAGATCTGCCTCTCCCAATGAAGTCCTGCCTATTGTACTTTAGTGTTTTCCCAAAGAATTGTACCATCAACAAGGATCGTCTCATTTGGAGATGGGTGGCCGAAGGATTCATCCCCAGCAAAGGAGAAGAGAACACACTGGAAACGGGAAGGAGCTATTTCAATGAGCTGGTCAACAGGAGTTTGATACAGCCCGTGCTTGCGGATGACGGCGACGGTGAACCAACGGGCTGTACGGTGCATGCCGCAGTTCATGATTTCGTTGTATCTTTGTCCAGTGAAGAGAACTTTGTCACGTTGGATGAGTCGATGCAACGCGATGTGATTCGTCGTTTATCCCTCAACTATGCCAAACAAGATGACGGCCCATTGGCATCCGACTTGGGCAATGTCAAGATCAACCTATCACAGGCGAGATCCCTTTCTGTTTTTGGTTCTGCTCAACGCATGCCTCATCTTGCGAATTTCCTGTTGCTGCGGGTGCTAGATCTGTAGGATGCCGAGAAGCTGGAAAGCAAAAACATAGAAGACATAGGGAGGCTGTTCAACCTTAGGTATCTGGGGCTCGGAGGGGAGCAGCTGATAGAGCTCCCAGAATTAATAGGAGAACTGCAGTTTCTGGAGACCTTAGAGGTAAGGCGGACCAACGTAAGAAGGCTGCCTCCAGCTGCATCCCGGTTACGAAGATTAGCCCGCGTGCTAACCAAGCTTCTGGATGACATACCGGACGACATAGAAAAGATGCAGGACTTGCAGGAATTGTCAATGCTAAACGTCAACAGTCGCCGTATGCTTGATCTTATGGCGGAGCTGGTGAAGCTAAGGCAGCTGAGGGCTCTCGGTCTGAAATGGTGTTTCTGTGATGAGCTGCATGGTGAGATCGATACCTACAGGAGTGGCTTCGTCTCCTCTCTCAACAAACTTACAAGCTCCAGTCTTGAGTCTTTGTTTCTTTACTCCGGCGATGCTTGTTCCCTGGATTTCTTAGCGGATGCTTGGGTCCCTCCTCGCATGCTCCAAAAAGTAGTGGTGAAAAGCTTAAATTACTATTTCCCAGCAACTCCAGTACACCTTGCCTCCTGCACCAACCTCACCTACCTGGAGATTGCCATCAATCTGAGCAGCTATTTCCCAGCCCGTCTGCATCAGACATGGATTCCCGTGTCTCAAGGTGTTCTGGTTCCATTGTCGTGGCTCTGGTCTCGAGTTGGTGTTCGAAGAAGCAGCTATGCCACAGCTCCGAAAGCTTCACGTCTCCTTCAAATTGTTAGGCCATCCCCAGCCAGCCGTTCGGCCCCCCGGGCCAAAAAAAGGCGCCTTTTTTGACGGCCTGGGGGAACGCCGGTGCAATTTGGCGTCCTGGGTTCGGCGTTTTTCCAGTCGCCGAACCCAGCCCGTCCCCAGCCGGCCAATTTTCGGCCAAATTTTCAACATACAAATCAACACACATCAACTTTCGGCCAAGTTTCGGCCAAACTTTCGGCATACAAATCAACACACAAATAATTCAACATACAAATCCACACACAAATAGTTCAACATACAAATCCATAGACAAATAGTTCAACAATGCAAGCAAATAGAACAAACTAGGCCACGGCATGGCCATTGCCTTTGTTGTTTTATGATGTTCCAAATTCCAGCGGTAGTACCGCTGGGTTAAGCGGTACTACCGCTCGGGAGCTGCCGCCACCGCTACCGCCGTCGCTACCGCCAGAATGGCCTTCTGACGCGCTTGTCCGGTTCCAACTGGTACCGCTGGTGGTACCGCCGCCGGTACCGCTGAGGTGGGAAGAGACGAACCAGCCCACCCCAGCGGTAGTACCGCTGGGTTAAGCGGTACTACCGCCGAGGTGGGATTGATTCCGGGTTGGACTGCAGCCGACCTAGGGTTTGATGCTTCTATTTATTCCTCTTGTAAGCCGCCGTTTTGGGGTAAGCCACACATTGTAAACCCACGGCGTTTGTAACCTCACCCCATATAGTGAAGTATTGCTGGCTGGCGCCCGTGGTTTTTTCCTCTCCTTTGTTTGGAGAGGTTTTCCACGTTAAATCTCGTGTCCCCTTTGCTTTGATCGTTCCGCTCTTCGTCGTTTCTTTGCTATCGTTTGCAACAAGTGGTATCAGAGCCCTGTTTCAGATCTGTTTTCAGATTAGGGTTTTTTGGATGGCATCGATGAAGTTCGATCTACCGGCGCTGGACTACAAGACGAGATTTTCGCTGTGGCAGGTCAAGATGCGTGCGATCCTCGCACAGTCCAATGATCTTGACGAGGCGCTGGAGAAATTCGGCGACAAGCATGCGGCGGCATGGACCGCCGATGAGAAGCGGAAAGACCGTAAGGCTTTATTGCTTATTCAACTTCATCTATCTAATGATATTCTGCAAGAAGTACTCCAGGAGAAAACCGCAGCGGCACTGTGGGCTAAGCTGGAGTCGATCTGCATGTCCAAAGATCTCACCAGCAAGATGCATGTGAAGATGAAGTTGTTCACGCACAAGTTGCAAGAAGGTGGTTCGGTAATGAATCACTTATCGATCTTTAAAGAGATCGTTTCTGACCTAGTGTCGATGGAGGTAAAGTACGATGATGAAGATCTAGCACTTTTACTTCTATGCTCGCTGCCAAATTCCTTTGCAAATTTTCGTGATACCATACTGTTAAGCCGTGATGAATTAACCACTGCGGAAGTATATGAGGCCCTGCTTGCCAGGGAAAAGATGAAAGGTATGGTACAGAAAGAGGAGACGTCGTCCTCCAAGGGCGATGCTTTGCAGGTCCGAGGGAGGCCTGAGCAGCGAGATAACCACTACCACAACAACAACAGAGATAAGAGCAAGGGTGACAAAAGTCGCTCAAAGTCCAAAGGACGAGACAAGTTCTGCAGGTATTGTAAGAAATCTAATCATGTCATTGATGATTGTTGGAAGTTGCAGAACAAGGAGAAAAGAAAAGGTACTTACCAACCGAAAAATAATGAAGGTAATGATACCGGTGAGGCCTCTGTTGTTGATGGTAGTTCTGATGGCGATGCCTAGCTGTTTTAGCTGCATGTGTTTCTCGTCAGGATGAATGGATTCTAGATACTGCATGTTCTTTTCATATTTGCTGTAACAAAGATTGGTTCAGTTCTTATGAGTTAGTGCAGACTGGAGATTTCGTGCGTGTGGGGAACGACCAGCAATGCAACATTGTTGGCGTTGGTTCCGTTCAGGTCAAGACACACGACGGTATGACACGCACGTTGACGGGAGTGAAACACATACCAACCATGGCAAGAAATTTGATCTCGCTCAGTACCCTTGACTGTGACGGGTACAAGTACAAAGGAGGAAATAAACTCGTAAAGGTATCAAAAGGTTCTCTCATAGTTATGGTTGGTGATATGAATTCTGCTAAATTATATGTTCTTAGAGGTAGCACTTTATCTGGTACTGTTGCTGCTGTTTCTCATGATGACGCTAGTAAAACTAACCTTTGGCATAAGCGTATTGGACATATGAGTGAACTTGGTATGGCAGAATTGATCAAGAGAGACTTGCTGCAAGGATGCAGTTTGGGTAAGATGCAGTTCTGTGAACACTGCATTTTCGGTAAGCACACAAGAGTTAAGTTTAATGCTTCTGTTCACACCACCAAAGGTACACTTGATTATGTACATGCTGATGTTTGGGGCCATCTCGTAAGCCCTCTTATGGTGGTGCTTGTTATATGCTTACCATTATTGATGATTACTCTAGAAGAGTTTGGCCTTATTTCATGAAAAATAAGGATGATACGTTTGCTGCTTTTAAAGAGTGGAAAGCTATGATTGAAAGGCAAACAGAAAGGAAGGTGAAATTACTTTGTACTGACAATGGTGGCGAATTTTGTTCGAATGCCTTTAATGATTATTGCAGGAAAGAAGGCATTGTCAGGCACCTCACCATCCCGTACACGCCTCAGCAGAATGGTGTAGCGGAGCGGATGAACAGGACCATCATCTCCAAGGCTCGCTGCATGATCTCCAACGCTTGCATGAGTAAGCGTTTTTGGGCTGAGGCGGCTGCCACCGCCTGCTACTTGATAAACAGGTCACCATCTATTCCCCTCGACAAGAAAACTCCCATCGAGGTATGGTCAGGTACTCCTGCTGATTATTCACAACTTAAAGTTTTCGGCTGCACTGCTTATGCTCATGTTGATAATGGAAAGTTAGAGCCGAGAGCTATTAAGTGTGTGTTCATTGGTTATGGTTCGGGTGTAAAAGGATACAAGTTGTGGAATCCCGAAACTAAAAAGGCTTTTATGAGCAGGAGTGTTGTTTTCAATGAATCTGTTATGTACTTTGATAAGTTGTCCTCAGATATTTTGCCAGATTTTTCTGAGGAGCAGGTTCGTGTCGAGGTGGAGCACTCTGTTGAAAAGGAAAATGTCACAGTTGACAATGATGGTGCTGCTAC
The DNA here is from genome assembly GCA_947311845.1 of Poa pratensis. Lineage (NCBI taxonomy): Eukaryota > Viridiplantae > Streptophyta > Magnoliopsida > Poales > Poaceae > Poa > Poa pratensis. Next base: position 102,397,127 of record CAMZMU010000020.1, read on the forward strand.
TTCAGATGATTCTGATCCTGATTCTGCTGGTTCTGATGATTCTGTTTCTTCTGATTCTGATAATGATAATGTTCAGAACTCAACCCCTGTTTTGTAGCCACAACAGTCTATTGCTGCTCGTAGGAACAGGAGGAATTGTGGTCCTCGACCATGTTTAATTGAAGAGTGTAACATTGTTGATTATGCTCTGAGTTGTGCAGAACAGGTGGAGCACGGACATGAGCCGTCCACCTATACTGAAGCTATTGGTTCCGGTGACCGCGAGAAGTGGCTTGCTGCTATGCAAGAAGAAATGCAGTCACTCGATAAGAATGGCACATGGGAAGTTGTGCGCTTGCCTAAGAAAAAGAAGGCAGTCCGCTGTAAGTGGATCTTCAAGAGAAAGGAGGGTTTATCTCCTAGCGAGACTCTGAGATTTAAGGCAAGGTTAGTTGCAAAAGGCTTCAGTCAAATACCAGGTGTTGATTATAATGATGGTTTCTCTCCAGTTGTTAAGCATAGTTCAATTCGTACATTCTTTGGTATTGTTGCTATGCGTGATCTTGAGCTTGAGCAGTTAGATGTAAAGACTGCGTTTCTGCATGGAGAGTTGGAGGAGGAGATATACATGGACCAGCCAGAAGGGTTCATAGTGCCTGGTAAGGAGGATCTTGTGTGTAAGTTGAAAAGGTCCTTATACGGTTTGAAACAATCTCCTCGTCAGTGGTATAAAAGGTTTGATTCTTTTATGTTGTCACATGGCTTTTAGAGGTCTGAATTTGATAGCTGTGTGTACATTAAGTTTGTTAATGGATCACCTATATACCTGTTATTATATGTTGATGATATGTTGATTGCTGCCAAGAGCAAGAAAGATATCGCTGCTCTCAAGTCACAGTTGAGTAGCGAGTTTGAGATGAAGGATCTTGGTGCTGCTAAGAAAATTCTAGGTATGGAGATTACCCGTGACAGAAATTCTGGTTTGTTGTTTCTTAGTCAGCAAAATTACATTAAGAAAGTTCTTCATCGTTTTAACATGCATGATGCAAAGTCTGTTAGTACTCCTATTGCTCCTCACTTTAAATTGTCAGCTGAACAATGTCCTAGTACGGATGAGGATTTTGAGTACATGTCTAGAGTTCCATATTCTAGTGCTGTTGGTTCTTTAATGTATGTCATGGTTTGCTCACGTCCAGATTTATCATATGCTATGAGTTTGGTTAGTAGATATATGGCTAATCCTGGTAAAGAACATTGGAAGGCTGTTCAGTGGATTTTCAGGTACCTTCGTGGCACATCCAATGCTTGCCTCAAGTTCGGCAAGACTGATGAGGGACTCGTAGGCTATGTGGATTCAGATTTTGCTGCCGATTTGGATAAGAGGAGATCCCTCACAGGTTATGTGTTCACGCTTGGTGGTTGTGCCGTGAGTTGGAGGGCAACGTTGCAATCCGTTGTTGCCCAGTCTACCACTGAAGCAGAGTACATGGCTATTGCTGAAGCATGTAAAGAATCGGTTTGGCTGAAAGGTTTGTTTGCTGAGCTTTGTGGAGATGATACTTGCATTAACCTGTTTTGTGATAGTCAGAGTGCGATTTACCTTACCAAGGATCAGATGTTCCATGAGAGAACAAAGCACATTGACGTCAAATACCATTATGTGCGTGATGTTGTTGCAAAAGGTAAACTGAAGGTATGCAAGATAAGTACTCATGATAATCCTACTGATATGATGACAAAGCCAGTTCCTGTTACTAAGTTCGAGCTTTGCTCGGGCTTAGTTAGTATCACTGCCTAGCCCAAGAGGCTATTTGGCGCCGAAGGTGTTTCTTTGTTGTTTTCAGGGTGAAGGTTCTCATTCATGCTACAAGATAGAATTTGTCTCAAGGTGGAGTGTTGTTTTATGATGTTCCAAATTCCAGCGGTAGTACCGTTGGGTTAAGCGGTACTACCGCTCGGGAGCTGCCGCCACCGCTACCGCCAGAATGGCCTTCTGACGCGCTTGTCCGGTTCCAACTGGTACTGCTAGCGGTACCACCGCCGGTACCACTGAGGTGGGAAGAGACGAACCAGCCCACCCCAGCGGTAGTACCGCTGGGTTAAGCGGTACTACCGCCGAGATGGGATTGATTCCGGGTTGGACTGCAGCCGACCTAGGGTTTGATGCTTCTATTTATTCCTCTTGTAAGCCGCCGTTTTGGGGTAAGCCACACATTGTAAACCCACGGCGTTTGTAACCTCACCCGATATAGTGAAGTATTGCTGGCTGGCGCCCGTGGTTTTTTCCTCTCCTTTGTTTGGAGAGGTTTTTCACGTTAAATCTCGTGTCCCCTTTGGTTTGATCGTTCCGCTCTTCTTCGTTTCTTTGATATCGTTTATAACAGCCTTTGCGCCTCCACAGGTGTTCCACCAGATCATTCTGCAGCTGTGTATGCACCGTCGAGTCTCGAATCTCCTGACGCATAGTCATGAAGTTTGCCCATGTTGCCGGCAACTGGTGATCAATATCTGCAAGAGGACCCTGCCTGTAGTACTCAGTGTCAGCCACCGGATCATCCCGCTCGCTCTCAATGATCATGTTGTGCAAGATCACACAACAGTTCATCACCTCAGACATGTTGGCCTTGGACCAAGTTTGAGCTGGGTACCGGACAACAGCGAATCGAGACTGCAGCGCACCAAATGCCCGCTCAACATCCTTCCTGCAAGCCTCCTGGCACTTGGAAAACCAAGACTTGGCGCTTCCTGGCATTGGGCTAGGTATAGTCTTCACAAATGTCGACCACTTTAGGTAGATGCCATCTGCAAGATAGTAGCCCTTGGTGTACTGGTGCCCATTGATCTCATAGTTCACCGGGGGAGCATGACCCTCAACAAGGCTGCTAAACACAGTTTAGCACTGCAGAACTGATAACCCACAAGTATAGGGGATCGCAACAGTCTTCGAGGGAAGTAAAACCCAAATTTATTGATTCGACACAAGGGAGACAAAGAATACTTATAAGCCTTAGCAGCGGAGTTGTCAATTCCACCACACCTGAGAAAGCACTAGTAACAAACGTGATGTGAAAGCAGCAGTAATATGAGAGCAGTAGTAGCAGTAACACAGAGACAAAGGCACTAGAAAACAGTTGCTTGTGTGGAGTTGACGGGAAAACAATGATGATGACAGATGTACCGGGGTTCCCAGCTATCTACACTAGTGGTAACTCTCCAATAACAAGTGTTGGGTGAACAAATTACAGTTGGGCAATTGACAGAATATTGAGCGCATGACAATGCATATATATGACATGATGACTACTATGATATTTAATTGGCATTACGACAAAATACATAGACCGTTATCCAACAGCGTCTACGACTAATAATCCACCGCCGGGTTGTCATCCGAGTTCCCCGTTGGTATTAAGTTGCAAGCAACGGATAATTGCATTAAGTAAAGTGCGTAATGTAAACAAATACATATGACCGTGGACATAGCATTGTTAGGTTATCCCTAGTGGCAACAGCACATCCGCAACCTTAGAAGTTGCCGGCACTCTCCCAGATTACCGGAGGCATGAACCCACTATCTAGCATAAATACTCCCTCTTGGAGATACAGGCAACTACTTGATCAAGGTAACCACAAGTACCGGAGAGCATGCATGATCTTAAATAACATAGGGCATAGATTGATAATCAACTTGACATAATATTCAATATTCATCGGATCCCAGCAAACACAACACCGATTACATCATGTGGATCTCAATCATGTAAGGCAGCTCATGAGATCATTGTATTGAAGTACATGGGAGAGAGAGTACCAACTAGCTACGGCTAGAACACGTAGTCCATGGGGGAACTACTCACGGAGCATGATGGAGGCGGTGGCGTCGATGGAGAAGGCTCCGGGGGTCAATCCCCGTCCCGGCAGGGTGCCAGAACAGGACCTTCTGACCCCCGAAACTTGGTTTCGATGGCGGCCGCGCTCTGGAAATTTTCTGGGGAAATCGTCTATTCTCTCGTGAGTTTTAGGTCAGGGGCAATATATAGTCCAAAGGGCGTCGCGAGGCGGTGCACGAGGAGGCGACACTACCCCAGGGCGCAGGAAGATTCCCTGCCGCGCCGAGCCCATGTGTGGGGCCCTCGTGGCTCCACTTCGTCTCTCCTTCGAACTCCAGATATCTTCTGATAAAATAGGGGCCTCCGTAAATTTTCGTCCAATTCCGAGAATATTTCCAGACTAGCTTTTCTGGAATACAAAAACAGCAGAAAACAGGAACTGGCACTTCGGCATCTTGTTAATAGGTTAGTCCCAGAAAATGTATAAAAATGGTATAAAGTGTATATAAAACATGTAGCAATTGATATAAAACATGCATGGAACATCAAAAATTATAGATACGTTTGAGACGTATCAGCATCCCCAAGCTTAGTTCCTACTCGTCCTCGAGTAGGTAAACGATAAAACAATAATTTTTGAAGTGACATGCTACCAACATAATCTTGATCTAATAATGATGTAATGGTAAGTGAGCTGAGATCAAATCATTCAAAGCAAATGTCTATAATTGATATTAAATAAGAGATAATAAAGCAAGGTAGTTAAACAAGCTAAAAGTTTTCATGAATGACGGCCTTTAAGACATGAAACCGTACAAGGTTCATTATAGATGTTTTAAGTATCCAGTGTAGGAGTTCTATCCTTCAATTCCAAGCATCAAGCAATTTTTCACAACATAGAGAACGGATCCAGTCAAGTAAAGTAAACATGAACGCCATGAATCCACTGTTTCGAGGTCTACTCACCCGTGAGCGTAAGCATTTAGTATTGGCACCAGGATGTTATGGCAAAGAGAACGTTAATGGGGGCTTAGAAGGCCAATGGAAGAAAGTCTCACAAAGCTATAATTGATCATTAGACAAGAGGAAGTCTTATAATCGAAGCTATGCAAGGAGTAGTGATTGCCATGCAACGGATGCACATAGAGCTATATGTATATGAAAGCTCTCCAATGAAACTAGTGGGGGTGCATCCAACTCGGTTGCTCACGAAGATCTAGAGCACTTTTGAGGAAGCTCATCATTGGAATATACAACCCAAGTTCTATAACGTAATATTCCCCACATAGTTATACTAGTAAAACATGAAAGCTCTCTCAAATGGAGCATAGGTGCTAAACATGAGCACAAATATGATAACTATGAAACTGCAGGTGCTAAACATGAGCACAACTTTGATAAAGGATAGTAGTGCTGCCCCCTTTTTCTTTATTCTTTTTTTCTTTTTTTTTCTTTTTTCCTATTTTTTTTCTTTTCTGTTTCTCTTTTCAATGACCTCCATGGCTGTTTTCTAGCAGGGGCAAACACTCTACTATGATTACAACTTTTGGTACAAATAACTCATAATGAACAAAACATGATGTATAGAACTGTATGCCTCTGCCAGTGTAGCAGGATGTGCAATGATCCAGCGTAACATGGGTGACATGGGTATGCCTATCGGGTATCCTACCATGAGGGTACCTGGTGCACGTATCGACTAGGCCCAACTATCAGAGCCTACATGAAGCCCATGAAGGGAGGCCCACGAAGATGGAGTATCCTCCAAGTTTGGCGAAACGATAGTCGGTTTAGAGTTTCCTTACTTGTAAATCGAGTCGGTTACGAACACCCGAGACCCAGCCTATTATTTAAGGACTGGGAGGGCCATCGAACCAGACACGTACTTTCAGAGCCACCAAAACCCTAGCGAGATCGACATCTCGCCGGGACCTTGTAACCATCATATTCACAAAGCAATAACAGACAGGCAGGACGTAGGGGTGTTACCTCCACACGAGGGCCCTGAACCTGGGTAAAATCTTTGCCCTGCTTGTCAGCCGACGATACTTCCAGCTCTACCACGTTCTCTCCCCATATTCATAACCTAGGGACCTTAACCATGGGTCTTGATGAGTCTACCCCTCGTCAAGTGGCGCCGTCTGTGGGAAAGAATAGCGCTGGACTCGAAGTTTCGCCGGTCCCAACAGCAAACGGCAAATCGCCGATCACACCAGCAAACGGCAACTCGCCGATCTCATCTGCAAACGGCAACTCGCCGGCCATGTCAGCAAACAGCAACTCGCCGATCCAGGCGACACACGGCGACTCGCCGATCCACTCGAAAAGCGGGCCTGCCCGCTTCACCTGCAAAAAGCGCATCTGCTCTTCCAATGAATTTCAATCCGCACTCGCCGGAGCTTCAGGAGGCGTTTTCGGCCTTGAATCAGGTTTGAGTTTAACTGTTGGAGCATTCAATTTTTTCGTAAACAATCTTGGCACGCAGGACTCGACAGATCCGCAACAACTGGCGCTGGGCGCACTCGAGGCTCCGTCGACTGCGCTCGCCCCGTCGTCGATTCCTGAAGCCTGCTCGCCCGCAACAACCATGTCGACCGGCGAGATCGACAGGTTCATGATGACGGAACTCCAAGGCGAGGAGGCAGAATCAGCATACCGCACAAGCAACGTCGACTTCAACCTACCACTCGACGAGAGTTTCGACTGCGGGATCTCCCTCGATGACTTCTACGAGCCCGCGATTCATAACGACAGCAACGTCGACTCGGAGATCTTCACCAACACCAACCTCGACTCAGAAATCCATAATGGCTTCGCCAACACCGAGATGAGCATAGGCGATGAGCACATCGACAACGAGATTCGCCTCGAAGATCTACTCGATGAACATACTGGCTCTGACATGAGCCTCGACGGCGACGTCGAGTCCATGACTGGAATCGACAGCACATACACCTGTCCACGGGTCACGCCCCATCAGGTCTACGTGGCCTTCTCCGCAGAATCATCCGCAGACGCAGCCGCTCGCAGGCCTGCACAATTCCCATGCACGGTAACCATGCCGGATGGGGTCACAACCTTGACAATCACGGAGGAGATGGCAGCAAAAGCAGATAAAGTCATAAAGGAGTGCACAATGATGCCACCAAATTCCACCCCAGAGGAGATGTTGACCTTCCAGTACTTCAACTGGCAGGAGTCAATTCGACTGCAAAACTACCGAGCGACGCTCGAGAGCGCAAAAGGCAAGCCAGCCTCTCGAGTGCCCGAGAAGGGAGCAATCCCTCGGGTCCACAATGCAACCAACCCCACGACCTAGGTCGCGGTTGGCAAGCCTTCCAGAACATGAAAGGGTAGCAATCACCCGTAACCTGTCGTTCATGACAGAGGACGCTAACGGAATCCCAGTGCCCAAAACTGCTGCGGGTGCATTATTCTCCGTAGGTGCTTACCTCAAGGCAATGCAACCTCCGGCGAATGACCCTAACGCAGCCCTGCATCGCCAACAACTCAAATCGCTAGCTCTAGCGGCACAGGCTATACAGCCAGAAGACAAAACTCCAGCAAGGAATCGCGATCGCGACATAGTCGACTCACGACACGCAGCACATCATCGCAGTGGTCGCAGCCACCACTCGGATGAAGGAAGGAGAAGCACGCGCCGGCACAGGTCCAGCAGAAGCAGATCTCGAAGATCCTATAGCAGCGATTCATACTCTGATCGTGAACCAGAGCCATGCGGAGCATTGTGCTTCACTCGACGCATCCGTGAGACGCGGATGCCCAAAGGTTCAAGTTGACAGGCGAACAACCCAAGTACAACGGTCGCCAAGAACCTTCGGGTGGCTAGAAGATTACAGACTCGCCGTGGCATGCCAGCGTGGCACGAACACCACGGCGATGCAGTACATACGACTCATGCTCGAAGGAACTGCCCGCGACTGGCTCAAGCGCTCCCTCCATCATCATACGACTCGTGGGACGATTTCCGCAGAGACTTCATCAAAAACTTCGAGCCTCTATGTGAGCGCCCGAAGACATTCGAAGAATTAAGGCATGCACTCAACGATCAGACGAGTCGTTGAGATCATACATACGGCGGTGGACCGAAATACGCAATTCGGTTGGCAAAGTGTCAGAAGACAGGGCCATGGATGCCTTCATACAAGGTCTCGCCAGGAAGGACTTCAAAGAGGCACTTGGTCGTGAAAAGCCAACCTCCCTGGCTGACCTCATCAAAGTTGCGACTGAGTGGGCAGATGGAGAGGATTCTGTACGCAGATCCCGTGCTTCCCCACACGCGACAACTACGAAAGCGGCAGTCGAGGCCGCAGAGATTCATACAGAGAAGATCGCAGGCGCAAACGTTCCAAACGTCCTTACGACGATAACAGACCCGAGTTCATGGCGGCTGGATACACACAACCCGGGAGGACCAAGATAGAAGCAATCGACGCTCGGATGATCGACGGGACAGTCGAGATCGCGAGCAGCGGAGCGACAGCTACAAAAGGCAAGAATGGCGCAAACGCAGCGACGCAAAACCCGAGCGGTCATTCGAGGAAAAGATGGACGACTGGTGCAGATTCCACCTCTTCAAGGGGGACGACGGAAAACTACGCTCCAATCACACCCTAAGGAACTGCAGGGAATTCGACCAAATGGCGACTGACTACATGATACGACTCAAAAGGTACGGCCCAGCACCTGCTCAGCCCACGCCTGCACCCGTACCACAGCCGAACGCTGTGCCCGCTCTCATGGCGCCACAGCCGCCACCGCAACCACCACCACAGCCTGCTCCAGGCGCAAACCTCGCAGGTGCCATACAACCGTACTACGGGCGGAAGATGATCAATATCCACAGCCCCACGGGCAGATGTACATGATACAAAAGGGTCGCCCCTCACACAGCAGCAAAAGCTAATCACTCGACAGGTGAACATGGCTGTCATGGCACCTCCTGCCGTGCCGAATTTCTGAAGGGATCGGAAACCATCATAAGCTTCAGTCGAGAGGATCATCCCCCAGCTGTAGTTCGACCAGGGCACGCGGCTCTGGTACTCGACGCGCAAATAGGAGGCTACGCCATGACCAAGGTCTTCATGGATGGAGGCAGCGGCATAAACATCATCTTCGCGGACACGCTCCGCAAAATGAACAGGTCAGTCGAAAACCTCCCAAAATCTTCAAATACCTTCCACGGTATCGTTCCTGGCAAAGCAATTAGCCCAGAAGGCACCATACAACTCGACGTTACGTTCGGGGACAAAAGCCACTTCAGGACAGAGTCGATTGAGTTCGAGGTCGTCGACTGGAAATCACAATACCATGCTATTCTTGGTCGCCCGACGTTTGCTCGATTCATGGCGGTGCCACACTGCGTACCTCACGCTGAAGATGCCAGGACCAAAGGGAGTCATCACTGTCCGTGGAAACTTTCAAAGGTCCGATGCTTGCGACCGCGAGTTCAGCAAAATCTCCGAGATGTTCGGGGTGGAAGAATCACTCGCCGACTGGCGATTTCCAACGACCGCACACTCCTTCCGGAGCATAAGAAGTTGGCAGTCGACAGATCCTTCAATGCTACAAATGACACAAGGTCGCATCAGGTGCACCCGACCGATCCGTCCAAGACAGTCATACATATCTTCGAGCCTGCCTATCGCATAGGAAGGCGCGCTCGTCGAATTCCTCCGTGAGAACTGGGAAATATTTGCGTGGTGTCCAGCCGACATGCCAGGTATTCCCAGGGAATTCGCCGAGCACTCTCTCCAATTGTTTCCAGATGCAAAGCCAGTCAAGCAAACGATGCGTCGAATCTCCGGCCCAAAGCGAACCGCAGTCGAATCTGAAGTCGACCGGTTACTCGCAGCAGGATTCATTAGGGAAATCAAGAAATCACAATGGGTGGCCAACCCCGTACTCGTAGAGAAGAAGCATACAGACATCCTTCGGATGTGCGTGGACTTCACAGCGCTGAACAAGTGCTGTCCAAAGGATCACTTCCCGCTACCCGAATCGACCAGATCGTCGACTCCACCGCCGGATGCGCACGACTCTCCTTTCTGGATGCTTACTCAGGTTATCACCAGATAAGGATGAAGCAAGAAGACGAAAAAAACGGCGTTCATAACCCCACTCGGGGTCTACTGCTACACAACTATGCCCTTTGGGCTCAAAAACGCGGGTGCAACATACCAGCGCATGATGCAGGACTGCCTCAAAAAGCAAATGGACGCAACGTCCAGGTCTACGTGGATGACATTGTCATTACCACAAGGGAAGAACACACACTACTCGACGATTTGAGGGAGACGTTCGCAAACCTCAAACGCTTCCATATCAAGCTCAATCCTAAGAAGTGCACGTTCGGCGTTCCAGCCGGGCAGCTCTAGGGTACCTAGTCTCTGCCCGTGGAATCGAAGCAGACCCGGAGAAAATACAGGCCATCCTCACAATGCAAAGGCCTTCAAAGCTTCACGATGTGCAGAAACTAGCAGGACGAGTAGCAGCGCTCAGTCGATTCATCAGCAAACTGGGTGAAAAGGCTCTACCATTCTATCGACTGATGAAGAAGGCGGACAAGTTCGAGTGGACGCCAGAAGCTGAAGCAGCCTTCACAGATCTCAAGCGGATCCTCACAAGCCCTCCGATCCTCGTCGCACCTAAGGAACGGGAACCACTCTACCTGTATGTCTCGGCTACAAACAGGGTGGTGAGCACCGTACTGGTAGTCGAACGCATGGAGGAGGGGCACATCCAAAGCATACAACGTCCAGTCTACTACCTGAGCGAGGTTCTCTCCATATCAAAACAGCGGTACCCGCACTATCAAAAGCTGGCATACGCTGTATTCATGTCCTCAAGGAAGTTGACACACTACTTCACCGAGCACCCGATCACCGTGGTAAGTAACTCAGCAATCGGTGATATCCTCACAAACCCCAATGCAACGGGTCGAGTCGCAAAATGGCTCATCGAGCTGGCTCCAAGAGACATCAAGTACGAGCACCCGAAGGCTATCAAAGCACAAGTCCTACCCGACTTCACAACCGAGTGGATAGAGCCCAATTACCTGGAGCACCAGACGTGTCCAATTCCTGGACCATGTACTTCGATGGGTCCAAGAAACACGAAGGCGCAGGCGCAGGCGTCATCCTCATATCACCAAAAGGGGACAAGCTACGTTATGTTTTGCAGATGGGATTCAAACTACCCTCCAATAACGAGGCTGAATACGAGGCTCTGATCCATGGCATGCGGATGGCAAAAGCACTTGGGTGCACTCGATTGATGATCTACGGCGACTCCAATCTCGTGGTGCAGCAAACAATGAAGGCCTGCGACGCAATCGCGGACAACATGATCGCTTATCGCGACCTGTACAACACACTGAGGGCAGCTTCGGGCTGTGAGTTGAGGCACATAGGAAGGGAAAAACGAAGAAGCAGACATGCTAGCCAATCTTGGCTCAACTGGCGCACAAATTCCACCTGGTGTCTTCCTCGAGCGCATCGAACACAGATCTATCAAGGAGAAACGAGAGCCTCCTCCGTCGACTACGCCAGCCAAAAGCAAAGCGCCAGCACAGAGGACCCCCCAGTCGAGGTATCCTCATTGAGCCAACTTGGACTCAACCTTTTCTGGCTTACATACTCCGCGGCGAGCTACCAGATGACATAACCGAGTCCCGACGCGTGACTCGAAGATCAAAAGCATACACCGTTATCAACGGCGAGTTATACAAGCGCAGCATATCAGGTATGTTCCAAAGATGCATCGCATTCGAAGATGGCCAAGCCATACTTCGAGATATTCATGCAGGTACCTGTGGGCATCACGCCAGCAGTCGATCACTCGTAGCCAAAGCCTTTCGCGCAGGGTTTTACTGGCCTACAGCACTCAAAGACGCGGAGGACATAGTCAAAAGGTGTCGGCTGCCAGAAATTCGCAACAAGGCCGCACGCACCCGCATCGGCGTTGAAGACTATACCGCTGGCCTGGCCTTTCGCCCAATGGGGGCTCGATATGGGC